>MU842812.1:155162-385391 GCA_030867305.1 Colletotrichum zoysiae | reverse complement strand
CCCCCCCCCCTACCGGCAACCCTTCCCTCCCGTCATATGTCCAACACGACGACGGTAATAGCCTCCAACGCAACATCCGTTCGGAAACGCACGTCCATGGCCAATCAACGATGGCTGTTGTCGAAGTCTTCTGCTCTGGGCGACCCCTCCACCTCCAAGACACCTCCAACATCTGGCAGAGACATGGGATTAACCATAGCCGCAGCCGAAGAATCAGAACCGGGCCAACTAGGTAGAGAAAAGCGAGAGAAGAAAAACCCCGTTGAAAAAAAAGCTATTCATATAGCAACATCATACCCGCCGGGCTTGTCTTCAAGCCCACGTCGGCCGCAGTCAGTCCAGAAAGGCATCAATTCCTGGTCATCAGGCCGGGCTGGGCATATGACATTCCTCACTCAACCCAAACCCCCTTAACCTTGCACAGGGCACGCCGCACCACCACCAAGCCATCGGGTTTAGTTACCTAGTTCCAAGTCAAACCAACGTTAATTTAGTGCTTCTTTCAAAGTCCCCCCCTCCCAGCATCCTTGGCTCCGCAGTACGCGCCCTCCCTCCCTGCCCCCCCATCATCTTCTCTGTCGAATTCTCGTGGAATCACTCGTTATGGCGGGAGAGGAGGGGCTGTTTGAACCAAACGGATTGAGCGGGAAAACCTTATCACCCAGGCGCCGCGAGACGAAGAAACCCGCACGATTCATTCCAGCCATGGGAGAGAAGAGAGATAGAGAGAGAGAGGCTCAATCCCACTCGCCCGCTGGCTGGCTGGGCACACTTGTTGTCTCACTCTGTTGCCTGTCCGTCCGTCCGTCCGTCGTCAAAAGTAAAAATAGCGACGGCCGGAATTATACCATCGCTGGCCCCGGCGCCCATTAAAGGAGCACATTATTCCGCTCACTCGGAAGTTCCGAATGAATGACAAGCTCGAACAACACCACCCCCCGGCATTCCTTACAGAGTTGCCTGGACCTCGGACTTCGAGTCTGTTGTAGCTTCATCATGTGCGCCAAAGGCCTCACACACACACACTCCCCATGACTTTCCAATACCAGGCTTGGTTTAGGAACTATAAGCATCACACACACACACACTTTTGTACGAATCCCTCCGGGTTCGCGCTAGCCGGTTAATAGAGTAGGCGTCAAACCCCCAGGCAAAAGAAAGGATGCGCATCCAAGACCCTGACCTTCGCCAAGTCCGGTGTCCCCCCAGTCACCGTCGCCATTACACGCCCTGCTCTTAACTCGAATCGACTAAGCAAGAGCCTTACCGAAATAGGTGCTCTCGCATCGAGGCTCTCTCTTTAGGTATTCAAGCTAAGTGCTAAGGTTACCCAACGAATCCAAACATTGGCCACGCCCCCCCCCCCTTGGCTCGTCTTTTAGCCTCAGCTCAGCAACAATGAGGAGGACGATAGGAAAACGTGTCCTCTGCATACCCGCGCAACCCGACCTTGCTACGGACCCGAGTCCATCGGGGGCCGACTAGTTCATATGCGGCAAAGCTGGAGTGGGCAGAAGGGCAGGGCCTACCTACTTCGTAACCACGTAAAAAAGAGAGTTTCCTGTCCGTCACCGGGGGTGCCTCTTCGGTGCGCGCGCGCACCGCCAGGGGGGTTTCATGGTTATTCGACCCCGTTTGCACGAGAAAATACAAAAAAGGTATAATAGAATAAAAGTAAAAAGTCAAAATAAAAATAAAGATAAAAATAAAAATAAAGAATCACTCAATGCTAAAGATTTGGGCGAGAGATCCCCACCACGATGACGACCACGACGACCACGACCACGACGCCGCCGCTCTCTCCACTCTCCTTCTGACTCAACGATGAAATCCCTCCCTGAGAGATGAGAGAGAAGAAGCGGGGCGTGGCATGATACCTACCAATCCTCCGTCATGCCGTTCGACTCCCATGACCACGGCAAGCTTCTGCCGCCCAGTGAAGTGACACCTACCAGACATCAGACAACCAAGTAGCAGTGCCGCCCCCCCCCCCCCTCCCCCGTTGGGCGCGTCCAGGCCGCCGCGGCGCGCATCTGGGCGAACGGACCACTGCCGTCCAGCCGTCCGGTGCCCCGATTTCGGGTTTCCCTTCTCTCGCCCTTCAAACGGAGCGCAGCCTCCCCCTCTCCGGATGGACCTCCATCCTGTCTCATTACTATCTTTTCGAAGCTCGTAATGGCGCTGGCCTTGGAAGTCCTCCCCCCCCCCTCAAAATCCTGTCTAACACGTACACTGCTTTCAATCCTATGGGGGTCCAGGGGGGAGGGGTGGACATCAATATTGACAAGCGAAGGAATGATGGATTACCACCAGAGAGCACCGCCTCACTTTGTCTCGATTCATTGTCACTCGTCTTGGCGAACGGGCCTCCCATTAAACCAGCGGCACCGTCCCCTCGTTCTCGCTCCCGGCCCACCGTCGACATCATCACCGACAGGGCCACACCTGCTGCTACGAAGGACATACTGCCTCCGCCCTGGCTGGACGGCGTTCCCCGTAACGTTGACGATGCATCGCACGTAGGGAGGGGGGGTTTGCCAGTTATGTAAACCAACCCAGCGTGGAGGCCCTGATTCAGTAAAACACCGCCCTCCCCGCCGACCCGCCGCCGATACGTAGTTGGCTACTATTGGTACAGTATCCGCCGTCGTCCAAGTATGAAGCCCGTTCTGTGCGTGTGGCCTCCCTCCCTCTCCGCCCTACCGGAACGTGGTGGCTGAGGCTGTGTTTTAAGGTCGACCTGTCAAAGCAAAAGGTAAACCCTAAATCGCAGCGACAAAACTCACAGTCAGAGGGTAAACGGTCGGCGCTCCGTCTCTCTTCAGCCACGAAGGGCCCGTACCGTGTATACCTACTGAACACAGTGGTGGGCGGCCCTTGACAGTATTGTACATGTATATGTAGTACAGCGATGCAGTGGTCCGAGGGTGTAATGGTATACCGACGGACTCACACCCCCTTCTCTCTCTCTCTCTCTCTCTCTCTCTCTCTCTCTCTCTCTCTCTCCCTCTCTCAACCGCACGGCTGGACGAAACGGCACTCGCTCTGGAGGCAGGCTCTTCGAACCTCGGACGTTTGAAACAGATTGTACGGGACGGGAGATAAATAGGTAGATAAAAAGAAAAGCACGCCATGTCTTTGTTGGCTTGCGGCAGATAATTCCCGAGGGTTGGGCGACGTACCGCCCGGACAGCGGCCCCCCTTTCTCTTTTCCTCCTCTCTCTCTCTCTCTCTCTCCCTCTTCCCCAAAATCCGATTGCAGATCTCTCGCATGAATGGGCCGCCGATCACCACAGCCGACTCTGCCATCCTTGTTTTCCGCGTTAAGCTTGGGGGGAAACGAGGTTGAATAATCAGAAACGTGCCAAAAATGACCCTGAGATCGCCCCGAGTTCGAGAAGCGCCCCCCCCCCCCCCCCCCCCCCCCCAGGGCGTGGTGCGACCAAACGCGTTCCTAAAACAGAGCGAGCGCCAAACGGTCTCCCGTGCTACGCAACGGCCGTCCGCTTTCCGCGTGCCATGTAATACTTGTTTTGGGGCCTTGTTCGTTATTCCCATCCCATCTGTCCTCTTCCCCAAAATACGGGTCACAGCCCGCACATGTCCGTGACTCCCGGCAACCGTTTGCCGTCTCATGTCGAGTTGAATCGGACGGACAAACGTGGTAAGATGATGATGATGATGGTGGTGGTGGTTGGTGTTGGCGGCTTGCGCGCCGTCCGCGCCCGAGAACACGTTCCCGCCTCAGCCTCTCGGCGTCGTCAGCCTGCGCACTGGACGGTTATCCGGGAACGGCCACGTCATGCGCCGGTTGGGTATCGTTTATCTGAGATCATGGGAGGCCTTCTCTTAGTATCCGACCACACCCTTGTGCAAACGTCCAGCGCTCCATCGACCCGGGGTGGGATGGATGGATGGATGGATGCTCTCTTCTTCTCCGCTCCGCAAAACGCGAGGCCGGATTTGGCTGTCCACGACATGTCGCCAAAGGCCCCCCCAATACCATGTGTAGAAATCAACGGAAGTGACTCTCGGATGCTAGTATTAAGCCGCAAAAAAAAGAAAGGAAAAGAAAAAGAAGAAAAGGTACGCGCCAGGCCATGAGATGGCGCATCGTCCGTACCATGTGCCAAACCAACCAGCCAGCCGGTCCAAGTCTACACCAGCCTCCCCGAGTCCGGCGCCGTATATCCGTATCCCGTCAATCATCGCCCCCCCCCCCCCAAAAGCTCCAAGGGTTGCCGTCACACCGTAGAGCGGTCCGCCGTTCCAAAGGGGCGTAGGAGAGTGTGTGTGTGCAAGACGTCTACCTGCAACGCAAACACTCCAGGCCACGACGGGCACGCACACCCCCAAAACGCACCAGCGCGGGCAAGCACAAGACGGTGTGCTCGATCGTGGGACGCCGTTGGTACGCTCGGCGGCCCGAGGCTGAAACCCTCCCAATCACCTCTCTCTCTCTCTCTCTCTCTCTCCTCTCTTGGGGAAAGCTGTTCTGCCACCTTTCTTGTGCCACTCAGACGTCGCCTCGGGGGGGGGGGGGGGGGGGGGTTGCGCTTGTCTCCCCCCCTTCCCGTGATACGTAATGTTCCGGTTGATTTTTAACCTTTTGGCACATTTCGTTGGCAGCTAAAGAGTCGCGTCCGACCCGGACACTTTTTTCGTGCGCCCGACCGCGGCGCCGTGGCTTGGTGAAGGCGCGTGTAACAAAGCCTCAACAAGCCTAGGACACCATCCAAACCCTCGTACGGCATACGGGAGCCGGCAAAGGTGTAATATAATGTAATGGTGGGTAAATTATTACGAGCATAATCTCGCTGCGGAGAGACGCGGGCAACGTAGCCGTCTGCGTGCACACGGGGGGGACACTCACACACTCACACACTCACTCACTCACTCACTCACACTCATACATACACACTCACAGGATCGGCCTCTCATCATCACTGCACATCGGACCGTGTAGTTTTGCTTCACAACCACAGCGTTGCCAGTCCCCCTCCCTTCCCCGTTGGCGATCGGCGCCTGGGACGCCGAAAAAACCGCTCGCAGCGTCGTATTGCAGTGCCGCGCACCCCGGTAACCACCCCCGGGAAATCAAAAGCAGGCATCCCTCAAACTCAACGTCGCCCGTCTTATCCGAGATCTCACCTCACACACCCCCCCTTCTCTGTCTCTCTATTGTCTGAGTTGTCTCTGGCCTCTCCGACTTCTTTTATTTGAATTGCCATTGTCGAGCTTAAACGGCCTGCGCCGAGGGATCATCCCAGGTTATGTGCGGGCTCTCCCTGTTGAGGTCGAACCCCCCCCCCCCCCCCCCGCGGAGGCCAAGAAATGTCAAGTCTCAGCAATATTACCGGTCGCACCGTATCATTTCAGGGGCCACGGTCGGTGGTGACACTTCCAATCACAAACCTCGCTTGGGCAATCTCGAAATGTCCCAAACCGGCCGGCTCCCTTCCCCAGCTGGAAAAGGAGGCTGGACAGGTTTTTTGACGTGTAGAGAGAGTTGCTCGGTTGAACAAGGTTACGAGGACCCGTCCTGGTATGACCTCGTAGCATTTTGTGAGACTGAGAGTCCTGCTCTCTGTTCCCTACCCTTAGCTACGTCAGGGAGGGAGGGAGGGGGGGTCCGAACATCTGGTTCTCGTGAGACGCTACCCTCGAAAAATCATGGCAGGTTGCGTTTGGGTTCGACAAACGGTCACAAACCCCCAGAGAACTCGCCCCTCAGGATAAAAGCTTCAAGCGAGGAGGCCATCATCCATCGCGGCCGGGCGGGAGAGTAGGTATTCGTAACTGGGTTGTTGTATCTGCAGTGGCGTGGCGTCGGAGCTTGTTTTGCTCGCCAACCAATCAATCAATCGACCAGCAGAATCTCCTGCTGCTGCTGCTCGTGCAATGCTTTTTCCATGGGAAGAACTTTGGTCGGGCGAATCGGGCAGTTTTTGGCCACCCATGTGAGAAAACAGATCAGAGGGGTGTGCTGCTGCTGCTGCTGCTGCTGCTGCCGCCACGCGCAACGCCAACCAACATCCTATTTATGGGACTAGACTCTGTTAATCTCGCTTGCCTGATCAAGGTGTATCGTTCGTCAAGGTTTGTCGCAATCTGCTGTCCGCGCCTGGCTGGCGCGCGCCGTGTACCAACAACGCCATTAAGGTTAGCCCAGAGCGTCCCTCCAGACCCCCATACCGGTATCCATGCCTCTTCCCCAACCCTACTGCTACTACTACTACTACTACTACTAATACTATTTTACCCCCTTGCCCCCAGTCATGGTTCTCCAAGGGCGAATCGGACGAACGGCTCACACGAGGCGCACCACCACCACCACCACCACCACCACCACCAACAGCGGTCACGCCTCCGGTCTCTTAAGGTTTCCCATAGACCATAGACTCTTGAGGTCTGTTGACGTCTCCCAAGGTCTCCCTTTCGTCGCTTGACGAGTTTGCTCGACCCCCAAGAGAACGGTTGTCGTCAAAGAGGTAAGCCCGCGCGACAGGCCGGCAGACGACTCACGACCGCCCATGCAATTTCAAAGGGGGGCCAGTGACAATCCTTGAACGATGCGCATGATCAGAGTGGTGGTGCTGGACAGCACAGAAGGACACACGCAATCGTCGTTGTCGTCGTCGTCGTCTTCGCCCTGCGCTCCGCCGGCCTGGTCTAGGTTTTCTTCACAGACAAGCCACGTCCTTTTTTTTTTTTCTCTTTCGGATTGGGCCTGCGACATGGCGGCCGGATAGCGCCAAAAGAAAGTTCCCGACGACGCCAAAAGCGACGCACGCAGACTTCCTTCGGATGCGAGCCCCTCCCATATCGACTTTCGTGTGCTCCATTGGCCGGTCTTGGACGCCGTTCACGCCCCTCTCGTCAGCATACCAGTGAGTAGATAGATAGTATACCGCCACCACTTTCCCCTGCACAAATCATGCTACCTACATATCAAGGGGTGTGTGTGTGTGTGTGTGTGTGTGTGTGTGTGAGTGTGTGGGAGGGTAGGAAAAGCTTCCTTGCAGAACCATCAGCCCTGCAGGCTGCTAGCAACTGGGTGCACGCGAGAGAGAGAGAGAGAGAGAGAGAGCAGTATGTATGTAGTAGTCGGGGAATGTGGCAGGCGGCGCGCGCTGCGTCGAGGAAGTCAGCCAGCCAGCCCCAGGAGGAATGCTGATCGATACCTACATAGAGCCCAGCCCCCCAGTCTTCACCCTAGCCGCCTGTCTATCTATCTGTCTGTCTGTCTGTCTGCCTCTTACCCGATCGTCGACGATTGGCCGCCGCGGCCGGTCCATCTCGAAAGCGACCGCTTCGCGTGAATGGGGTTTTGTTGAGCTGGAGCCCAGCTGCTGAGCTGAGTCGATGAAATACCATGTAGGAATCAATGCCCATTGTAAAGGGGACCCCCCCTTGGCGGTGACTAACCTGCCACCCCCCCGTCCCCATCCATTTTGCAGACAGGGCGATATGCTTGCTGCGTGAACGCGCCCGGCCTACGGCACGCTGGCGCACCCACTATACAAAAACACCAACGGATCTTATGTGTCCATTGTGTCCATGACTCTTGCCAAGCGGTAGGGGGGGAGCGGGAAGTAGAGGACGGGGAAAGCCAGCAACAGCCTGATCGTCGGTCACCAGCCTTCGGATTGAACGGACACCGTATCATCCGCACCAGAGTCAAGACAGTCAAGACAGTCAAGACAGGGGGGGATGGACGGACTGCCTGCCCTTTCCCGCCTCTTTCTGTTAGCCCGTACCTACATACCTCTTGGCCTGGCCGACCGAGTTGCGACGTTTGAGCTTGGCGGTGATCCTCCGTAAGGTGTTTATTTCCCTTTTGACGAGAGAGCTGACCCCGTACGCCTTGGCATATGCGGCGGCGGCGGCGGCGGCGGCGACATGTGCGCGCCCACCGGGAGCAAGCTTGGATGCACTGACGAGCGGCCCCGCCAAGACGAGGTTGGCGCCACTGGGCATTCCGTGGCATATGTTTCGGGCCCGTTCGTATGCTACATACGTAGTAGTTATCCTTTGGCGTGCACATATATGGGAGGCGAGGAAAGCAACATGTCCACAGGCCAGCCCACCACCCATCCATTCTTTTGCGTCCAGTCACGATTCAGGATTAGGCAAAGACAAGCCCGGGTCTGAGGCAAATGGGTGTGTGTGGCCCCGAATACCTACCTAGCGCTACGGAGCGGCGGCCGCCCTCTCACTCCTCGCCCTTATCTTCCGCGTGATGATTGGCAGAGAGAGAGAGAGTCACATACATACTGGCGTTCAGGTATCTGCTGAATGGGGAACCAAACAAAACACGTTTTGGCTTCGACGAACCGCCAAAGGTCCTTTTTTTCGCCTTGGCCTGCGCCGTCGAAGAGGGCACGGGGAGGGGGGGGCGGCTGCTTTCTTCTGCCACTTCTGCCAAAGCTGCAACACAAGGGCGGCCAAGCAGCAGCAGCTCGCCGCCGCCACTCGCACCGTGAGCAGTTTTAAGCATGAATTTAAGCGTTGTCAGTCACCGTCTCTAGCGCCATCTTGGTGGTCTTGGCATACCTCACAGCTCCTCCGGGATCTGTTGGTGTGTTCCCTTCTGGCGTGCTGAGCACCCGTCGGAAAGGGGGGGAGGGGAGGGGTCCCAGTAGAAACATAGACACTTACACAAGAGAGGCAGGGTACATGGTGTCTGCGCCCACGCCCCTTGCCCGGGGAGAGGACATAGGTAACATACCGTGTCATGTATTCGTAATGTACATACCAGGTAGGTAGCTGGTAGCCCATGTACGATGTAGTAGTAAGCCTCCTCCTCCAGCATCCAAGAGGTTAGCGCAGCTAGACTAAAAGTATGTAATCTTGCTCATCCTCGGCGTTGTGGAGCCAGTCGGGCTCTTGGAGTGCCCTGGTGTCCGAGATACCTACATACGATTCTGGAAGGGAGGCAGACATGAGCTTCAGGGTGGCAAGCGGAAGCAAAAAAAATAATAAGAAAATGCAACAATGAAACAAACAAGTCAAGAAACTAAAACCAAGCAGGTGGTCGATGCCAGCTAGCTGCCTTTGCTTGTCAAATACTGACTGACCGGATGCGATGATGCCCACGCAAGACTCTACATACATACATACTCACAGACTGCATCTCGGAGGGCTTTTCCCATGAGTGAGGCGGTATAGCCTTCAATGTAGGTAGTGCCTCTCCCACCCTCAAGGTTTCCCGCCGCCGCACACCAGATAGAGTATTGCCCATTGAAGCCTAAATGAAGCGAGAGAAAGAATAAAAAGAAAAAGAAAAAGAAAAAGAAAAAGAAAAAAAGGCCCATGGGCATGGATGGTGCTGTGGTGTGGAGCTCATGGTATAACAGCCTTTTTTTCCCATCCGTCCCAAATGAAAGCCAGCATACCTAGCATGCCTGATCGGACGGACTCTTCGGTGATTTGTCTCTGCTCAAGCTCCCAGCCATACCATACCATACCTACTTGCCAGGTATGTAAGTAAAGTTCTCTCGCCCGTGGACTGTGCGTACCGACGGCATTCCCGAACTCTGTGGGAGAAAAGCTTAATTATTGTCGAGATTGCGAGATGCCTACCTACCTAACCTGCTGCCCCCCCCCCCATCCCGGGTGACCCGTGAACCTCGTGCTGGCAGCCTTCTGCTCGACGGGATTATCCCATCTCGTGCGGCCGCCGATGGAGACGGAAACCTTGTCGGTGGGTTTTCGGCGGGTCTTCTCTCTCTCGCAAGGAGAACATTGACTTGCCCTTTTTTTTTTGGAGCGAAATATCTAGATTTTCCCTCCCGCGTTATCTCCTTGGAAAGTCTTTGCAAAGTCTAAACCGAGATTCCTTCGTTATGGTGTAAGCCCGGGGGGGGGGGGGGGGGGGCAGCACCTCGGAACCGGCGTATCCCTCCCACACCTATTGAACCAACGGATGGATCTCGAGCCAAGACGGCCCCAGCGAGAGAAGCTCAGAAGCCTGTCCCAGAGAGCCTCACTCACTCACTGCTACAACATTTGCTGCTACGTCGATCGCCGCGTTGCGTTCCGCATGCCGGTTTCGAACAACGGGCTTCGAGTCAGGAGGCCACCCCCCCACCCGTCTTTTCTCGGAGAAGGGAACCCGTCTGGATAACGTGCCTCACTTACCTTGGTAGATGTGATGGGGAAAAGGCCAAGAGAGGCCTTGCGACGCGAGGCTCCAAGAAAGAAAGAAAGGGAGAAAAAAAAACCAGTCCGAATCAACGCAACCGACGGGGCTTATTCGTATGTGCAAACATTACCCCCGCCCTCCCTCGGGCCAAGCAAGGGCCCGCCACGGCTTGGCTTTCCTTTCCAGGTCGGGCTCTCTGACGGCCGAGACGATGACTGTGTCCGCCCGTGCCGCGAGGTTCAAAAGATGACGGCAGCGTCAGCCCCGGACAAGGCCAGCCAATGCTTTCTTACCAAACATTACCGTATTGCTTACGGTATATCGAGCCTGCCTGCCTGCCCGCCCGCCCGCCATCCCATATTCGAGGGTTCCACATGCGCTAGTTTAGTCAGTGGCCACAGGCTCCAACATTTCCCGAGTCTGACATGCTTCCACGGTTGTCGTTGTCATTGTTGACAGAGGGGTGATTCAAAGTAACTTGGAAGTGGATTCGCTTCTGCACGAAGAGGAGGGGCAAACTTTGCCTCTGAGCGAATGTATAGGCTACGCCTGTCGTGAAAGCATCCGTACTCCCCTCGAGACACTTGGCAGCACGGCTTCTTCCGACCTCTGGGTTGTGACCATGTTGCTCCACGGGGGGCATAGGCTCAACTGCCTGTCTGGCTTTGGCTTCTCGTAAAGCCTGCATGCAGCCTGACGAAAACCTCCGTCCCGCCGGACGACCGCCAACCAAACCCGCCGTGAGCAAAGCCCGTCGAACAAGGGCCGATGGAGTAAAAAAAAGACCTCGAACCGCCCATCAGCTACGACAGCCCAGGTGACACATCGCGAAAACCCCGTGAGGGGCCAAGGCTGCCTGCCGACTCCGTCGGGGCGCATATCCGTAAAGAAATCATTAATGATCACGATGATGCCAATCGTAATTACAACAATAACAAAGACTGGAATAAAGATGAAAAACCAGAACAGCAGGGGTGTTATGGAAAGCCTCCGACTCGGAAGTACGCACACGCCCTGTTCGAAACCCTCTCTCTCTCTCCGCGCCGCTCCAAATCGTTCGGCCGAGACCTGAAAAAGAACACTTTGAAACCCTCTACATCGCCGGCTCGTCCGCGACCAGCCCGTGGACCTCACGCCTTGCCACGGTCCACCGTGAAGCGCCAGCTCAAAAGGTTCCGCAAACCTTCTGCCGCCACGTACCAGAGTCCTGCTGCGTACGGGGAGTATATATCTGGGAGTATATATCTGTACGAATTACAAGACATGCCATTGTATCACCTACCGTTCGAGGCCCGCCCGTCCGTCCGTCCAGGGCACGGCGCCAGAATCGTACCGGCCCTGCCCTACGAATACGTCCCCCCCATGACTCGGGGCGCATAAACGGATGTGCCGTGACAGCGCAAACCCTAACTCTAAAAGTGTATTTTTACGAAATAAAATAAAAGGGAAGGCCGAACAGACGGAACGGGGGTGGTCCTTGGAGGGGGGGGAAATAAAGATTAACGTCGTCCGGGGTTCATTCTGTCTGCACCAAGGTACATCGTACGTAGTATATGTGGTATACACCTTTTTATTTAATTCCCTCGCGCATTGAGGGTCATGAATAGAATCCCGGACCAGACCGTGGTCTCCCATGGACTACTTACTGTATACCATCAACCGCGAATTAACCCCCCGCTCTCCCCTCTCATTTGGCCGAGACCAAACAAAGTTGGCCAACTGGAGACGCCGCTTTCGAGTTGACCGTCCCAGGCTGTGACGTTGAGTGGCGGCTCGTCATTGTCAATTTCTCTTATACTAGGTATCTGCTGGATAGCCATTGGGCTAGACGTAGAGTGCTTGTATAGTGTCTTGCTTAGCCCGGAGCTTGTTTTTGATCATCGAGGTGGCGAGTGTGGACATAAGCAAAGCCGGGCTTTCACAAGTGCCTCTCTCAATTGTATCTCTATTTCATTTTTGTTTTATGGTAATTTTATATACATATATATATATATATATATCAATATATTTGTATTTTTTCTAGGGGTGGCGCACGAATGTAAAAGTTACGTTTGATGAACCGTTTCGTCGCCGAGAGTCTCTTTTCGAGAGGGTTGTCTCCCTCCGGCCGTTTACTGAGGCCGAGCGCCCCGGCCCCTGTTTGTCTGAGTCGGCCGGCCGTGAAGGTTGGGAGGTGCCCTCAGTCTTGGAGTTAAACGTCGGCCACCCGGCCACTGGACACGCCCAAGCCTGATTCTTTACATCCCCCCCCCCTCCTCCTCTCAAACATGCCGTCGTCAGCTCTGGAACTGCGGTAACTGTGTGTCTGTCGCCGTTTACCATATCCCCGGGGGTGGGGGGGGGGGGGGGGACGTTTCCCGCGGAAGCACGGGCAACAGTTGGTTGGAAGAAGCAAAAGGGAGAGAGGAAGAGAGAGAGAGAGAGAGATGGCGCGAGTAAAAAAACATGGCGTGATTTCCAGAACCGCGGAGAGAACTCTCGTGCTAATCTCGGCCAGAACACTCCCCTCTTCCAGTCAGTCACACGGCGCGCGCGCGCCAGACGAAAGGGCTTTGACCTGGTTCGTCCCGTTTTGTGGCATCCCGTTCATGCTTTCTTTCCTTGGCGGCACTCCCGCCGGCCGAATCGGCCGAGGCGATCATTGCTGAAGTTTGCTGCTTCCACGCTCCCCCCGGCCCGATGCGTAACCTGTCTCTGCTCTCTGTCTGGCTGGGCGAAGACGGGGAGCGACGTTTCGAGGACCGAGGATATCTGACGACCTTCATTTCGCACCCGTCAAACAGGCCCGCAAAGGCGGGATGGGGGGGGGCGCGAAATGAAGGTCGTACATGCGCGCGCGCGCGAGAGAGAGAGAGAGAGTTTCAGGAGTTTTGCACCCAGCCAGCCTCCCCGGATGCTCTCAGCATGGTCAACCGAGCTGAGGCATCAGCCCGTAGTTTCGCGGCCCGGCCAGGGAGGCGGCGGGTAGCCTTGCTCTGCTGAAGAAGACCCGTCAGCTTATTGGCGGCTTTCGGAGCCGTTTCGCTAGTGCCGTCGCGTGGGCAAGCGACAGACAAAAACTCGATTTTGCTCTCGTTCGACGGCCGCGTGCCGACGGTGCACCAGGGCTCGACCGGTCGATGCAGTGGATTACTGGCTGAGCGCCCAGTGGACACTGCCCCAAGCTTTTTGACAGAGTACGCTAGCTCACGTGCATCTATCTGCTCTTCCCGAGAGAGAGGGAGATAGAGGGAGGGTTCGAATCCGTTGGTCGCATATGAACGTGTCCAGGGTCCTCGTGCTAAACCTGTTGGGCGTCGAGGGGGTGTCACCAGGTAAGGACAAGACCCAGTTGGAACTCGTAGGCGAGATGGCACCAGATTCCCGACCACTTTAGCCGGAACCCGTCTGCTGGGTTCGCGGGGCCGCACCTCGCTTGAGGGGAGGGGAGGGGAGGGGAGGCCGCGTGAGCGCGAGGTGTGTTGACGACTGTCCTGTCCTGTCCTGGCCAGGCTTGGGCTGTCAGGAATGGAAGCCGTCACGCACCAGATGACGCGAGCGACGACGGCCCCCCCACGGGAGCAATCCTTAGCATGCCACGAGACATTGTCTCTCTTGCCTTTTTGGCATGGAGATGAAGGGGGCGGGAGTATACACAGTCGCAGCAGCGCTCGCAGCATCGTCACCCTACTCTCCCAGGTAGATGAGATACGCGCAGGCGGTTGCAGTCCGAAGAGCTCGGCGGGAATCGCGAGAGAGAGAGAGAGAGAGAGAGAGACGGAGGTGCGTCCGGACCCCCTTGCACGGAGCTGCATTAGCGGCAAACCTCGACACGACACGACAAGCCCGGGCGAGGGATAAGCTCGCCGCTCGCCGCTCTCCCCAACTCTATTCCGTCCTCTCAGGCGGTTCCCACAGATTCCGGCTCGCTCCAGTCGGGGAACCATGGCGCGCGGTCTTCCGCCTTGTTTCCTGGCGTCCAAGGACGGGAAACCTTGGAACGAGAGACATGGAGGGGGGGGGAGGGTGGGTTTCCTTGACGCTGGAAAACCTCTTCCCGGTTGCTACCTACATCGTATGTATGCTAGCTTTGGACGCCCTTCCCTGACGACACGCACACCGTTGGTTGACTTTTTGTTTTTGACTACCTAGTCAGGCAATGAATGCAGAAGCTTCACTGGTGCCTGGTGGCGCGTTCCGAATCCATGGAAATTGCGGCGTGGGAAGCGTCGACTGCAGGATGCGTTGGTTGACCCAGCCCGCCCGACCGCCCGCCCCAACAACATCCAAAGAACCAAGACAAAAAGTCCCTTTTTTCAGCCCTGCTTGATTGATTGCCTCATTACCTGCTTCTACCCTCGAAACGGGCAGGTGGCCCAGGATTACCGTCTGAGGCGGGGCGGTGATGAAATGATATTGGATGAATCCCGCTTAAGCGGCACAAGAGACGGTGCCCGGTCGAGGGAACAACCTTTGTTTTCGGACGGTGGCCCGGCTATGTCGGCCCTCCCCTGTGACCACCCAAACGAGGCACACCCCAAGAAAGACCCGGTACATCGGGTTTGGCCCACCCCCGATAATGGATATCAAGAGAGAGAGACCTACCTACCTAGGCTATTTCAGTCCGTCCAGGTGAGCCACCGGAACTATGCATCTGCCACTGAGGCAGTGCTGCCGGGGGATGGATTCCCAACGGCTCCTCTTCGGGCTTCGTAGCTTCGTTGGGTGGAGATGGGCGGTTCGAAGCGGAAGAGAGAGACAAGAAAGGTTTCCACCACAAGCTCATAAATCGGGACCCGATGTGGTCCTCCGTGACCATCCTACCTACCTATTCGTATTCACCCCATCGGGTTGACATCAACTCAAAACAAAGGTAAAAAGGGTGAAAAAAGCATCGAAGCGTCATGGCTCTCTTGCCGAAAGGGGGGGAGGGGTTGGCATTTTGACTCAGCGCCGGTGTCCCAGCCGGCGTTCACAGGGATCTTCCCACACACACCCCTCCTCCTCCTCCTCCTCCTCCCCCCTCCATGCTAGCACAAGTCTTGTCTTCGAACCATCGTCGTACTACGAAGTACGTACGTCGTCTTATGATAGAGGCCAGCCGGCCAGTGGACTTTCCCCATCTCTTCTTCTTTTGCGTGGACGACTGGATGAGACTGTTTGTCTTGTCTCGTGTTGTTTTTATGACAGGCTTCCAGTATAACCCCCCTCCCTTCCCATGGGATCAGATATGGAAACTTGGACGTCTGCTTATCAGACCCCCCCGGGCAACAGGCCATGTGACCTCTGATTATTGATTGAACTCCTTCTAATACGGCATGGCATGCCCGTTTGCAACGAGTTGGATAAGGGTATGATTCGCCATGCCTCCCCTGGCTATGAGGAGGAGGAGGAGGAGGAGGAGGAGGAGGAGAAGGGAAAAAGAAGAAGAAAGCCACGCACAGGCCGTTATTCGGCGCAAATCGACACCCCATCCATCCATCCATCCATCCTTGGCTGCTGCTCTTGGCCCGTTTCCCACAAAGATCCCGAGGGTGTGCTTAAGCTTAATTCGATGCTCAATAGCAGCACCTACGCCATCTCGCCCTTCATTCGTTCGATGCGCCCGCCGCGACCCACCCGCCTTCCTGTGACTCTGTCATCCCCCTGCCTTGAGTACGAAAACGAGTGCTTCTTCCGCCGCGGTGGAGAAGCCATCGGGGCTACTACCTTGTGTCTGAATGAGCACGATGGGTGGAACCAATGGACCCGAAGGAGAAGGGGTGTGTGTGTGTGTGAGTGAGTGTGAGCGTGTGTTCGTTCCGTCCAAGATGATTCTCCCTTCCACTCGGTTCGCTGACGCGGCCCTCCTACAACACTTTAGCAATCGGCAAAAAAAAAAAGGTTGGAGGTTTCTGCGCTAGTCGTCGTCGGCGGAGCGCCATCGATAGCGCCATCGTGGCTCGCATCATGGCGTGGCCTACTCATCGGCAAACCCGGGAGAAGTGTCGTCGCCCCTTCGTAAGTATATTCCCACACCATCACTAATGGAACCCAAACTACTTGGTAGTCTGCCTGGCCGCGCCAAGTCAGTCAGTCGGTCGGTCGCCTTCTGCATACGAAGCAACCTCCCTTTCGTCAATCCGCAGCCGCCCCTCCTCCACAATCCCTCGGGTTGTGGGCAGCAACGGGTTTCGGGCGGTGGGCGTTTGTTCGGCGAGTTTGACATGCTCCAGTCAGCAGCCGCCGCAAAGAAGACGCCGCACCTAAATGCCGTGTGAGTAAGACCATCTCGACGTCCCTGATTGGACAGACGCATGCCACACAAACATGGAACGCTTGGACTGGATTGTTAATCGAGCCTTTGCTCCGACTCCCCACTTCAAGCGAATCTTTTGCCCATCTCCTGCCCTCTTCCTGGTCCCCCTCCCTGGTGCATGTCCCTCGTCACTCACCTGGCGTTCGGGTTCCCTGTTCATGTTCCCGCTCCTAGAAAGGCAGTATCCCCGTGGGCCGAAGTCTAAGCGGACGATGCTCTCTGGTTTGACGGTTTGTCTGTTTGATGTGGTGGAGGTGAACCCGTCAAGAGACAATGCCGATGCTACGCCAATGGCTAGCCGGTTGTTCCACGATGCCCACTCTCTTGTTGACCGTTGCTACATGGTGACACCTTCTTCGTTGATCGTTGGATGACCCTGCCCCTAGCCAGGTCCCCCCCCCCCCCCCCCCCCCCCCCCCCCCCCCCCCGCTCGGGCGGGTGCCACTGTACCATCTTGTTGCTTCTTCCTGTTGCGGGTATGATATAGCCCAGGAAGCACGGTGAGCATCCAAAAGCACGCATGCCCTTGGTTCAAAACCTTTGCCAAGAAAGATCCAAGATGCTTGGCAGATTTGGCGGGCCCATGTTCGAATCCTTACAAGCCGCTCGCTCAGTCCCAACGGGGATTCGCTACCATGTACCAAGGCGGGCGTGCACGGAAATAACAAGGACAAAGACCTTGTGGTCCAAGAGAGGCTCATCCCTTGGCATTGACAGAATGTCGTAGACAGCGGGGGGTCGCCGTTGGTGTCTGGATGTCCGAGTACTCAACAGTCCCGCCGGCTTCCTTGTCTGGCGTGATGTCGTTGTTATACTACTCTCTGCGCCATGGTCTGGATACGCGTTGGAACACCAGCCGAGTGGGATTCTGTTGGACATCGTAGAATGATTCGATGCTCTGCATTTGTTAGCACGGCCATGGCCTGACGTTGCCTTTTCTCTCTGGACCCGGACGGAAGCCTATAATGAGGCAAGGTAGAGGTTTGATTGTCCTCGGTCGCATGCTGACTTCATCGTGGCGTTTCAGCTGGGAAATGGTTGAATACTATCAACCCGTCTCCTTTTTGGACATCCACGTAACCATGCTGTCTCGGTCCAGGCAGCCGCAGTTTCACGGGTCGTACAGTCGAATGAACGCACAGTGACCGGTTTTCTGTCCAGGCCGAGGCCAGAGATGAAGGATCCAAAGCCGTTACGTGTCTTGACCTTCCACTACATGGCGTCATCCAGGTGGACTTTTTGCTGTGCTTCATTTCTGATTTTCAGAATCCTTCTCAACGGCATTATAAGCATGTGGCCAGCTTGGCTAAGTGATTGACATGACGCTGATGTTGACAGCTGGGTGTCGACAGATATTATACTTGCATCAATGCGTTGCTTAGTTCATGTTGACTTGTTAGCATATAAGCTGTCGCAGCAGAGGTTGATGGAAGCAAGCGAGACCATCTGTGGTAAGGTCAATATGTCACCAGAATCTTGTCGATGCATCACCATGGACACCTTGGACTCCCAAGGCACCAGGCGCTGGAGGGGACGCCCAACTTAGTACTGCGCGCAATTTGCCCTTGCCATCTCTTTAGTTGGCTCCCAAAAGGCATAATCTATTGACGGAGAGCCCGCGAGCGTGTCATGACGATGGCTGATATCAATCCACCCCGTCTTGGCAACGAGGCAAGCTGGGTCAATAACTGAGAGATATCGAGACGTATGATTAAGTATTGTACAGAGCATTGATACATAGTCTTGGGCCGTGGTATGTGACACGAACGTCGGCCCATGTGTTAAGTACATTGTAGTTGAACATGTGTTTCGTAGCGCACACGGCATGGGAAGGGCGACGCGTATGGGCAAGTGGCCGGAGCAATGAACATCTTGCTTGTCGCACTTCGTCCTCAGAGCGTGATATCTGATGGTTTGTCCCTGTCGAGGGAGCGGCAACCGTCGGCTCCATTCGGTCGGATGTAGTTGTGTTCTTCGCGTCTTAAGGCCCGGCTGGTACAAAGACACAGATTGCCTGTTCCCGTCTGTCGTACAACATCGCGTGATTACCCCGTGATTTTCTCCTTCTGTCATCTGCACGCTGCCGGAGGAAGAAACATTGAACTTGGGGGGAGCAGGTCGTCCGTCCGAGGCAGCCCACCTGGGGGAATAGTTGTCACATAGCGCACATGAACGAGGTTATTGTTTGTTCGACTTGGCCACTCGGGTGGGACGAGTGAGATGATCGCCGTGCAACGTGGATTGCGATTGTTTCATCCGGCTCGACTTCCAGAATCCCAGGTAGGCAAAGCTTAACGAGGTGGACGGCAAAAGCGGTGAGCAAAGTATCTCAGGCCATCATCTGGTAGAACTCAGCAGTCGCATCGGCCATACCAACGCGGAAAGGCCACGACGTCTCTGACGTTTGGAACACCCACGAGGTAGCTGAGCAGTCTGTCGAAGCCCAGGCCGAATCCGCCATGAGGGTTGGAGCCCCAACGGCGGAGGTCGACATACCAGTCGAGATCGCCACCGTTGTGGCTTCCTCGTCCATCCATGGATGGAGAGCCCATTCCGCGAGCTTGCATGGTTTCCAAGAGGGATTCCAAGTCATGTTCACGCATGGAGCCACCAGCAATCTCGCACAAGTCAGGCACAAGCAGGTCGAAACAGTCGACCGTGTCACCAGACTCGTCAGAGATGCTGGCTGGGGGGTCCGATCTTCTCATGTAGAATGCCTTCATCTCTCTGGGGTAGTGAGTGACAAAGACGGGAGTGTATGCGCCGGGGTCGTTGGTGGCACCAAGAGTTTTGGCGAGGAACTTTTCATGTTCTGAATGCAGACCCCCTTCCCATGTAGGCTTGTGCTCGAACCGGCCTTGCTCTGCCTGGAGCATCTTGATGGCGTCGGCGTAGGTGATGCGCGGCCACTTGGAGTCCGGGTTCTGCATCAACCCCAGCCATCGACGCTCCACTTCCTCTATCGGCACGAGGTCGTCCTCGGCCGTGCGGGTTGGGCCAGGCCCTCGCCGTTGGCGCAGTTCCTGTGCAGCCCGAGTCTTGTATAGACCGCTGGCCAAGCTGCGGAGCATGTCCTCGACAAGGCCCATGACGTCGTCCATGTCGTCAACAAAGCTCATCTCGGCTTCCAACATGTAAAACTCGCTCATGTGTCTCGAGGTGTCGCTCCGTTCGGCCCGGAAAGTCGGGGACAAGGTCCACACGTCACCCAGCGACTGTGCCAGAGCCTCGAGATGAAGTTGCGACGAGACGGTGAGATACTTGGGGGAACGGAAGAACAGGTTTTCTGCCGCCTTGTCCTTGCCGCTACTCTTTGGGGTTGTCGATGTCTCGGCCGAGCCCGTGGTAACATTGAACACCTCTCCTGCTCCTTCGCAGTCCGAGGATGTAATTATAGGCGGATGGGTCTGTACAAAGGACCGAGAGGCGAAGAACTGAGTCAGGAGCGCGACGGCCTCCGATCTCAGGCGCAAGATGGCGGCGTTCAAGGGTATCCGGGGTCGAAGATGCGGCATGGTGCGGAGGTAGTCGGGTGTCTGGTACTTTTTCTGGATGGGAAATGTCTGTTGTTTCGAGGGACATGTTAGAGCATACATAGCGTTGGAGAGGAGGTCAGGGAATAAAAAAGGGAACTAGCCTTGGCGTCAGAGGCACCGAGAATCTCGACTTGATGGACTTTCAACTCGTGACTCTGGCCTTCCGTCTTGGAGGGAGCCCATGACCCCCGTAGGCGGACTGCGGCACCGACTCGCAAGTTTGGGCTGGGAAACTGTCAACAAAGTCGAATTTCGGGGACAGAGAAGAGACAAGCCACTGGAGCCAGGATTAGAGCGCACCTTTCGTCATGGCTTCTCGAGACCAGGGCCTGGACGGGCGTCCGGGAGGAGCCATCGCCCACGTTGACGAAGCGCTCTGTCTTCATGTTCCTGACAGATCTAACGTATCCGTTGAGGACGACATCCTTGACTTCCGTTTCGGGTTTCCATTCCAGAAACTGCGCAACTGTCTTCCGCGGCCCAGTCGAGAGATGTCGTTGACCGAAGGGCTGAGCCGAGAGGAGGAATCTCCCGAGCCTCTGGGAGGACATGGTTGCTGGGATTCGCATCTTTGGGAAACAGAGAAACTTGGCTGCCTCAACTACCGTCGCATGTTGCAGGCGTTTCAAAGAATCAGTCAGCGAGCACCGAAGGAGATGGAAGGGAAGGACGGGTTGGCGTGGTGTTAGTTATACAAGGGCGGAGATGCGAAATATGGCGGCGGCGCAAGGGACGAAGACGAAGTATCGCGACGACATGGCAATGAAGTGAGTGACTGAGGTCGGCTTGGAGCACCATAAAATAAGATAAGATAAAAATAAAACAATAACCAATGGGACGCTTCAATTCATGGAAGTGGATGCCGAGGGGAGGTTCTCGTACTTGTACACGGAAGTCACAGCGGATAGACATGTTCATCACAGTACATATACATGATCGAGTCCACCGCGATAAGATAGGTAGTCGCCTAGGTAGGCGCGATGCTTTAGGTACCTACCGTGAGCTACAGTATTCCGTACTTCAGGTGCCTGGGTACCTAGGTATCTAGGCACCTACCTACTTACCCAGGTTTCCGCATCCATGTTTACGTCAGCATATCCTTATCTCAGATAAGACCAGCCGGGAGGCACGTACCTGCCAGCGACATTCTTTTACACCTCGCTCGGTCAAGACAACACAGCCAGCCAGTCACACACTCCTCCCCGTCTGCATCCATCCATGGCCTTCATCACCACCACGACCATATCCCTGGCTCTGATCTCCTTCTCCGCTTCTGCCCCCGACGGAACGACAGTGACAAAGATGGTTAGATGGCATACAGTAGCATGGATGTCCCAAATTGCGGTCCAGGAACCCGGGTCCGAGTCCGACTCCAGATGGACGGGCTGGCTGTTGGAGTCGTATCACTCACTGCTGTTGCTCAGCTCCGTCTTCTTCGACTCCCGAGACACCAAACAGTGGCCACGGGTGCCGGTTGACGCGTGACCATCCTCGGGGCAATGCAGTCGTCAATTCGCAATCCCAGGACATGGCCCTGGGACCCGACCACTTGAAGTCTTCGCCCGTCCATCGACTTGCTCGTCTTCTGCGATGCCGCGCGTTTGCATCGAGACTCCCGCTGCAGCCCAGAGAGAGAGAGGTCGCAAACATTGCAGATCGGATTTTGACTGGGACGTCGGTCCAGTCCAGTCCACGCAGAGACGCGCTGGCTCGACTCGACTCGACTCGACTCGATTCACGGGAGAGCAAACAGGCAAATATGGACGCCTTGTCATCTCCCGACGGCATCTTTCTTGTCTCGCCAGATGCATGTCTATGCTTTTCTTCACCGCGTCTAATCCCTGGCAAATCGTCCCCCCCCTAAGTGGGGGTTCTGGGACCATGATGTTGGCTTTCTTTTTCTTGCTTCTTTTATACCCAGCTTATTGCTTATTAGCAGAGAGACTAGCCCGACCCAGAGAAGCTACAAGGCATTGATTGCCAGCCATGGCCGATCCCACGACCCTCGCATCCTCTTCTCCCTCGCCATCTTTCCCTACCTAGGTAGCCTGGCTGGCTACCTTGGCTGGCACCTCGTCAACATGTCTTCCCTCACACCACCCACCCACCCTAGTCGATATGTGCCGACCATCGACCCTTGCCGCTTTTCCCAATCACGCTTCCCCGGCTGGGAGGATCGCCTCAGTTCAGATCTTGGGACACAAGAAGATCTCGTATAACTGCGGCAGGTTGCAGTAGTATCTCGATCGGTTTCCACTTACCAAGACCACGGGAAGCTTGACGTGACACCACCCGGGTTTCTCTATCTATAAGCAAGACATATCTCATCACGACCACGGCAAACCCACCCACCCTCTACGCGCCCTTCCTACACACTACCCTGGAATGTCGCAGAATTGACTGAGATCCGGCAAGTATTGGTTACACCCCCCCTCGGACAGCCTTCACCGCTCTCGCTTCCTGAAGAGGCAAAGCAATTCCTCCGCGAAGCCCATCGGGATACCATGTCATTGTTTCTTTTCCCGCCCTCCACGCGGCGGGCCTACACGCCGCATCCTATACCGACTATAGACTTGCCCTTCGTTGCAGAGAGATATTTAAGGTCGCAGGAGGCGCCCACACCAAGCCTGCGTTGGTTTCCTCACTCCCGAGCCATACATACTCCCCAAAGCTTCCCCAGTCACGAGACTTGTACCGGGGATCCAGCCTTTGTCCGCCGCTCTTCCCTTCTGGTGCCGGTAACTCTGACGAGCCCACAATGCCTTCTTCAAAGCCTTTAAAGATCAAGCCTTCCGAGGTGGCAGCCGATACCAAGAAGAAACTCATCCCAGAGGTCAACAGGCACTTCCGCGAGGAATGGCCCCCGTATTCCATTCTCTACGCCCAACCACTGCTTCAACTCCATCTTACCCGCCCGAGCTTCATCAGCTCAGACCTGCCCAAGTTTTGTGAGCAACACCGAGACCGATCCATCCATCCATCCATCCACACGAGGAGCATGGCAGCTGACAACACCAGATGTCGTCCACAGCGACCCTGTGGACTGCGCCTTAGGTTGGGCTCAGACCGAAGGCGTCCGCATCCCATTCATCTGCGCCGCGAACGAGAAACGACCCGGAGGCGACTGGGAGACAGGCGTGGTTGGCTACGAGGTAACTATTGCAGACCTTTGGGTGTCAGGCCCGACCAGTTCTGACTCGACGCGTTGCAGGAGAGACTATGCCGCCGCAGTAACCTGTCAGCAACACTCGGCACGCCCCATCCAGAATCCTACGTGACAACCAACTATCCGATCCCGATCGAAGGGGCCATCTACTCCCCTGATGTCGGTAAGGCACAAACAAACCCCTGGTCTTGGTAGCCTTTGGTTGGTTTGCAGATTGCTAATCCGCGCCTCAAAAGTCCGCTTCCGCCAGTTCCAAGATCGAATCGAGTCGCTGGATATGAAAGACTGGAGGTCGCTCCCTGTCGTTTCCATGCCGCCAGCAAGGTGGCCGAAGCTAACGGACCATGGAAGGAAATACTCCTTCTCGGAAGAGCGAGAGCTGGTACGGAACAAGATGCGAGCGGCGCTGCGCATCTGCGTCTTCAACGGTTACAACCACGTAGTTATTGGCGACTTTGGCCTCGGCAACGGATACCGCAACCCGCCCAAGGAGCTTGCCGAGCTGTGGCGCGACGTTTTCCTCTACGACCCGGAGCTGAGAGGGCAGTTCCTCGCCGTCATGTTCGCCTTCGAGGATGACAGGCAGTGCACGGCCAAGTACATTCTCGACGACATTGCCAAGAAGACGAAAGGGAGCAGCAGCAGCAGCTCCTCGAAGAGCAAGTCCAAGAGTTCGTCTTCGTCATCGGGCTCGAGCAGTAGCTCCTCCAGCCACAAAAGTGACTTCAAAATCTTCAGCGACATCTTTGCGCCCAATGAGATCGCCCGAGTCCGCAGCCAGCCTGACCCCCGCTACGCCTTCTCGGCTATTATGGACGGCTCTTGACCGGCCTGCTCTCGGCGCATACGCACCGAGTGGCCTGTCTCAGCCCCTGGTGTGTCCAGTATGAGTCTGTGAGACCGGGGGAGCGGACGTCAAGCGGGCTGAGAGGGCGGCATGGCATACCTACTCTTGGGGAAAACTTTTTTTGTCTTCCCGTGCGACCTGTCACATCAACACCTTTTTGGCCAACAACAAGATGATGTTTGTGTCTTGCAACACTACCAGGCTCTCGACACCCTGTCCATGGAACCCCATTGGTCTCTTTTACCCGGGCAGGGAGCGACATTCCTGAGCTGTCTGACCAGCTCTCAATCTAGCGATCCATGCTCGTTTCTTTTTCCGCCCTTGGGCGCGCCAGGCTGAGGCTGCTCGCAATTCCGTGCGACCTGAGATCTATAACGTCGGGCGTCGATTGCCAATGCCGAGCCTGGGCACAGACCTTCATTTCATGGGTTCCGTCGAGCTGCCCTTGTTTTCTTTCTTTCTTTTTCTTCTTCTCTTTCTCTCTCTCTCTTTCCCTTCTTTCCAAATCTTCAAGGGGCTCGGGGCTTTCTCATCGTTTGGTATTGTTTGTGGTCGTTTCGTGGCCAGCGGCGTTGGGACTGGAAGCATGGTCGGAACAGGGTTTATGGGGACCGGGGTGGTTTGGGATTCGGGGTATTTTTTTTAACAGGCGTTTGGTGTCTTCACCTGGTCTAAATCAATTCCCCCTCCAAGTCCGAATCAGGATATAATATTCCAGCATGAAATTTCCCTCCTCCCGATGGCGACCACATGCTTTGAGCTCGCTACGAGGACATGCAGACCAAAGGGAGGCCAATAAGTGAGCGGTACGGTATGAAGGACTTGCGGGCCATGACGGATGTCCCGGGAGGGGATCGTCCGCTTCGTTCTCGTCATATTACTGCCAGTATGGCCAGGGCATTGGGTCTCACACGTGCAACAAGAAAGGCCGCTGATGTACGCGTCGATGCCACGATGGCTACCTAGCCAACAATTCCTGAACGACGGCCCTGTCGAGCGCAGTGTCTCCCCAGTGCAGCCAGGTGGTCCGTCTGCATCTGGGGCATGATCCCTCGCAGCAATATTCCGGCGCTGGACATATCGACTCAACGCCCATCTTGTACTCGGCCGTCCAAGACTTTTAACTACTCGACTTCTCGTTTAACAGGCCTAGCGCCAACGGCAAGCCAAAGGTTTGAGGCGGTGGGATGAACCGGTACACCCGCTGGCCCTCTGGCGAATGCGTATCTGACCGATCCCCTTGGAACATGGAGGCCGTCTAGGCACGTGCCGCAGCAAAAGAAGAAGAGAAAGAAGGAGAAAAAGTAAAGAAGCCACATGGGCTTTGACTTGCCTACCAATGATGGCTTCCATCACGTCGACGCCTTTCCAAGGGAGAAGCAAAGTTCTGCCGTGCAATTAGCGGCGGTCGTCGAGAAGTAAGCAACCAGCCAGCCAGCCAGCCAGCCAGCCAGCCTAGCAACGAACGACGGGGCGAGGAGATCTGCCGCCCTGCTGAAGTATGATCTCCGGCAGGGTTGCTGAGTTACCCACCCGTTGCAGGGCTTGGGGAGGGGGTGGGAGGAGGAATCCTTTTCTTTGCTCATGCTTGCTTTTTCAGCGGCCGCCGTATGAATCTAGGTACAAACCAAAGCTGCCATTATCTCGTCATTATGGAAAATACAAACACAATATTGGCAGGCAAGTGGCCCGGGAATCAAACAACCCCCCCTAGTCTGCCTGCCTGTCTGCATCATTGGCTTTTGGACTGACTGTGCACCTTTTAGTTCCCCTCGATGGATGATTGGGTATCATGGGAGCATAGGTGGACAGGCACCAAGGCGAAAATCCCACGACCACGGCAAGCTTTCTGTCAGTTATCAGGAATCCCTCTCAGCTCCTCCCTCCACCTCCCTCCCTCCCTCCGGCGAGGCATCTACACCATCATCATCTGCCTTTTGCGACGCTCGTCGTACGGCCGAGACGCAGAAGCACCGTTACGGCCTTTACTTGAGGAACACCCGCGGATTCATCATCTCGTCCCCTGCCCGCCCCCTTCAAGACCTTCGGCGGGCAATGACCACGGCCTCCTAGTTCCACGACATCGATCTTTGCAAGGCACGCGGGCTTGAGGACCACGGGGGCCTGAACCAAGCGATATACCTCTCACCATCATCCCACCCCCCCCCCCCCCCCCCCCCGGGGCGCCGGAACCCAACCGCGCGGAACCGGAGACTAGTCCGGGTGGTCATTTGGGGCCCTGCAGCCTCGTGTACTACATAGTATGCAAGGCCCTTGCATCGCCCGCCCAATCACGATCCGCGGGAAATCTGCAGAGCTCAGACTCCCTGCCCATTCTCCAATGTGGGCTTCTAGGCGAACACAAGACGCAGCCCGCCGGGGGCGGCGGCGGGGGGACTGACGAGGTAAAGACCCGCGAGACAATATTTCGGCGAGAGGGACTATTCTCCCCATCAACCCCCCCCCTTCCCCCTTCCTGGGAGGGCATATCGTCAGTTCCATGACTTGACCTCACCCCATCGGACGAGCGGCAGTCAAGGGATGCGAGGGCGGCGCGGCGCGGCGCCTCGGCGATTCGGCAACGAGGCGGGAAATCGTTGCTTTTTCGTAAGCAACCTCGTGAGGGTGGTTTCCTCCTACCCCCTTCGGCTTGGCAGAACCAAAGGGGGGGGCCGAGCCGGCGCATCCGGCGCACATGTTGGCTCTTCCAGGGAAATTTCTCACAGAAACGGACGAGAGAGACTGGCGCGTTCAAATGTTGTTCTGTGCACCTAGAGGGCGAGGGGAGGGAGGAGGATGATACCGGCGGCCTCCATGACCGGCCTTTTGTACCCCATCCTCCCATTCTGACTGGAGTGAGGGGGGGGCCTTGTGCCCATTTGACGGGATGGGCGACCTTGGACGAAGCAGCGAACCGAGTGTTTCTAGCAGAAGCGCAGAATCTTATGGAACGACCTGTCCAAATGGCCAGTCTGTCACCAGCCATCATACATTGGCCGAGAAGAGAGAGTAAGAAGGATGGAGGGGGGGCGTCTTCCAAACAGACACGACATGTCACTGCCAGCCCAATCGCGGATCCGACGGCGTCCATTCCGGATGGATGAAGATCTCGCCCTGCGATGGAATGTAGTCCCTCCCCCCGTGGGTGAGACAGAGCATGCAACCCCCCCCAAGGGAACCCCGTGAGAGATCTCTCATACGGAAAAAGAAGTATGTATCCCGTATAATACTTACTCGCAGCGATCTCCGTCAGGGATCACACCCGCCTTCGCAGATGCGACGCATATTTTTATCCCCCCTCCCGCCTTTCCATCGCGTCAACACCCTGCCTTTGCCTTGCCGTGTCTTGCCTTGCCTCGCCTTCCCGTACTCGGGTTAGTTCCTTGCTTGACGGGAAGCCAGAGGGCCAAACCCGGCCGATCCTCCCGCCCCTGTTGGCTCCGGGCCTGGGTCATGCACGTCTTGCCTGCCCCGAGTCTGCAAGGCTACCTCTCGGGACTTGAAAACCCCGTCAGTCCCAAGGGGGTTGACGATGTGGGAAGAGGGGGGGGGGGGGGGGGGGGGGGGGGGGGGGGGGGGGGGGACGTATATACACACAAACACGGCAGAGTACATGTTTCACCTAGAAACATCATCGATAAACCCACTCTTTCTGGTTTGGCAGCCGGCTGAGGTGGAAACACACAAACAAACAACGAGAGGAGGGCAAAAGGGCTCTCTCTCTCTCTCTCTCTCTCTCTCTCTCTCTCTGCCAACCCCAACGGCTCACTGGTGACACCTCTCACTACGAGGGAACTAGCGAAAAAAAAGCCATGCTGTACGCATCCGCCCACTTGAATGTTGTGGAAATCTTGGCGCAGAGGGAGGGACGGGGGAGGGGGAGGAGAATGACCTCACCCCTCCCCCGTCTCGTAATGACTTCATTCCTCGTCGCGATGTTTCCATCGTCCATCGTCACCGTCTGACCTCGGAACTTCCCACTCGATCTGCTGAGCAGGCAGGTTTCCGTGCTCGGGGAGGTTGCCCGTCACATATCACATCTCAGAAGCCTCTTCATGACGGGATCGGGGCATTCCGGAGGCTCAAATGGCGCGGCGTGAGAGGACGACGGTGTAGGTCGAGGGGGGAAGGGGGGGGAGGAGGGCGTGTGTGTAAGTTTGCCAACGGGGAGGACAGTGTCTTGTACAGGATCCGAGATTTGAGTGGGAGACGAGAAGCCTGGGGCGTTGGAGCGTGGGGGACGTAGGGGCTCGCCGTTCCTTGCCTGGGAAGAAAAGGGGTGGCGGTGATGGCTGGCGGATTGTGCCATGTTGTCTTGGGCCGAGCTGGACATTCCACTTGGTGGACTTTTGGACACTCATTCGTGGGAGGCTCAGGTGGACATATACATACACACACTGGCGCATCGACGGCTCTCAATCCCACCAGACCATCACTGGAAAGCTGTCTCCCCAGAGTCGGGGATATTGCTCTGCCATCCCGCCCCCCCCAAATGCCGGTCTCGTAGATATCCGGAATGGTGACCAAGGAGCTTTTGCCGTTCTCCAGAGACGCCGAGGGTGTGAGGCCGCCCGATCCCCAGGCCCCAAGAGACGAGAGAGAGAGAGAGAGGGAGAGGGTCTCCCGCGTATCTTGCTTTTCTCCCAGCCAACCAGCCCTCTCCGCCCCACCCCTCGTGTTCCCGTTGCCGCCGGTGACGGGGATGTTACCCGTGAGGACGACGGGTAGGTGCGGGATGGCGGGACGTTTGGGAATCGACGGGCCCGGCATGCTGCCAATGCCGCCAGCCTCGTTTTGTTTTTACTTTTATCTTTGTTTGTGGCCGTGTTGTAATCTCTCTCTGAGCGAGGGGTAGGGGACTCGAGGGCCATCATCCCCTTGCTTCTTTGGCGAGCCATACGCGCGAGTCTGATATCACCTGTCGTAAGGGGCCGGGAGCTGCTCGGGCTTTCACGTACAACACACCATAACGAGGAGAAGCGCAAAGAAACAAGACGATTCGATCAGCGGGTATGACGGAGCCTTTTCTCTCATAGCTGGTTGCTTTTTCTCTCTCCCCTCCCCCCCTTGACACCCAAATGTATATGCAGTTCTGACAACGCTTAAACCATTCAAAAAAAAAAAAATTCGATTAACACACCCTCCACCCGGTCCGCCCTTCTGTCCCCCGAGTCTTTTTTGCTTGCCTTGAACCCCCCCACGCGTTACCAGTAGTTGGGTCTTAGGCCGGCGAAACCTGCTAGTGCGCTGGCGTCCGTTAACGGGTCGTCCTTCTTCCTTTGGCCGGACAGCTGTGACGAGTGATTAGCCAAGAGTTCGTATGAAAACTGGGGGTAGAAAGGGGCAAGGTCATATCATACCTCCAGCTGGACGCTCCTGTGAAGGTGCACAAGCCAGTCGACGTAGCTCTGCGCCTCGTTGTTTCTGTCCTCGACGAGCATCCGCGCGAACTCGTACTCGGCGCCGTCGATGCCCTGTCTCGCGAGCTGGATACCCAGCCCCTTGGAGCCGCGCATCGTCTTGAGGAACTCGATGATGTTGCGTACTTGCGCGTTCAGGTGGGTCTGGAGCATGGGCAGCGACGAGGTGTAAGCGTCGAGGCTCTGCAGGGTCGTCTTGTCCTCGCCAAACAGGTCGGCGATGAGGTTCGGCGACGTCTGCGCATGGAACCACATGAGGCACTGCTGGCCATTGTCGACGAGGTAGACGCCACCGGGCTCGACGCGAGAGAAGGACGTGCGGATCGCGGGGGGTACCCTGAGGTGGCCCGCCTCGTCGGGGAATCCGTCCTCTGGCGCGAGGTTGTGGATGGGAATCATCCGCGGATAGAGGTACAGACTCAGTTCCTTGGCGCCCATGGACCGGATCATCCGCATCTCGTGCACTCTGCGGTCGGAGCTCTCGTTGCCGCCCTTGAAGGCGCGGCACTTGAGGAGCCCCAGCATGTACATCGAAAACTCCTTCAGCCTCTCCGGCATGACCAGCTGGCCGTCAGGCTGGACTGATGTGAGGAAGTTCTTGCGGTACGCCGACAGGATGTCGATCGTGCGCTCCGTCAAGTGGTTTCGGACTTCCTTCATCGTCGCAGAGGTGTTGGCCAGTTTTGTGCTCGCCTCCTTGGCAAGGATCGTGAAGACGGCATCTTGATCAATGAACTTGACACTATCTCTCGGGTTGTCGCACACGCTTGCAATCACGTTGGAGCAGCGCACCCTGCGCTGGCCAGAGGCCGTTGTGTAGAGGAGCGCCGACTGGAAGTGAGCATCGAGCTTGGAATCTAGCTTGCCGTCGTAGGAGAAGGTGACGGCCATGGCCTTGTCGGCGTCGATGACGCCGATCTCGAGATCGGCACCGAACGTGTGATGGATGAAGTTGCCGTGGTAGCCGTTGATCTGCAGACCGTTTGAGCAGCGGACCTTCATCAGGGCCTGGAAACCAGTCTCGCGCGTGACCGCATGCTTGATCTCCATGGACAACTTGGTGTTGTCGCGGGCCCCGATGAAGTTGGGGTAGTAGAAGGTCTCGCCGCCGGTCGAGGCCGAAACGTGGCCGACGGTGGCGATATCGAGGTAGCCGCCCGACGGCGAGGCGAGGAAGAAGTCGGCACCGATACCAGTGGCCACCATCTTCTCCGCCACCTTCTTCCATGCCGGGTGCTCGGTCGTGAAGAGCTTCTTGTCAATCTCACCTCCGGGGTGCTTGCCATCATCCCTGAGGAACAGACGGCCTGGGCCCCAGGTGGGCAGCGCGGCCAGAGAGCAGACAACCTTGCCTCCCGTCTTCTCCAGCGCGGCCACGGCAGAGTTGAGGGCGGAAAGAAGGGCCGGTTCCGGGTTCTTGATGTCGGAGAACATTGTGGGCAGCATGGTGAGCAGTGATGTGATGACGTCCCTGGAGCGTGTTAGTCAAGGCTTTTCCCCCCACTTGTAACAGGCCCGACCGGGCAAGTCTTACTTGGACTCGTAGGGGTCGACAAAGAGGCCGTCACTCAGGGGCACGAAGGGGTCTTCGAGGTCAGGCATGATCATCATCTGTGCCTGGTCCAGGGCGGGCTGTGGCTGTCAGTAGGGCGCACCTGTGAAGGCATGAGGAGCAACTCACGTTGACATTGTAGAAGTGAATGTCCTTGTCGTAGGTCACGAAGCCGACCTTGGCGCCAGGGGGTATGCTCCTCTTGGGCTCGCCGTGCTCGTCCCTCTCGGCGTCGTCACCACCGTACAGGGCGGCCACGATGCCCTCGCAGAAGGACTCGATGAAGCCCTTGTTGAAGGACTCCTGCGTGACATCGATTACAAACAGCCAGCGGAGGCCGGTGGGCTCTTTCGTCCAGTACTCCTTGGGCACGACAAACTCCACAGTGCCCCTGGTCAGCTCTGGGCGCTGATCGCGGTCCACTCTGACACCCTGGGGAGTGAGTGCGGAGAAGTATTCGGGGGGGGTATCATTGGGGTAAGTGCACAGGTTGCAAACAAACTTGTTTCCGCCCGAGCGGAACATCATAAAGGGGTTGATGTAGGCTCTGCAGCGGCGGCATCTCGGGGGGCCAGAGTCACCAAAGTCAAGAACGGGGATCTCGAGCTCGCCGGGCTGCAAGGGAGCCAGGGGTTGCAAGAGGAGACCCATGGGAAGACCGGTCAGAGCCAGGCCTTCGGCGTTGGAGGGGATGCTGTTGAGCGTCAGGCGCGCAAACTTGGGCGAGGCATTGCCCTGGTCGTAGGCCACGTATGAGACGGTCGAGGGAGGGGGCAGATGCTTCTCGAAGGTGGGATAGACGTTGGTGAAGTAGTGCTGTTGCAGGGCGTCACGAGAGAGCGGCACGCTAGGCAGGTCATCGATGGTCAGCTTCTGGTGGCCAGAGGTTTGGACCACTGCGGGCGGTGCTGCCGCGCCGGAGCCGTTCCGGGTAGCGAACTCGGCGGGAGAGGCAGGCACGGCGGGTATGAAGGTCTCGCCGGCGGCAACAGGGAACTGGTTCATCTGGGCGAACTGGGCTTGGGAGGGGTCGTTGAGGAAAGCGGTGGCGTTGGTGCCGGCGGCGGGGATGCCGTTGAAGGCTTGCGAGGAGCCTGTCGCCTCGACCTGGTGGTAGGCGTGGCGGTCCTTCTTCTTCCTCCTGGCGGTGCCGTGGCCGTCGCCGAGCGACATGCTTCCCATTTGCGCCGCCAAGCTGTCCTGGGACTGGAAACCCGGACTCTGCGCGTATTCCTGGCCGGGAGGGGCACCGTAGGGCTGACCCTGAGGAGGAACCGAGCCGGACGGCCCGCCATAGTAATGCTGTTGTCCCGGGGTCGGAGGGGGTCCGTAGGCAGCGCCCTGCTGGTACTGCTGCCCCGAGATGGAAGGGGAGAAGGGGGGAGGTGCGGATTGTGTCGATCGGTTCGTGTTCGCGGGGTCCTGCTGCTCGCCCTGGCCCAGGTGGTGATACGTGCTGAAATCAGACATGTTTGCAGAGGTCGTTGTGGTGGTCGGGGGTTTTGTCGTTCTCGAAGATGGCCGCAGTGAGATCAGGTGCGGGTAGCTTCCAAGACGAGGTGGAAGATACAGATGGACAGATTGGCGGTGGGTAGTAGAGCTCTCGTGCGCCGTACGTAGGTAGTTTTTCGGGATGGGGAACTAGGTAACTCGCTGGGAAATTCGTCGTCATGCGCGCACGCAATCAAGAGTGCGCCATTCTCATTCTCTTGGGCAGGCGGGATCTTGGAAGAGGTAGTTAATTGTCGGCGGCAGTTTCGAGGACCGGCCAAACTTGGGTATCTAAGAGAGCAACTGACTGTTGAGCTTGAATTGTGTCCCCTTTCGAGCAACACGGGTCGGGTCAGGCCGAACCCACGAATCGACAGGGATCAGGACCAAATTGACACGATGACATTCCGACATGTTTTTCCAGTCCCGATAGGTACGATGTCCCGCCCAGGTGGTATCCGAACAGGTACTTATCCAGGTGGGCAGGGGACTAGGTAGTACATCACGGTACCTCCATCAAGGGCGTCTCCTCACAGGAAATTGAGGTACCTGGACAGGTAGTCTGTGTACAGGTACGACTACTATGAGGTACACGTAGGTATCGATCGTAGCTCTTACCGCTGCGACTGCCGCTCCCCCACTTCCTGCCGGACAGCTGAGGTGGACCGTTTCGGTACCGGAATAGCTTCTCTGCCGTCCCGAGACCAGCTGGCGGACCGTCCACTCCACTACCTACCTACCTACTTAGGCACCTACCTGGGTAGGCAAGTACCTGGAAGTACCTTATCCTGATCCTGCATCTCAAAGGTACGTACCTGCAGCTGGTGCATCCTGGACTTTGCTTTGCATCTTGGATTCTGCTACGCGACAATCCAGACTTCAATTCACAGCCAACGTTGAATCCGACTTCCGACGCCATGGTTATCGCCTACACCACTCTATCCTGAAGCGATCTGGTGCCGAATCAACTCCCAAACATAGGTTGACCCCCCCTCCGAACGATGCATCGCAGCCCCCCTACTGCATAGACACCAAACATGTTTACTTTTTGCCCTCTACAAGGCGCTCTGTCCGAATCCTCGGCGTCGCAATCAATCCTCGAGCTCGATGGAGGCGTCAAGATCCTCATTGATCTCGGCTGGGACGAGTCTTTTGACGTAGAGAAGCTCCGGGAGCTTGAAAAGTTGGTCATTCTCCCACCGCAGTCCATGTGCGCTCCCGCAAACTAACACTCCCCCCCCCTTCCCGTAGACAGGTTCCGACGCTGTCTCTCATCCTCCTGACCCATGCCACGACGTCGCACCTGGCTGCCTTCGCCCACTGCTGCAAGAACTTTCCACTATTCACGCGGATCCCCGTATACGCAACGCGGCCCGTCATCGACTTGGGCCGCACCTTGACCCAGGATCTCTACGCCTCGACCCCTCTAGCCGCAACCAAGATACCCCTTGGCTCTCTGAACGAAGCCGCCTACTCCTTTTCTCAGCAACCCACGGCCGATAGCGAGTTTCTGCTTCAAGCGCCCTCCCCCGCAGAAATCACTCGATACTTCTCCCTCATCCAGCCCCTGAAATACTCGCAGCCGCATGAGCCACTCCCGTCTCCCTTCTCCCCGCCGCTCAATGGGCTCATAATCACGGCGTACAACGCGGGTCACAGTCTCGGAGGAACGATATGGCATATCCAGCACGGTCTCGAGTCCATCGTCTACGCCGTCGACTGGAACCAAGCCAAGGAAAATGTCTTTGCCGGAGCCGCTTGGTTAGGTGGTGCCGGCGGCGGCGGCGCCGAGGTCATCGAACAACTGCGCAAGCCGACGGCTCTCGTCTGCAGCAGTCGAGGCGCGGAAAAGGTGGCTCAGGCTGGCGGTCGCTCGAAGCGCGACGAACAGCTGGTCGACATGATCAAGACGTGCGTCGGCAGAGGAGGCACCGCCCTCATCCCGGTAGATTCGAGCGCCCGTGTTCTGGAGATCGCCTATCTGCTTGAGCACGCTTGGAGGGCAGACTCGGAATCGGACAGCAGCAGTCTCAAGTCGGCAAAACTCTACCTGGCCGGGCGTAATATGTCGAGCACCCTGCGGTACGCACGAAGCATGCTGGAGTGGATGGACGATAACATCGTCCGTGAGTTCGAGTCGGTCGCCGATGGGCAGCGCAGAGCCAACGGCACAGAAGCCAAGAGCAAGGAGGGGGTGCCGTTCGACTTTAGATACCTCAAGCTGGTGGAACGTCGCGCGCAGATTGAGAAGCTTCTCTCCGGGTCCGGTGACAACGTCCAGGCAGAAGGACGCGTCATTCTCGCCAGCGACGACACTCTGGAGTGGGGCTTCTCCAAGGACTTGATCCGCGGTCTCGCCAAAGACTCGAGGAATCTGGTCATCTTGACGGACAAGCCGGCCAAAGCACGCGCCGATCAGCCGTCGATAGCGAGAACGCTGTGGGACTGGTGGACTGAGCGCAGAGATGGCGTCGCGGTTGAGCAGTCCAGCAATGGCAACAGCCTCGAGCTGGTGTATGGCGGCGGAAGAGAACTCGAGGTTCACGAGGCCAAGCGGCAGGCTCTGGAGGGAGAGGAGCTCAGCGTCTATCAGCAATGGCTGGCTACACAGCGCCAGCTCCAAGCTACGTTACAGAGCGGCGGGGGAGCGTCGTTGCAGGCGCCGGCCGACGCCGCCGACGATGTCTCCTCGGACTCCTCCACCGACTCGGGCGAGTCTGACAACGAACAGCAAGGCAAAGCGCTCAACATTTCGACGACGATGGGCCAGGCGACGCGCAAGAAGGTCGTCCTCACCGACGAAGACCTCGGCATCAACATCCTCACCAAGAAGCGCGGCGCCTACGACTTTGACGTCAGGGGCAAGAAAGGCCGTGAGAGGTCGTTCCCCCTCGTCATGCGCCGGAGACGCGACGACCAGTTTGGAGACATGATCCGGCCCGAAGACTACTTGCGAGCCGAGGAGAGGGAAGAGGAGGCGCCGGAGAATGACGGCCTTCGGAGAGAAGACGACGAGGACCGTCTCGGCAAGAAGCGCAAATGGGACGACGGAAACAACAGGTCTTCAAACAAGCGCCAGAGCAACAGGGCGGCGTCCGCAGATCGCGCGGACGCCAACGCCGCAGGCGAGGACGTTGCCGACGAGCTGGACGACGTGGAGGACACGGTGGAGGAGGAGATCCAGGGCCCGTCCAAGCTGGTCGTGTCACGAAAGAAGGTCATGGTCAACCTGCGCATTGCGTTTGTCGATTTCAGCGGGCTGCACGACAAGAGGAGTCTGAACATGCTGATCCCGCTGATCCAGCCGAGGAAGCTCATCTTGGTGGGCGGCACCCCGGACGAGACAAGTGCGCTTGCGGCAGACTGCAAGAAACTCCTCGCACAGCAGTCGGGGGCCCCGGAGGAGAGCGGAATCGACGTGTACACGCCTGCGATGGGGACCTGGGTCGACGCGAGCGTCGACACGAACGCGTGGGTGGTCAAGCTGGCGGACAGCCTCGTCAAGAAGCTCAAGTGGCAGAATGTCCGCGGGCTGGGCGTCGTGACAGTCACGGGCCAGCTCGTGGCGGAGGCTCTGGCCAAGGGCAAGCTCGCGGAAAAGGACGACGGGGCCAACAAGAGGCAGAAGACGGAGGCTGAAGAGGCCGACACCAACGCCGATACCGACGAGGCCGTCAAGGAGGAGGAGGAGAAGAAGGAGAGGGAGGACGAGGCCGAGGCCGAGATGGAGGTGGAGGTGGTGCCGACTCTGGACCTCTTGCCGTCCAACATGGCGTCGGCGGTGCGTTCGGTAGCACAGCCGCTCCACGTGGGCGACCTGAGGCTCACGGACTTACGGCGTGCGATGCAGTCGGCGGGCTACACGGCCGAGTTCCGGGGGGAGGGTACGCTGGTCATCAACGGGGCGGTGGCGGTGCGGAAGACGAGCACGGGCAAGGTGGAGGTAGAGAGCGTGGGCATCGCGGACGCGGCGACGATGATGCAGCACCGCAGCACCTTTTACGAGGTCAAGAGGATGATTTACGATGGTCTGGCCGTGGTGGCCGGGGCATGAAGGGGAGGGGACAATTGTTCTTTTTTTCCTATTCCAGTAGCTTCCGTCCAAGGGAAGGGGGGGTTTTGGTTGGACATGTACTTTTGTCTGTAGCATAAGATGGACCGGACCACCCGCGAGAAACGTCCGACCATGTGTTTTTTTATTTTCCCCCTTGGGAGGGGAGCCAAGGCCCCCGAATATAGACTCTCCTTCCGATGTCGAGGTTCTCAGACGCACATCACCTCGAACGCAGGCATCATCCGTTTCTGATGATGATGGGACGTCCCCTCTCCCCCGTCGTGAAGTTGCCTCGTAAGGCTTGAGGGCTGTCGATGAGACGAACTCGGACGGCATGGAACCCAATTCGGGGGGGGGGGGGGAGGGAGAGCATGACATCCGGCGACAGGCGCGGTCGAACCTCTCAATGCCGCGCATGAGAAAGCTTGCTGGTTCAAACGGGACGGTCTTTTTCTTCTTCCCCTCTTCACCTTTTTTTCTTTTTTCTTCTCTTCCTTTCCCCCTCCCCGATGGTTTTTTTTTGGGGGGGGGGGGGGGTTCTCTCCTTTTCCGTCACGTTCTCTTGGAGCTGCGCGAGATTGCATACGGGGAGTAGCGGGTGCATCACGAGAGAGAGAGAGAGTGTGTGTGAGTGAGTGTATGCGTGTGCTTGAGGCCGGACCAGGGATGGCCTTGTGTGGGGGGCATGGGGGGAAAAAAGAACCATCTGATGTTTATTTTTAAATTTCTTCTTCTTCTTCTCACTTGTCTTCAACCCGCATGCATGGAGGGTTTTGGGCGGTAGGGTGTTCTGACTCCTTCATCGCATTGTAGGTTTTCGAACCGCAGTGGTGGGCATGACGGACCGATGAGAGGAGAGAGGGAGGGGAGTCGTCGTCTTGGATTCGGGACGGGCTGCGGGAGGAGGCTCCCAGTCCGGATCGTATCCCCCTTTCCTCCAGTCCAGGTCCGCCCCTCCCGCGGAGGCTGCCGACGACGAGATTGTGAAGGGCAGGTTGAGAAAGGTCTCGTGTTAGTGAAATGAGCCGTCGAGCCTTGGGATATTTACCCTCGGGGGGGGAGGGAAGGGATGGGCGGCGGTGGTGAGGAGAAGGCAAGAAAATGAACACATCGGGATTAGAGAGAAAAGGGGGGACGAATTAAGGTTAACTCGGGTATAATCAGACTTATTTTGTTATTGTGTTTATGCTTTTTCTTTCTTTCTTTCTCTTTCGGTTTATTTGCCCCCTCCCATCTCGTTGCAGATTTTTTCCACTCTCTATATTTCTCTTTTGCAGAGTAGGATGGGTCAGATGGACGGGCGGCAGGAGTGGTAAACAAGGCCGCATGGACATTGGAACATTTGAGCATGAAGGATCCCCCCCCTTTCCGTGCCGTGCCGTGATGGGGGTGGTGTCGGCATGCCCGGTTAGCAACGCCGCCGCCGCCGCCGCCGCCGGCGTTGGCAGACTTTGCACTGCAACTGGGGACTGGGTAGGTTGGTAGGGCAGGTACGGTAGCGTGTGTAGGCACGTAAAGTGTGCAGTGCGCCTGTCTGTGGTACGGAGACGGCCAGAGGTTACGCAACACGTTGTAGCATGGCATCGAAGGGGCAGAGGTGGGCTGAGGAAGAGAGAGAGAGATTACCAGGAAGGGGGATGAATAGGGGGGGTTGGGTTGGTGATGGGGATTGGCAGTTGAGGGCATCCCTTCCACTTCATGTCGCGGGAGATTGTATTAGGGGTTTTTTATTTTATTATTTTATATTTTACACTGTATCCGGATACCGAGGGAGGTTGCATCACATGGTTAAAGGTACGTGTATAGGAGCTTTCACTACCTACGTTGACGGGCTTACAGAGGGCGCCTGAATCGTGGAGCGGGGAAGACAAGATAGGCCCGTGAGGTCATTGCATTTATTCTTCTTACCGAGGTGTCTCTCTCTCTCCCTCTCTCTCTCTCTTCTCGTCGATCCAGAGGAAAATCAGGGACTGGGATCCATCTGGCAAGGCACCCGGGAGGAGCCCCCCCCGTTGCGACGTCACCGCGCGGCCCAACGCAACATTGTGCACTAAGCACCTGTATCCGTATACATCCGTAAATGTAATGTGATCGACGCGGTTTCGGGGCGCGTACATACATTATGTACCAACGCATCAGTCAGTCAGTCAGTGTACGTAGTAAGTAAGTCTTGGTTGGGGAGGGGAGGGGAGGTGTCGAGGTGACCCAGTGACGTGACCGCGGACGATCTTTTTTTGGTGCTGATGAGCTGGCAGTTTAACTCTGTTAGCCTGCGCGACGGCCGCCCCCCTGTGGAATCTGCACTACGAGATGGGCGGTGCGGTACGATTTGGATAGCCGCACGTGTGTGTCTTGGGGGATGATGATGGATCGCCGCCGAAACGAAGCTTCTCCCCGTGGTCTACACTACAGATTATCTATCCGTACATGAACCACCGACCTAGTTTCGTGGTTTACTATGTAGTAGTATGGGGGGGGTTTGGTCACGCTAGTTCTACAGACGGGTTGCGCGGCTCAGATGTGCGTGCCCCGGAAGACGGCATCCCGGCCCAGGAGGGAGGGTGACGGTGACAGGGCCCTTGGGGTTCACCGACGACCCTTCTTTCTTCACCTTGCCACTAGCCTGGGATGCTGCCCTCCGCCCCCTCGAGGTTCAACGAGACGACAGGCGGCGGCGGCGGCGACGACGACGACAACGACGAACGGCGGCCGGGCCACGGGGTTCTCGGGATCCCCGTCCCCCGCAACACTAGCGCACCGAGCGAAGGGCAGAGGGGAGGGGAGGGGGGGGGGAGGGGCTTGGGGTTGTTACTTGAAGCTTGAGGCTGAGGCGTGGACGTCCAGCACGGGGAGCCCGTCTTGGCCCTAGGACTGCGCGATAGAGCAATGCCCGTAACTCTTGTCTGTCCTGTTCTGTCTCTCGACTCGGCAGAGGTATGTATGTATGTATTTGCGCAAGTATGCAGTCCCCCCCCCCCCTAATCACGAATGCTGCTGTTCCTTTTCTTCCCTCTTTTTCTTCGGGACATGCAATTGACGATATCCGCAACTGCGACGTGCGTGCAAAAATACTCGGTGCTACCAAAGGGGGTAGGTAGATAGCATGTTGATAAGAAAAGAAATAGGGGTAAAAGGTTTGAACGATGGGGTTGGGCATTCGTGGAGAGGCGCAGGATGCAATGTCAACAGACCCCGCTCGGTAGGAGGGTACCTAGGGTAGGGTAGGGTAGGGTAGGGGGAGGGAGGATTGTCCAGCTGGGCAGGGGTTTTCCGCGTCCGTCGTGGGCGACAAGGCGGGTGATATTAAGGTATCGACGGGGGGGCAGCGGAGAGGAGGGGGGGAGAGAAGAAGAAGAAGAAGAAGAAGAAGAAGAAGGGCTCACTATCCGTACTTCGTACATACGACGACGAAGACGACCGGACGGGACGGTCTTAGCTACGAATACTCACTGTCTTGGATCATTCATTGTATGCAGGGCCAGGGGCGCGCGCGGCCCACGGCCTTGGCTGCGGCTCCCTTTGCTCGGTGGTGTCGGGGTCTCGTCTCGTCTCCTCTCCTCCGCCCCCCCTGAGTTGAATCATCCATCTCGTGTGGTCTTGGTTTAGGGAGACTGGGGGACGGGAGAGAAGAAGGGCGGCCAGGGGCATGAGACGCATACCGCCTTTTGGGACACTGCCGATGCTGGAGTCTACATACCCATGGTGGGTAGGTAGGTAGGTAGGTTCCTACATATTCTGTGGTATAACTACCTAGTATACGGAGTAACCATTCGTATACTACGTATGCAAGTCCAAGACCTGGACGCGAGTGAGGCTTGAAGGGCTGCTTGCTTCGATACGGGACAATAGTAATGAGACACGGCCCCTTGGACTCGGAGCATGGCGTGCTGAAGATGCATGTATACACGCATGCATGCACGCACGGAGGATATGCATACCTATCTACGGATATGTATGGATACTATGAATAGCAGTGACTGGAAAGGGGCTAGGTATTCGTGGGCACGATGTAGTATTTCCTGCCTGGACGGCGGGGGTCATCTCCTCCTCTATCCCCCCTAATAGTAATGTACATACGGCCCCAAGAGCGGCATGAATCTTATTTCGTGGCCCGTCATTCGGGGGCTACTATTCGTACCTACACTACGCTACGTGCCCCCCTCCTCCCCTGGAGGTAGGTAGGTAGGTAGGTATACCGTATTCCCCCAGGAGAGGGGAGCGTGCCAGATTGGGACCGTCGTAGCTGGCTGGGACTGACCGTCGCAGGTGATTGGGACTGTCGTAGAGTCGGAAGCCCAGCCGGTCGACCGGCAAATACGGACGGCGTCGAGCACGTCTGACACGCACGACTGGCCAGTCATTGGTCTTGGCCGGTGCTCTCTGTATTCGTAGGTATGCACGCACGTACTACCGCATATGTATGTGTGTAGGTAGGTATGTAATGTACCCACGAACGTCGACAGAGCTGCGACTCATGAGTGACAGACAAATAAATGGCTTTTCCCGTCGGTCAAAAAGCGAGATTGGGGCCAGACTGGGCGGTGCAATACCAATGATTAGCTAAGCGTCAGCAAGTACCTATTGCACATTGTATGCGTCCATGAACGCATGCACACATGTATGCATACATACATACCTATCCGAAGGTATCCAGACTCATTACGGATACTATTCGTACACTGGTAGTCGTTGTATGTAAGTAGTGGTTATATGTATGTATGTATGCATCGGCACTAGGTATGACAGAGTCATGTTCGGTCCGTCCCCACTAGTCGAGCGAGCGATTACTTACTTGGTTACTTCGTACTTACTTGGGCGCTTGCCGTCATGAAAGCCCGGGCGGGTGTGATGTGTGTGTGATGGTGGCTGGGCCGGTCGGGTCTGTGGTGTGTATTTGGCAGACTTTTTTTCTTTCTTTCTTTCTTTGTTTGTTTGTTTCTCTCTTTTCTTCTTCTTTCTTCTCGTGGCCGCGGCATTGTGTCGAGTGCCCGAGAACGATGGATGAGAGGGCGAGAGAGTGTGAGAAGAGAGGCAGGCGCGACACACGCTAGGAACGGGCATGACAAGGAAGACAGACGACAAAGACCAAGAGAGAGAGAGAGAGAGAGAAGGAGAGAAGGGCCACCAGTTCATTTCCTGCCTTCCCTTCCCTTCCCAGGGTGGATTGGATTGGATTGGATTGACTGGATGGCCCCGTTTGGTACATCGTACGGTACTTCGCATGTACTGGTTTGCGGCGCAGAGGCCCCACCGTCGTCCAGTCAGAGGCCTTCATTCCCCCCTCCGTTTGGATCCATGTGGGTCTGTAGCTGTGTACATACATGGTATCCTCCCGCCACAAGCAGCGCGTCGAGGTACATGTCCCCTCTTCCTTCCTCATCCGGGAAGGAACCCTTGCAGCCTGAGGTCGCCAACGGAACAACACAACACAACACAGCAACGGGGTACGTACTGGACTGTACTGTACTGTACCTCACCAACTCCTCGCTCCTGCCTCTCGAGCCTGTTTGCCTGCCTGCCTGCCTGTTGGCTTGTTTGCTTGTTTGCTGCTTCTGCAGGTACGTACTTTTGTACCTAGATCGGTACAATGTACTACCTATGCACTCCGTGGCCATGCATGGTATATGTGCACCACATAGGTACATATACTTACTACGTGGTAGTGTAGTGTAGGTAGATCGGCACTCACTCGCTACGTACCTATAGTGGTATGTATGTATGCATTTATCTACCTACCTATCTACAGTCCATACAGACCAGACACGCATGTGTTGGTTATTCTTGTTTGCCCGCTCCCAATCTGCAACGCGTCCAGGTTCGATGCACGGCGATGCACAACGATGCATAGGCGGACCGGGGTGGGGTGAGAGAGAATAGAGATAGAGACGCGCTCCCAGTATTCGTACAATAGTACCTACCTATGCAGTCCACCATGCATGCTTGACTGGGAACTGGTGGGTGGCTTTCCCTACCTAGTGGACCGCTGCCCTGTTCTTGTCTCTCCCTCCCGGCGGGCCTGCGCTGCGCTGCCCTGCCCTGGCCCCCTACGCAGTACCATGTACGAAGTACCTACAGATAGTTAGGTAATATACACTGCCCGCTGCACCCTGCCTGCCCAGCTTCAGCGGTCCACTGCACTGTTCCAGTCGCACTGCGTAGTGTGTACCGCTGTTCCAGCCCATTACTGCTGTCTACCTACCTACCTGTACCATGTACCACGCAATATACGCGCTTCTCCCCCCCCCCCCCCAAATCTCCAATCGTCAAAACCTCTCTTCCCCGGCCTTTTCTTCCCAATACCACCTACCTCTCTCTCCCTCCATCTTCGACCCAAACCACCCGCGCCCGCCGCCAGAGCCATGTCGAACGTCGCCCTCGAGACATGCCCGACCCATTGAACTATCCTCTTCCGTCTCGACTCGCAACCTTCTCCATCCTCCCAGACGCTCGCTCCCGTGGCGCCTGTCGTTCCATCTTCTCCGACCTAGACTAGACCGGACTGACTGGACGGCGACCTCGGCGACAACGACGCAGCCACCACACCACACCACACCACCAGTCAGGGCCATCATATCATCAACCTCCTCCCGAGTCCCTAATATCCCGCTTCCCCCGTTTTTCGACTCCCGAGTCCTCGCAGTCGAACGGCGCGACACGCCCATACTCGCTTCTCGTCGATTGCACTCGACAACATCCCCAGCCATTCAACGATACCCCTAAAAGAAAGGGCAAGGAAAATCTTAAATAAAGTCTAGCCAAACGAACGATACGAACGACGGCCGCAGTGTATTCTACTCTTTGCGTTGATTTGTGTCTCTTTTTCCCCCTGCTCTCCTGCTCGCTCTGCCGCTCTCTTCTTCACAAAAAGAATGTGCTGAGGCCTCCCTCAGCCTCTCGGTTTTCTACTAGGACAACAAACGACATTATACGAGGACACGACCTGATCTCATCTCCTCTCGCTGCTGACCAGTCCCTGCCGATTGGAAACGAGAACCGGAGCAGGAGACGAGAGAAAAACGACGACATTGCTGAGATTAGTCGTAACCGTCACCCCTGTCACGTCCACTACCACCTACCTCTAGCTCCCTCCAGCCTCCCAACGGCTTGACCCCCGGCCGTCCACCGACCATGCCCACCTATCTCACCCGCGAGAACTCCCGCATCTACTCGCCAAACTCGGACATCCTGGACCTCGACCCCAATCACACACTCGACTTGTCGGGCCACAAACACCCCGTTAATGGGCTCACTCACTCCCTGCCGCTCCGTCCCTCCCGTTCAACCAACCTCCATGATAGCTTCGACGAAAGCTCCACCTCGTCAACACACGCCTCGGACATCTCTGATTCCATCCCCACTCAGATGAACGGCACGAGGCCAACGAGCATGAGCTCGTTGCCCAACGGCTCGGCAGGCGTTGGTGGAAGCCCAGACTACGACTATCACGACCTCGATCACGACAGAGACTCCCATCATCATCCTCATCACCATCACAACGGCTACGCCAACCACAAGCACCCCTTCCACAATGGTGCCCCCGTCACCATGCCCGATCGGACGGCGCCGCCTCCCCCCATCTCTGTCGTCAAGAATCTCGCCTCCGATACCGACGACCATTCGAGCCCGACGGACAACTACCTGACGCCGCCCACCCTTGGCTCGCCTGCCGGGGGATCCATTGATTACACGATTAAGACCAATGGCACCACCAGCCCCAACTACGCACCGCCCGCGATACCCTCCCAGAGCAACGGCGCCGCCAACGGCCACGCGACACCTGTAACCGCCGTGAGCACCGCCTCGCCCTCGCCCGTCCCCACCGCCCACAAGCAGCCCTCGTCGCCGCAGCCTCTATACAATTCGGCCGCTGCGACGCCCAACGCGTCGACGTCGACGAACCTGCAACCGCCTCCTCCAAACGGCGGCCTGAAGCATCGTCACACGCTCGAGGTCCCGGGAACGCAATCCAACCGCGTCTCCAGGGACGGCGGCTCCGACGCGGCCTTCGCGAGCGGGCGCTTCTCCCCGACGAGCACCACGCAGAGGGTCCGTAGGGCGTCCCTCAACCTCGTCCGGAGGGACACCCGCTCCATGCAGTCGGACGTCCCGCGTGACGAGGTCCTCCCCGACGAGGATGCCCTGCGCTGGGCCGAGCATTACCGGCAAAAGCGGGCGAGCAAGAGGAAGAGGAAGGAGGAAGAGGACGACGACCGGGTGCTGGTGGGCACCAAGGTCGACGAACACCACGCCAACTGGGTCACGGCCTACAACATGCTGACGGGCATCCGCGTCTCCGTGTCCCGCACCAACGCGAAGCTCGACCGCCCCCTCACCGATGCCGACTTCGAGGCGAAGCAGAAGTCGACTTTTGACATGTACGTCAAGTCCCGCGTGGCCCGTTTGCGTGTCAAGCTCATGACTAACTTTTCCAGTGCCGGCAACGAGTTGGTGCCCTCGGCAAAGTACGACTTCAAGTTTAAGGATTATGCCCCCTGGGTCTTCCGGCATCTGCGCAATCTGTTTCGCCTCGACCCTGCCGATTACCTCATGTCGCTGACGGGCAAGTATATCCTCTCCGAGCTGGGGTCCCCGGGAAAGAGCGGCAGCTTCTTCTACTTTTCAAGAGACTACAAGTACATCATCAAGACGATCCACCACGCCGAGCACAAGTTCCTGCGCAAGATCCTCAAGGACTACTACCACCACGTCACCGAGAACCCAAACACGCTGCTCTCGCAGTTCTACGGCCTCCACCGCGTCAAGATGCCCTACGGCAAGAAGATCCACTTCGTCGTCATGAACAACCTGTTCCCCCCCCACCGGGACATCCACACCACGTTCGACCTGAAGGGTTCCACCATCGGCCGCGACTACAAGGAAGACGACCTGGACAAGAACCCGCGCGCGACGCTCAAGGACCTCAACTGGATGCGGCGGCAGCGCCACCTCGAGCTGGGCATCCAGAAGAAGCAGCTCTTCCTGGAACAGCTGCAAAAGGACGTGGTGCTGATGAAGAAGCTCAAGATCATGGACTACTCTCTGCTCATCGGCATCCACGACCTGCAGCGCGGCAACGAAGAGAACCTCCGCGGAAAGACGCTCCAGGTCTTCAACCCCGGCGGGGACAACACGCAAGAGGACGGCGAGCCGCCGTCGGTGCTCCTGCGGACCCCGTCCAAGCTGGAAAACGCTCGCAAGGCGAGGGAGCTGAGGAACATGATCAGGCACGAACGCCCCGTGCCCATGGGCCAGTCGGCGACCCAGATGCCCGACGAGCTCGACGAGGGTCACACCCGGTCGGGATACATCTTCAACCAGGACGACGGCGGGTTCCAGGCGACCCACGAGGACAACTCGCCCGCCGAAGAGATTTACTACCTTGGCGTCATCGACTGCCTGACCCACGTAAGACAAACCCGACGCCGCCTCGCGCTGCTCTTGAGACGTGTTCACTGCTAACAAGACAACATCAGTATGGAATGATCAAGAAGATTGAGCACTTCTGGAAGGGTCTGACAAGCGACAAGACCAAGATCTCGGCGCTCCCGCCCGAACAGTACGGCGACCGCTTCTACAACTTTGTCGAGGGCATCACCATGTCTCCCGAGGAGGCGATGCGCGAGAAGCAAAGGAGGGACCAGGAGCAGATCGAGGCCGCGGCGGCCGCGGAGAACCAACGCGTGGCCAGCTGGAGCTCGAGCATGCGCCGTAGGTCGACGGCGAACAACATCCCGCCGATGCCCAACTACCAGCCACCGCCGACGCCGCCCGGCGGCGCCCCGATGTCGCCGGAAGCACGCGAGACTGTCGAACGAGCACAGCAGGACGCCCGCAGATCGGAGAGACACGGGGCGTCCGAGGCCAACGTTCCCGATATGGTCCTCTCGACGGCCAAGACGACGGAGCACCGGGAGTCGGGCGGCGGCCAAGGAGCGCCCATCCTGCCCGTGGTGGAGGAGGCGGCCGAGGCGTCGTCGCTCGGTGGACGAAGCAGGAGCGGCGAAAGCCGGAACAGCGACGACTACCGACCCGCCACGCCGGCGAAAACGGCCATGGACGCCAGGTTCGCGGGGCTGAGGGACTACGCGCCGCCCACGCCGCCAAAGGGCCACCATCTCAAACCCGAGAGCCAGGACAGCGGCTACGGGGCGCTGCCCAACGGCAACGGCTCCGCGGTGAGCCGGGAAGACTCGATCAACCTCAAGCCTCGCCTCAGCCGGGACTCGCTGGATAAGGCCCTGCCGCCGCTCCCCAAAGAAGCAGGCGGGAAGAACAAAATGCGCGCGGGTCTCGCATAGGGCGCGAGTTTCTTAATATAGAAGCGAGACCGGGGAAGGGGATTCGCATTGTCACGAGTACGAGCAGGGAGGGGGGGGCACAGGAGAGGAAGACGACGAGAGACACGGCCGAAGCAGCGGAAGCGCCGACGAAAGCAAAACCACAATCGCATCAACGGGGGGTCTATGACGAATTCTGCAAGCTCGTTCGACGAGCTAAGGTCCTACAGCGACCAAGGCAACAGAGAGCCGAGAGAGAGGCGAGCCACAGAGCTTTTTACTAGTGTTTTCTCACATGGATGATACCACCATTGCATTGAGCATGCTTCTTTTTTTTCTTCTCTATTCCACCACCTATCTTTCCTTGTCTTTTTCTTCTCCTTTGGTTTCCTCATCGAAACCTCTCGCGTTTCTTGGGTTGGTGTTTTTTTCTTCTCCCTTCTCTTGCCGAATACAGAAAGTCTCTCTCATACATACCGGTCATCACGAATGAACAAAAAAAGCCATTGTTTACTTATCCGATGACGACCACATACGCGCTCGGAGACGGATCCAGAAACGAGGGAGGAGTGGGAAATGGGAAAGGGCAAAGACGGGACATGGCGAACTCGGGGAGGAAAGGAAACTTTGTAACGCCAACACACCTACCTACCTACCTTGGGTATGGAGCGGGCGGTTCACCTTTCCCCGTTGTCGGGGTTTGGTGACGTCCCGAGGTAGCATCAAATAGAAAAGAGTTTTATCAAAACGTCTGCGAGAAATGTCACGGGTCAGAAGCGTGGTGTAAGTGGTGGTGTGGGTGTGACACGCGAGAGGTGGACGCGGGGGGTGGCATCCCCCCCCCCTCCTGTGAAGAGTTGTAGGTTTCGATTCATGAATACATTATTCTACATGTGTATGTTGTATGCCCTCGTATTACAGACGGTCCTTCCGAGCGAGCGCGAGCGCGAGAGAGGGAGAGTACATCTATGGCGGGTGTTGTACATGGAAAAGACGGGAGGCGAGGAAGAGGTGGGGGGGGGGGGCGGAGATGTTGGTATCAGAATGGGCAAAATGCGCTTTTCCCGAGGCAGCTGTCGTCCAGGGGAAGGGGGGGGGATGGGGTGGGCGAGTGTATTCGTACAGAAGAAGTAGGCCGAGATGAATTCGACCCGGGTTTCTTTTCTTTTCGGATGGGGGGGTTTTTTTGTTCCTTTTTTCCTCTTTTTTTACGGGGTGTTCCTGCTTGCAGGTTTCTTTCTGCTCTCCCATCTTTTTTTCTCTTTTGTGTGTGTGTGTGTGTGTGTGCGCGCGCTTCTTTCTTCACTTCCTCCTCGAGGCGAGCATGTCCTGCAGGTCGCCCTTGCTCGTGGCGGGGGCGGCGGCGGGCGTCTGGTCGGCGAAGGTGGTGGTGACGTCCATCTTGACGGCGTTCTCGGCCTCGAGCTGGGCTATGCGCTGCTTCTTCTGCATGTCGGCGACGCGCCACTGCTTAAAGTACTTGACCTGTTTTTCCGGAAAAGGAGAGGGACGGGGGTCAGTACAGTCACAACGGTTTAAAGAAAATATACATATATATATCCAAGAAGTAAAAAGGGGACGCACCCAGGCGGCGGCGCAGTCGCGCTCGAAGACGGCGTTCTCGGCGGGGCAGGCCTTGCGGGCCTTGGCGTCGTCCTTGAGGGCATCGACGACGGCGTTGCGGTCGAGGCAGCCGAAGTAGGCGTCGCGGGCGTCCCAGCACTTGCGGCGCTCGCTGCGGTCCGGGGCGCGGGCGCCGGTGCGGACCTCCTCGGCCCTGCGGGTCTCTTCGGACTGGAAGGAGGAGAAGAGGCCCATTGTGTGTGTGTGTGTGTGTGTGTGTGTGTGTGTGTGTGTGTGTGTGGCGGTTGGATTTCTTGTCGCGGGAGAGGGATGGAGATAGAGACGGTTTCCGGTTCGGGAGGTAGGTAGGTAGGTTCGTGGTAGGTTTCGTTTTGGTCTCTTATCGATTGGTGTAGGTATGTATTCCTTCCTCAATGGACGGACGGATCCTTTGGCGTTGGAGATGGGCTCGAAATGTCAAGGTTCGGGCCGGCAGAAAAATCCGGGCGGTGTCCGGGAGCGGACTAGCGGGACGGACAGGGGTCAGGGCGGTTCCCGCTTCAGCCTCGGAGCCTGCGGGCCTCCCTCCCACCGGCGACTACCGTACAGGTACCTACTTTTCTAGGTACCTGGGTACGTACCGCATACTGCTACGGTCGCCTGAAGCAGAAGCTCCAGCCCAGCTGTGCTGTGCTGTGCTGTGCTGTCCTGTGCTGTCCTGTGGCGCAAACCGTCGACGCCCGCCCGCCCTTTCCGTGTAAAGTGTCAAGATGCTCCTGCCGTGTGTAAAGTGTGGCTGGCAGCAACCAACAACCCATTACGACTCACGACAACTCCACAGCTTTCTCTCTCTTTTCATCTTTTTACTTCAAGTCTGTCTTGTTTCCGCAGGGGGGGGGAACAAAAAGGACAGATCCCGGCGAGCAGGCTTCGGAAATTCCCTTCGGGTCAAGGAAGGAGGACTGTGCAGATTACGACAGGCAGGGAAGCCCGACAGACAAATAATGCGCCGCCCGTAGCGAGATTCCCAAAAAGAAAGCACCAACCAACACACACACACCCGCCGGCGCATCTCAACTTTACATCCTCCCTCCCGCCCTCGCCAAAAGGGAAGCAATACTGTCTGTCTGTCTGTACGCCACCTTCTTCTCTCCCTCTCTCGACGAACTCTCATCCCTACGCCTCCTCCATTTCTCGGAACCCCCACGACGGGAACGCAAACAGCAGCAATAATCATCCAACATCATCAAGACCCACGGCGACACACGACTACAACCGGCTTCTTCGCGCCTCGGACCGAAACATAAACCCCCTCCCCGACAGGGACGGTCAACACACGCACGCACACACACACACACACGCCGCCGCCGCGCGAGACGCTCCACGCGAACGACAATGCCCCGCCGCCGCAAGCCGCCCCGGCCGGGCGCCCTCGCCGACCTCCCGCCGCTGCGCATCGCCTCGCAGATCGCCGCCCTGCAGGGGCTGTACTACGCCGCCGCCCTGGTGCTGATGGTCTTCACAGCCCTCGTCGCCGGCACCGGCTTCACCCTCGACCTCGTCTTTGGCTGGGAGGCCGTCCGGGGGGACACCACGCAGGGCTGGCTGGGCGCCTTTGTGTGGGTGCTGGACGGAGGTCTCTGCATGTGAGTTCTTTGTCCCCCTTTTCCCCCTCCCTTCTTGTCTGTCTTTGTTTGTGTTTCCGTGGTGGCCGCGGCTCCGGGGATATATCCTCTTGTTCTCGCGGAGGGTAGGGCTGGGGGGTTTGGGGGGGTTTCAGAAGGAACTACTGCGCAAGGCTCGGATGCGTGTCAAGAGGCTGACAGGAACACAACAGGGCCGTCGCCATCATCGTCCTCATCGGCCGCTCCAAGCTCGTCCCCGACTTCGCCCTGACAATGCACGGCATCCACCTCGTCGTCGTGAGCCTGTACACCGGCCGCGTGCCGCGGAACACCATGTGGTGGGGCGCCATGGTCGCCAGCTCGGGCGTCTGCGTCGCGCTGGCCATCTGGGGGTCCAGGTACCGCGAGCTGCGGCCGATATCATTCGGCGGTGGGGGCGCGGGTAACGGCGGCGCCACAGGGACCGGCGGCACCGACGGCGGTGCGCAAAACGGCGGCCCCGGGGGTGACGAGGAGGCCGGGATCGGCTTTTCGAGGGGCCGTGGACGCGGGAGGGGGAGGGACGGCGAGGGCGGGTACGAGATGGTGGGGATGGAGCACGAGAGGAGGGATTCATGATGCCGAGGCAGCAAAGATGGCTCTGAGACAGGGCGAGGAAGAGGCAGAGAGACAGAGAGAGGAGGGGTGACTGGACCGGCACTGGCCGCGGGCATGACATGGATGGCATTGCTAGGCGTTTTTTTGTGTTTTTCTTCCCCGGGTGTACGATTATATAGAGAGGGGGACGCGATTTTCCTGCACGTTCGCAGTCTGCGTCAGCTCATTGAAACTGAGGACAGACCCTGTTGGCTTTGAGATGCGTCGCCGAGGCGGCCCGCGTGCGCCGGTACAACCTCGCCTTCGTCCCTGTATTGATACGTCCACTGAGCTGCCCGGCTCGTCGGCTTATACAGAGAAAGGGCCTCTCTGTCTTGGTTGGTGTATCAAAGCCGGGCATGGGCAAATGCTGTAGGGTGATGAGTGTGGCTACCTACGCCAGGCCAGCAGACGTACTAAGCGTGCTTGAACACTGTGCTCTTGGCTCGCTTGTGGCACGACGGGATAACGAGAGGCTTGACCTGGGGTTCCCTCGCGCTTTTTTTTTTCTTGTTGCGGGAAGTATCACTTGGTGAATACTCATGTCGAGCTTAAAACCCCAGAGGCAATCAGCAGTTATCATCGTCATACTCTCGAGAAGTGTACTCCTCACGACCTTTGATACCATTACGTTATGAAGCCCGCTAGGTCAAAGGGAATGATTCATATATTAGATGTACAGATATTCAACTGGGGGGAAACAAACGAACGACGTTTGCACCCCATCAGGCAAGTTCCGCTCGAAACCACGTGGTGTATATCACGGCCTCGGAAACACCAAAGCAACCGAGAAATAACCCTGTGCGGCGGGAACCCGGCATGCGAAGCCCATAAGAACCGCACTCGCTCCGCAGTTTCCGCAGAGCCGCAGCCGGTCGTTTCGCCCGTCGACAAGCCGCTCCAGCTCAGTTGCCGGACAGAGTTATGCGGGCATCTCCACTGCGGACGTCAGAAACCTACCCGGCCTCTTATCCGGACCAGTTGGGGTATTGACTTTTATTGCTCACCTCGCAATCGCCAGATGGGGTACGCAGGGCCAGCTCTGCGAGGAACAAGATGACGGAGGAGAACGAATGCACATGCACCCCCCCCCAATCTCGTGACACTTGCTGGCGTGCGCCTATTTTCGTAACGCTTACTGTTATCAGTGTTTTGACGAGCAGCGAGTTTGACGGCTTGACGACGCATAACGTCGGGTTATTTGCCCGTCTGCCCGTCTCAGGTCATTGTCTGGGCGTTGCTACGGCATGGCTGATGAAAGAAACTCGACACGTCTGCGCACGGCGTCTCGACCCATGGAAGCGTATCCCTCCGCGTAACACTACGTCCCCCCCCCCCCCCCCCCGCCCCGGTATGCCTTTCCGACATGCTCTCCTGATGATAGTCACCGCGGTCGCTTCTCCACACATTTTTCACTCGTCGTTGGGAAGCAGGATCATGCAGTCATATTGTTTGAGGAAGCCGTGCCTGTTGTCCCGGCCGTATCTATATAAGTCGCACGCGCTACATCCCGACGCGCTCATACAAAGGCCTGGATACCAGTAATGGCCCGGCCGAGGATGAGGCCTGTGTCACGGATGTCGGTTAGCAAGAGAAAAAGAAAAGCATGTTACAGCCCCCCTCCACCTCCGCAAGATTACCGTCAAGGAAGAGAAAAAGAAGAAGAAGGAAAAAAGAGAAAGACTCACTATGGATGTCGCTCTGGCCCTCGTACGTCTGGGTGACGAAGAGGTTGGCGACGTGGCGGCCGATGGCGTACTCGTCGCTGACGGCGTTGCCGCCAAAGATCTCCTGCAGCACGCGGGCGTTGTGCAGGGCGCGGTCGCAGTTCTGGCGCTTGACCATGCTGATCATCTCGGGCGTCGCCCTGCCCTCGTCCTTGAGGCGGCCGACCTGGATGGCGGCGACGGTGCCGTAGGCGGCGTCGGTGGCGGCGTCGGCGAGCTTCTTCTGCACGAGCTGGTACCGGGCGATGGGGTTGCCCCTGAACTGCCGGCGCTCGAGGGCGTAGGCGCGGGCGCGGGCGACGCAGTCCTCGAGGGCGCCCATGACGCCGAGGGCGATGCCGTAGCGCGCGCCGTTGAGGCAGGAGAAGGGCCCGCGCAGGCCCTCGACCGAGGGGAACATGTTCTCCGCGGGCACGGGGCAGCCGTCGAGCTGGATCATGCCGGTGACGGAGGCGCGCAGGCCGTTCTTGTTCTTGATCGGGGGCGTCTCGAGGGTGCCGGCGGGGCACCGCGACCGCTCGACCAGGAAGCCCCTGATCTTGCCCGTCTCCTGCAGCCGCGCCCAGACGAGGAGCACGTCGGCGATGGGGGAGTTTGTGATCCACGTCTTGGACCCGGAGAGGGAGTAGTAGCCCTTCCTGGTCGGGTGGGGCCTCGCCGTCGTCTCCATCGAGCCCGGGTCGCTGCCGTGGTCGGGCTCCGTCAGGCCGAAGGCGCCGAGCATCTTGCCCGCGGCCATGGCGGGCAGGTACTTGTCCTTCTGCTCCTGCGTGCCGAACTCGGCGATGCCGCCCATGACCAGCGACGACTGGACGGACATGCCGGAGCGGTAGCCGCTGTCGACCCTCTCGACGGCCTTGGTGATGAGGCCGCCGGCGACGGTCGACACGCCCGCGCAGCCGTAGCCGTCGATCGTCGCGCCGAGAAGCCCCAGCTCGCCCATCTCCTCGAGTATCTTCTTGTCATATTGCTCGTCGCGGTAGGCCTCTGCGTTCCCCACAACGTCAGTTCCGCGTGCTGGTAAGGGGGGGGGGGGCAGGAGATGCTCGATGGGGAGGAGGGCTTACGGAGCACGCGCGGCAGCATACGCTCTTGGCAGTACCGCTCAGCAGTCTCGGATATGGCCAGCTCCTCCTCGGTCAGGAGGTTCTTGGAGTTCAGGGGGTCCTCCCAGTCGAAGACGGGGCCGTCGGGGGCCGAGGCGAAGGTCCTCGCGGCGGCTGGCACGATACCGCGGGAAGGCGCCACGGCGCACCGCTTTGCGCATATCCTCAGAGCGGGTCGGTACATGTTGAAAGTCGGTCAATTGGGGTCGTCCTCACGGCGAGCTTGGAGGAGTACGGATACCTATCGTGCAGCAGACATGGTGGGCGCAGGAAGCGTGCCACACGGAACCTCGCGAACTGCCGGGGCCCAGGAGCGCCTTCCCCGCCGGTAGCCGTCCCGAGCGGCATCCGAGGCACGAACGGACCACAATTCTGGGGTGTCTCATTGGCCGCCGTGTCGAGAGAGGCGATTACCTAAGACCCGGTGTCGGCGTTCCTAAGTACCTACATAGGTACCTAGGTAATGATGTCGTGGCAGCCTTTACCACCCCGCCTCGATGAGAGCGACCTGTGCCTGCCGCATGTGATGAATATCTCGGGTCGTAAATGTTTATCAGTGACTGCATCCCAAGGATTTGATGACCCGGCACGCCGGTACCAGGAGATGAGGCTCTTTAAGGGATAGGCACACAGCCACAATATGCTGTGTGCAGGACCAACACGGCGTTGCGCTGGCGTGGGAAGCACCACAATCTCCGCCTCCATTGGCTCCGCCATGACGGGATAAGACACCTACCTCCACATACACCAATCTTCGTAGGTTGCTGCTTTTCAACGTCTCTGGGGGGGGGTTGAAAATGCAGTGCAGTCGCATTTGTGCTCTCCTCCTTCGTCCGACCGCTGCTTCCCGTCACGGTTAGTACGGGATTCGCATGTCAGCGTCTGTAGATTATTTAGAGTTTGATTATAATAGCGTGTAGTCATCTACTAATCGCCCAGCCGAGTCTTATTTTCTCTATAAATCGCGTTTAGAGCTGTTTCGCTTGTCTGCAACTGAAACCTACCCTTTGATTTGTGCGTGGACCTTCTACTACTCTGTAAGGGTTGGAAGGGAAGACTTGATGTTAGGATAGTCGACTCCAAGGAAACGCTGCAAAAGTGCCAGGAAGTCACGCATTAACCGTATTACTTCGACATACCGTTCTTAGCTTTTTTGAGTATAAGCTAAGTCGGCCATGCTGGTAAGCGTGTCGGGGTGTTTATCGCCAAGCACGCTTCTTTTTTCCTCGCCTCCATCACCTGTACCTCGAGCTCTTCCGCCTCCTTCCACCCCCCTTGAGTCCGGTATGTCGAAGCCTGGTTGGCCATGCTGGTGAGTTTATAGGGATGTCCCTGACCGAGACTTCCTGTACGAATTATTACAGCCTGTTGTATAAACAATTAAGCCTGATGGAAAGTGTCGCGAGGCAGACTGAAGGAAGAGTCTCCGCCATCGCTTTGTATAACCAAACTCCGAAATCCACGCTTTTGCGCAAAACTGTACCAGTGAATGCATCTCACAGAGTTGCGATACAGCTGTTGTTGTAGCAAGCGAGTCTCCTCTGAGGATATCTAATTCGTTTTCAAAATCCTCGCTGTTGCTTTTTTCGTTCTTGTCGATATCTTCATTGTTGATTTCATTGCTGTCGTCGCTCTCTTCGGCGGTTGAAAAACCGCTTTTATAGCTGAACCGTTACAACCTGTTAAAAGTCACACGTCAATTAACTGTTGAAGTGAAAATCGTTGCTGGCAGAAGTGTAATCTAGGCTATTAAAAAGTGTAAAAGGGGCTGCTCTGAATATTGTTGTAGTCGGTAATATCCGACCACTGAAGCTCGTCTTATAATAGAACTATAGAAAATCTATAAGGTGGATAGATATCCTTTACATAGTTACCTAATATTAGAGTTCAGTACAGGTAGGAAAGGATCTTATAGCGCAGGTCCTATAGGTCTGCTACCCAGAGTACATTAAATATATGTAGACCCACTCACTCTAATGAATATATAGTAGCCTCCCTATATCTGTCTGGGTAGGTGAATAATTCACACTAATGACGACAATTACTGAGGTTAATGCCTGCTTGTGAACCAAGCTATATATATATCCCGCAGAAATATTTCTTCAATAGTTTGAATGTGTTTGCCAGGCAAATACTCCGTACCTCTACATTCGGGCGGACTTAACCCGCACATCATCTAACCACTATGGCAAGCATTTATTACATGCCCCGTTGTCTTACCATATTCTTAATACTGTCCTGTACTCTATTCATCTCATCGTGCCTGGGAGCAGCTCGAGACCCTGCCCTACGGCTAGCACAACGCGCCCCTTTCGATAACACGTACTACGTAGCGGAGGGCGACTGGGTCTGCGACAAGGAGCAACTTGGAATAATCAATGCAGCCATTTCAGACACAAAAGCAATCGCCAGCCAAACCATCAATGTTCTCCAAGTCCCAGGGGCCGAAACTTCAAAAGCATACCGAACCTGGTTTGGGTTGTGTACGTACGCCACTTATCCGCAGGCCACAATGCAGATCATGGGCTATAGACCAGTCATACTGACCGGCCATCAATGTCCAACGTAGCGAATGCCAATGTTAACAGAAAGAATAAAATCATAACGCACCACTACCGTGTTGCACTCCAAAACCTGGGAGAGCCGTCAACGCCGGTTACGTTCAACCTGGGAGACACACCGCAATACCAAGTAGCAGGCCACACACCACCTGTCACGAAGAATTCCATTGTCTACGCTTGCATCGAAGCGGATGAGCTTTCCAGTCGGATGTTATGCGGAAACACCAAGGCTGCTGTCGTCGGCGCAACGGCAAATAAGCCAAGCTATCTGGATACCACAGTGATTTACCTTTGCCCCAGCTTCTTCAGCCCAAGCAGCATTTCAGAAACACGAATGAAGATTCAGTGGAGAAGAGGGCTAGATCCTCAGATGTCCCGAGGCATGGTCCTGCTCCATGAGCTTCAGCACATGGCAACTGCTACAACAGACAATGAGGATTGTGACGACTTGGGCTATACAGCAGCTAGGTACGATTGATCGACACTATGGACGGGTTACGAAAATAGGCTAACGTTATTGATATAGCTGCGCATCTTTACCAGACAATGAGAAATTACTGAATGCCCAAAACTACGTTTATTTCGCTCTTGATGTCTTGGCTAATCCTGCAAATGGAAAGCCACGTTAAAGCACTAACGCAAGCACGTATCAGTATAAAAGGACGGGGCATAGGAAGCAAGTTCAACATACCTAGCTTTCTTTTACATACTTGGCTTCTCTGGCATAGAATCTAGAAAGAAATCTTGGAGAATTAATATTTCACTTTATCATAAAATCAGAAGTACTAATCTAGTTTTAGAAGGGAGAACACCAGCACCAGTAACTGCATCCAATTCATTCTGGCTCTGTTTGCTTTGGCCCTGTTCAATTCTGGCTCTGTTCAACCTTGGCTCTGTTGGTGACTGCTTCCCAGGTACCTGCTCCCTACAAACGTAATCTGCCAAGCCAAGTGAGCCACGGCTCCACACCATCGCCACTTTAACTGCGACACCCATTACGCTTTTCACTGTAGGTATACATGTGTAGTTTAGTCGGCAACAGCCGGCAGACGATAGGGTTCAGACCCGGGATCGGGACGTAGCCTTCAGTGGCGCAGAACAGATAAGGTAAGGTGGGGTACGGTACGGTACGGTACGGTACCTATGGCGTCAGGCTCTCGGTGCCCAAGGCATGTATATGTGTAAGCTACCTAGATACGATGCATGTCCTGGACATAGACGTAGGTATCGGATCCAGTCCGCAGAGAGAAGAGGCGGCATGTCATTACTCGGGACTCCCTGTGAATGGGAGAAAATGAGACACCATCCATGGTGCTGCGGGCCAGTCCCGGAACGCCTGCCTGTGGCTGGAGGCGAGGGGTGTGTAATCTGTCCAGATTGCCGGCCTAGGTAGGTAGGTAGGTACCTAGGCGCCTTCCTCAGGGGTCTGGATGATGGCTGCCAGGGTCAAAACAGCATCGCACTGGTAAAGTACCTACCATTGCCAACGGCAGCGGATGCGGATGCAGATGCAGATGCAGATGCAGACAGATGCAGACAGATGCAGACGGCGCCAGAGAGTAATCAAACATGGAGTGGGCGCTGAAGACGGGAACATGGTGGTTGCCCTGGCAGGCTGCGTTGCAGTCAGATAGATGGGCAGCAATTGTATGTACTCGGTAGTCGTTCGTGGAAGACCAGGGAAGGACGGCGTACAAGTACACATTACCTTGGTTGGACAGGGCGTCATGCACGCAAGGTGAAGTACTGGGTACAGTGTCGGGTAGGGGCGCCGGACTTTGGTGAGGCTGAGTTATCCGCTGAGTAACCGACTGTCATATACGAATCCCGCCACGCCACTGGTCAGCAATTGTCAGCCGTTGTCAGCCACCTCGCCGTCGGTGTGGCGGTGCAGCGGGTATGTACCGTACCTGTATCCCTCAAGGTTCCCCTTCCCCTGCCCACTTGTAGCTGGCAGCAGCCACCGCTATCGCCAGCAACCACTAGAAGCAAGATTCGGATGACGCCGTGGACGGTCAACCGAGGGTTAGAGGCGGGTACCGTATGTTCGGATTGCATCCCAGTGGCGATGGGAAAAGAAGAGAGGAAGCAAAGTGATATGGGAATCCCACGTGTGCAGGTACCTTGGTGCCTTGGTGCCTTTGTACCAAGATACCTAGACCTGCCTACTTGGGTACCGACCTGCTTCGGTCGGTGCAGGTACCTAGACACAAGTAAGTGTCAGTGTCAGTCATTCACTGGAGAGAGCGAGTGGTGCCAGCCGGTCAGCCACTCACTCACTGTACGGTGCCTCCCCCCTCCTTCTTCTCTGCGCCCCCCTCCTGCCCTCTTTCCCACCTTGCCTTCCCCTCCAAAGTGGCTCCTCCTGCCTGCCTGCCTGCCTGCCTGTCCGTCCCGTCTGCCTGTCTACCCAGTGCAGCCCAGCCAGCCCAGCCAAGCCCAGCCCACGACTCACTCGCCCCTTCCCGTCATTTTTCGCCAGGCCCGACCCTGACTTCCTTCTCCTTCTCTCCTTCCACCCCAAACCCAAGCAAGCAAGCATCGACATCAACCTGTAACGGGACCGGACGTAGCGGATCGGTTGCTCCACGAACACTCTTCCTCCTCCTCCTCCAACCCAACGCGGGCCACGAAACGAACAAAAAACAACAATAACCACAGCGAAACCCCTCATTCACTCTCAGCATTCGTCTACGAGGATAAACACTCCTCGTTCAGGTACGCACGCTTGCTTCGCTCCCCCTTCCCCCGCCCGCCCGCCACCTTGCGTAGGTAGGTAGGTAGGTAGGTTGGTTGCACTCCACGCTCTTCATTCCCCTCGCACGCACGCCCGCCGACCTGCCGCTGCCGCCGCCGCTGCTGCATCGACAACTGCCATCGCCGTCTCCCAACAGAGAGAGAGAGAGAGAGAGAGAGAGAGAGACTGAAACCTTGCCTCGAGCGATTCCACACAGTCGACGGACCATCCGACAAAAGCCTCGGCTCTTTCTTTCTGTATAGTCAGCTGCCGGCAACATTTTGGCCTAGGCGGAGCGTCTCCTTTGCTACCGTTCTGGTCCATCCAACAGCCCCTCCACAGCACCTCCGGCGACAGCAGCAGCAGCAGCAGCAGCAGCAGTACCGCAGCGCCACACCCTTTTGTCCCGCATCCATCCAGAGGGGGGAAAAAGCCCACCACCGCCGACCGCTTTCGCTGACTTTTGCCCCTCACAACAACAGAACACAGCATCCGCGCTTCGGCGATCATCCATCTCTAGATACCCTCACACCACAAACCACATCCAAAATGGCTTTGAAGAGAATTAACAAGGAGCTCACTGACCTCGGCCGGTATGTCGACCCTCTATTCCCTCCCTCTTTGTTACCTCCAGAAACGTCTGGTGGGGCCGCCCTAGTGAGCGGGGTCTTCTTCAACACGTCTTGCAACGCTTTTCAATCACGGCGTCCACTCTCGACGACACCCGCCGTCGAGGCCATGAAATCCATACCGAGACAAACGATATACTGACCTCGATTCTTTGACACAGTGATCCTCCCTCTTCCTGCTCCGCCGGCCCCGTCGGCGAGGACCTGGTACGTCGACCGCATCTTCTTCCCGATACCCGCCCCCCTGTGGTGATGCCTTCAACCGTGACTCAAACAAGCACGACATCGTGTCTTGGCGGCGCTCGCGACTCCTACAAAGGCATCCAATGACTGACGTTATCACAGTTTCACTGGCAAGCGACGATTATGGGACCCGTAAGTTCGCCCTCCTGCGTTACTTTGTTGGTTGGCCGCGGCTCCGAGGGCCGAGTGTCGTTCAATATTCATCCGTTACCAAGATGCGGCTAGAATCCCATTATTGACTTGATCCCAGGGTGACTCTCCCTACTCTGGCGGTGTTTTCTTCCTCGCCATCCACTTCCCCACCGACTACCCCTTCAAGCCTCCCAAGGTCAACTTCACCACCCGCATCTACCACCCCAACATCAACTCCAACGGCAGCATCTGCTTAGATATCCTGCGTGACCAGTGGAGCCCGGCGTTGACCATTTCCAAGGGTATGTCTCCTTTCGTATAACCTTGCCTGTTGTTCGTATCGTCGCCCGCCTTCCGTGCTAATAACCCCGTCACAGTCCTGCTCTCCATCTGCTCGATGCTGACGGACCCCAACCCCGACGACCCTCTTGTGCCGGAGATTGCACACGTCTACAAGACGGACCGCGCCAGATACGAGGCCACGGCCCGCGAGTGGACCCGCAAGTACGCCATTTAGAACGGAACTAGAGGCATGATGGTTGGACGAGTATGACGGGCGACGGCTTTCCTCTCTCTCTTCGACAGCTCTGGCGTACGATTAGGTCAAGGTCATTGCTCTGCGTTGCGATTTGGCATCTCTTTTGGGCCAATAACTAAGAAGGCGGTTCTGTCGTCGGCACACCAATGACGGCGGATAGGCATTCTTGAAAGAGGTTACGAGGAGGGCGGAGTGTATAGAAGACAGACCGATCAGACAGTTAGCAGCACAGCTACCGCGTACGGGCTTATCATAGGCAAGGCTTCATGTTTCTATCACATCGGGGCTGTTCTTGACGCGTGCGTTTTGGTTGACACCTACACAAGAGACGACCGGCAGGCATTCATTCACTATCATGATTTTCGCCTCCCACGATGTATGTTTTGCGCAGTGACGTGCCCATGTATCTATCCCTTTGCGATTGTGCCTGCGGCAGCACAGGCGCTTTGCCTCTCGCGGGTCTCGCGGCTACGGTGCCCGGGGGAGGGGGGGCGAGGTGTGGCCCGAGGAACATTTTTCCGAGCCGAACGGAGATTCGGGGGACGGACAGACGGACGGAGTTGGTATGCCGGATCCGCTGGGTCGGATATGGGGGGGGGGGGGGGGGGGGGGGGGGGGGGGGGGGGGGGGCAAGGGCCATAGTCCGAGCCCGCGCTCCGGGAAGGGGGGGGGACAGAATGGCCGAGGGTTCACCATCTATCTGTATCTAGGACCTTTCAGGGCCTTCCATCCTCCCCTTGGTTTTCCTTCCTTCGCCCGCCGGACGATGGCTCGAGGAGGCCGGCGCAGGGGACGGCGGCGGTTGACGATGGCGGGTTCTCGTGACCGAGCGAGCCTTTAGCGGACGAGGTGACTACATCTCGGGTTACGGGGAGAGGGGGTTGTTTATGGGCTTCGGCGAGGTAAGGCGTACACGCGGCCTGGTTGTCTTCCGTCCTCACCCTCACTACTTCTTTCTCCCCGCTTCTTTTCCCCCTTCCTCCTCCTCCTCCTCTTCGTAACGTGGGATGGTCAACGAGGACCTGGGGGATGGGCCGGTCGGTCGGTCGTGATCTGTCGACGATCCGGGGCAGTGGGCGCGGTGGTGGCGCGGGGTTATGGGGAGAGGAGAGGAGAGGTGCGGTGCGGTGAGAATGAGGCGAGATGAGGGCGAGATGAGGCGATCCAGAGCCGGACGATGGATGGGTTCTCTTGGCACGTTCAATCTCACGCCCCCTCCCCTTGTTCTTTTTCCCTTTTCGAGAGGAGCGCCTCCCGCAAGGAGAAGGGGGCCAGGGCCCGTCTTGTCACAAATCAAACCAAAAAAAAAAAAGGTGGAAGGCCTTGATGCGCGAGACGCGGGATGGAAGAGACGCGGGATGGAAGGGGGGGGGGGGGACAAAGAGGTTATGTGTGTGTGTGTGCGTTCTTTGCGTGTTCTAGACGGTCCCGCGGGACCCAACGAACTGGTATCACGTACTCACCGGGAGTTGGAGGGGCGCTGCCGCACTTTTTTTTCTTCCGTTTCCGGCAACTGCGTCGTCGAGCGCGAGGCGTGGCCCCCGTGGCTTGGACGCCTTTTCGTGTCTGGGAGAGGTGGAGGAGGGACAGGAAAAGACCCAACTCGAACATCAGTCCAAACCAAACGTGTGTATCCGTACAACACGCAGATGTGACAACAACAACAACAACAACTGGCGGATGCCGTCATGTGGGGAGAGAGGGGATGAGCCGTGTGTTTTTCCTGGATCGCGCGGGTTCCGTTTGACCCTGTGGAAGATCCAAGTTGACATGATGATGACTGCATTGTGCGGCTCTGCGCGGGCACTTGGTTTCGTCTGGGGGAATCGAGAAAAGGAGAGCGAAAGGGGGAGGAGGAGGAGGAAGGCAGGGTCACCTGAAGCGGTGGATGGACGCGAGAGAGTGGGAAGAATAGGCGGGAAGCCGTGCGTGCTGCCGTCGGTCCCCTCGTCCCCTCTGGCACTGCGCGGGCGCGAGCGCCCTTTACACCAAGGGGGGGGATCGTTCGTCCTCGGAAGAACTACGGTTTTCGGAGGACGGGATAAGACGGCCATGTTTTGAAACCCAGTGTTTGGAAGGCTGAGATGGATGGACACCCAGACAGGGAGAGACTTACATAGTACTCAGTAGAGAGAGGCAGAGGAGGCCTGTGATCCATGGGATGGATGGCCTCTTATTGGGAACAGGTATGTTGTTGCGAGGTGGCGGGGGGGGGGGGGAGGGGGGGGGGGGGGAGGGGGGGGAAGCGGAGATTCCGGCCCTATGAACTTGACAGACGATGTCGGAAGATACAAAAAAGAAAACAAAACAAAAAAAAGGAAAGGGGGGGGGGGGGGGGGGGGGGGGGGGGGGGGGGGGCGCGCGTGAGAAGACGGGCTTCCTCGTCGAGAAATGGTTGGCGGATCGGGAATGCGAGAGAGCAAGATGGCAGCGACCCCAATGATACGGATTGACGTGCCGTATAGGTAGACTCGAGGCGTGGTGGACCAAGGATTTCGTGTTTTGCAAAGGTGGGCAGGGGAGGGGTTTGTGTCGTCTGCATTTCAAGGGGACTGACTGGCTGTTGGAGCGATGGGGCACCGCAAGAATTGGAATTGCAGAAGAATGAATCGAAAACGGGCTATGCTGATAACAACGGTCGGCATCGAAATGCCTACCTGCTACAGTCCGGTCGAGATATGCAGCCGTTAGAGTCGCTGCGGGAGGTCGTGGTTGAGAGACGATCGAGGTGGTTCGCAGACGCGTATCAGATAGATGGATGGGGGGAATGAGGCTCAGGACGGAAGAGGCTGTAAAGTGGGCACCTCTTCCAGAAGGGCAAAGCGCAGACGTTGAGTTCGTCATGACCTGCAGGTGCGAACTATGTGCCAATCTCGAGAATCACCCATCCACGGAGCGAGGGTTGGTCTGGTAACACAGGTTGACTGGCGCGCGGAATGGCCAATGTGCTGCTGCCGGCTTCACTTGCATGCACGGGGGTTAACCCTCTTGAGTCATGTGGCCTACCACACCGACAACTAGGTACAACGTAGGTAGGCTGCGAGCGCTTCGCAAGTAAAGTGTAGGCGAGCTGGTGGACAGCCGACGTAACCGTCGTTACGTCTTTGGCGGTTCACTAATAAGGCCGCGTCTCGACGGGTTTGAGCAAGGGAAGGCGATGAGCGGATGCTACGTCGTCGACACCGGACGAAAGAAGAGGGGAGACTTTGACGATCTACCTACCTACCTACCTAAGCGGACCGATAGACAGACAGGTGGGAAAAGGGGTAGAGAGCGGCGTCAGATATGAACTGATTATTGCATGTCCCGGCCGGGTTGAGCTGCCACGACTGCGTAGGTGGTGAGTGATCTCCGCCCAGGATGCTGCGTGGTTGACAGGGGATCAATCTGCGAGGTTGCGAGATGAGATGGGAGGCAGACCAGAAGTTTGGCAATCAGCCGAGCCGTGGCAGGCAGGTGGTCAGCGGTATCGTATCGTATCGTATCGTATGCTTTTCACCCTACTTCGTACGCTGTAGTGTGTATAGCCGATGGATGGGGGGAAAATGGCAGGGCGAGCCGAGAGATGACAACCAATAGGCGTGCTGAGAATGTTCCGGCGAGAGTGGGCCAGAGGGGCGGAAGAGCGACAAGGGCGTTTGGTGGAGGGGAGGCGTGAGAGGAGAGAGAGATTGTGCGTGTGTGAGTGAGAGTGTGTGTATCGTACCTATTGTTCGACGGCCGATGGATTCTGAGACGGGAAGACGAGAAACGATGAAGGTGTCACGTGTTGCGGGACTCGAGGGAATACTAATTGACCTAGATAAGGACCGCTGAGTAAGCGGGCGGATGAGGCCCTACCTGTGCATGTACCTAGTTGAGGCTCTTGACGAGGTACGCCCACTGGGAGACCAGGCTTAGGTGCCGGAACAGAGTCTGTTAGGGGACAAGAAGAAATACATGAAAAAACAACAACCAAAAAAGACCCCCCACCGCCGGCAAGTGTAAATGGACAGGCAGTATTCGTACATACAGCACATACTTCGTACAGTATCCGTACACAGAATAGATAGGTAGGTACGATGCACTAGTCTAAGTGGTAGTTTAAGAGGGCGTCCGTCAGTTTGGGAAAGCGAATCTCGGATTGTGTCAAAGCATCCCTGACGAAACAAGCTGCGACACGGGCTCAAGCGACGCATCGAGACGCACCGCACCCCCCTCCCTCTTTTGCGTGTGGGACACGATGCCTTTGAGCCAATGAGAATCAGGAAGAGCGACCACCAAGGGTACGTACCGCAATTCTGAAGCTGGCCCCTGGTCGGGGGGGTCGGCGATGTGACGGGAACAGGGTGGCAGGCGGCGGCCATTGCAGACTGGCCATTCGCTGGCCCTTATCCTTGAGCGTGTCGAGCTCTTGGGGGGAGCCTCCAAGGTGTCTTGATGTGCAACTGGGCGGACTGGGTTATGGCCTCATTACCCACATGTGCTACGGGAGTACAGCCTTGTTCCAAACGCGACCCAAACAACGACGGAGGTTTAGGCCGTCATAGTGAGGCGGAAGGGGCTGAGGGCTTGCATTGCTGCTGCTGATTGTGCTGTGCTACCTATTGCGGCAGCCGGCTATCTGTCGACCAGTCTTTTGGCTGTGCTGTCCGTATCTGGACTGCTTCGTCGAAAGAGCAGTGGATAATAGTGCAAGACGGATGACGATAGAGCGCGACGGTGGGTGTGGCGTGGTGTAGTGGTGGTGGGTTATTATTGTTTCGGCATGCTCGCTCCGGCACGGTGGAATGAAATGGTATGTAGGTAGGTATTGAAGATGGACCACTAGAAGTGACTTTTTTCTTGGCTTTCACAATAAAAAATTAGCTTAGCCCGACGAATGCAGAGGACGGGACGGGCATCCATCAACAGTCGATACCCGAACAACCTTGATGCGCGGCAGTCGCATCTGGATAGGACCATGTATCCGTACTGTTGCACAAACTCCGTACCTACTGCCTAGTGGAGTGGCGCGCGTGGCCGTTCAAGCCGTTCGTTCAAACGGCCTTGCCTTGCGTCCTGTGTCCACAAAAAGGAGGGCGCGGCGCGGCGGCAGTGCCAGCCAGGAAAGGAACGCGTGGTTTGCGTTGCCGGGATCATGGCTGTGGTCGATTTGATGGCGTCCGGCCATTGATTGCCCAGAGGGGCCAAGAAAGAATAGCCAAGACGGGCAAGACAGGACAGGCAGAGTCGATGAGGTGGTCCAGTGGGTGTGGGTGGGCATCGTTCGTGCGAAAGAGGGTCGTCCATTGTCGATGTACGAAGTACGAAGTAGGTAGGTAGGTAGGTAGGTAGTAAAGTGGTAGTTTGCGAAGGGCCAGCCATGGGTGGTTTCGATTGAGTCCATGTTGGCAAGGATATCTCGCCATAACCTGGCCATTCGGTCTGGATTAGGAGGAGGAGGAGGATGACGATGCAGCAGCATTCACAAAAGCAGCGCGGCAAACGACGAATGCTAAAACGCAACGTACAGGCAGGTAGGTGCACCATGGGTACCTACTGTACGTAACTGTAGGGCCGTGGCCGTAAGTGATTGGTCGAGATTCGCATTGGACCCATTGAAGAAAGCGTGCCCCTGAGGCTCTGGATGCTTGGCGTCCCTGCTCTGGGCTCATGCTCGGACGGTTATATTTTTTAATTTATTTTATTGCATCTTATCTTGATTCTTATGTTTTGTCGCTGCTCCGATTTTGCCTCGAACTATCCCCCACCCCAATCGTCGGTCTCAGTGTTGTAGTGTATCTTTCTCTCTCTCTCCGCTTGTCCGTCTCAGTGTTTCTGTGCATCGCATCGTCGTGTCGAATCCTTCTTTTCTTGCCAGGTCGGTTCGTCACGACGATGCTGTGCCGTGCTGCATTCTGCCTGCGCGGCCCTTCGCCGGGACGCATTGCTGCGTTCGTTACCTACCTAGATAGGTAGGTAGGTAGGTAGGTTAGGTATCTCGGGTCTCCGTGCCGAGTGGTCCGTTCTCCCTCTTTCTCGAGTCTCTCTGTGTCGCATCGTTGGGGGCCCTACGCAGTGTTGCTGCGTCATCTCATTGTTTTGCCGCCTTGGATATCCATCCATCCATCCATCCGTCCATCCATCGCATCGCTGTATGGTTCCGAATCCTCGTCTTCTTCTTCCACCCCCACCCCCCTTCCCTTGCCTTAGGTAGTCACCACCTATGTACATACGTACTTTAGTAGTAGTAGAGTTCTGACCCCGACAGACTCAACTCGAGGTGCCGTAACGTAAGCATGACGGATTGAGAAGGTGATGCCGACTAGACAATGTATCCGTGCCTGCCCTCTCCTCTCCTCTCCTTCCTGTGCCTGCCGTGTCCGTTCTTTCAAGTGCCCTACCGACAGGAAGGAGCACCCAAATGGCCTTGCCTTGCCTTACCCTTACCCTTACCCACCCCTACCTACCATTTCTTCTTTTTCTGGATAGGCAGGTACGGATAGAGCCCACCAAGTAATCGTACATACCTACACGGTGGATACCTGTGGTAGGTACCTACTTCCCCTTAACCCTGCCGCCCCCCACTACGCAGTAACTCACACACACACACCCCCCCCCCTTCCTTCCTTCCTTCCTTCCTTCCTCCCCTGTTCGCCCCTGTCCCTTTCCCTCCCCTCCTCCATCCGAGACTTGCCTCCCACTCGTCCTCTTCATGCTGAGATCGCCCACCTCCATCAGCCCTCCTTCCTTCTGAACCTCTCTCTTTCCCTTCCTTCCTTTCCCTTTCGCATCGCTTCCTTCCTTCTCTTCTGTCCCCACGCCCCCTTTCCGCCGTGCCAAGCTGCCAAGCTGGGATTCAATAATACCGCGCCTTATCCTTCTCTCCAAGACCGTCTTTTGTCGTCTTCCCTCCTCCCCGTTCAAACCCGCGAGAATACCAAGCAATTCTAGCCAGCCGCTCAAGTGCAGGCATTGTGTGCAGGTGAGTGCCCTCCCTTTCCCTCCTTCCTCGACCCCCCCTTCCCCTTCATCCTACCACCCGCCGCCCACTACCCAGTCCGCGCGTGCCTGCATGCAGTGCCGTGCCATGCCATGCCATGCCATGCCAATGGTGACGCCGTCACGAATTGCTGCTGCGTACGTCGCTGTATGATCTGCACAAAATCACCTTATGTTTCCCACACTCCCCTGTTGCTCATCTACCTAGCGTCCTAGCCCATCCATCCTGATCCCTCCCCTCCCTCCCCTACCCTTCGCTGGCCGTAGCCTCCGTCTGCCACCCATCCGACGCCCTCTCTCTCTCTCACATCTTCCAAAACCCCCCATATCCTACCCTCCTCTACCCTTCCCTCCTCCCTCTCCGCCACCTTCTTTCATTCACAGTCTGCCTCCGTGCTCCTTTTCTCTTCTATTCGCTTCGTTGCCTCTTCGCCGTCCGTTGGTGCGTGAAGCCGCCTTTTCGCTGACCTAGTGACTGTCGGATTGCAGGCTCCAATATCCGCTCTTTTCTGGGTTCTCGCTCGCGCCCTTCTTGGATCGACGCGCCTTTTGTTTCCTTCGTACACTTTCATTTAAATGCCTTATTTTCTGCGCCAGTTCAGCAGGATCTGAATCAACCCCTCTTCCGGATCTCGATTATACCCGCGACCATTCGCACCGCTATTACCACTCCCGATCTAAACACCAGCACGACGTCAAGGAGAGACAAGAGTTGAAAGGCCGTTAGTTGGAGAAAAGAAAGTCCGAGAAAGAGTCGAGAAGAAGACCACCCTACTGGGACAGTTCGGATCTGAAGGAAATTTCGCAAGGGATCGATTACCGACGAGCTCCTGGCTAGCGACAGCCAGACGAACCCGCACGCCATGGACTACTACTCCGAAAAGCCCTCGGAGCGCTCGAGATGGACGCCCCTCACCCGCATGCTTCTCTCCGGAGAGATGACGCAGGAGAGGCAAAAGGATTTGACGGTGCGGGAGCGCTTCGACCGTTGGATGATTAACGAAGGATACCGTAGAGTGTACGTCTCGTCTTCTTCCCTCGCCGCACCCGTGCCGTGTCAGCGACGCTAACCGCCCCCCCAGCTTCGTCTTCGTCTTCCTGATTCTCCACGGTCTGGTCTTTGCCTTCGCCACGGTTAACTTCTCCCTCAAGGACAACCTGCAAATAGCGAGAGAGACCTTTGGCCCGACCTTCATCATCGCCCGTGCCGCCGCCCTTGTGCTCCACGTCGACGTCGCCCTCATCCTCTTCCCCGTGTGCCGCACCCTCATCTCTCTGGCCCGCCAAACACCTCTCAACGGAATCATCCAGTTCGACAAGAACATCACTTTCCACATCACCACTGCCTGGTCCATTGTCTTCTTTTCCTGGGTTCACACCATTTCCCACTGGAATAACTTTGCCCAGATCGCCGCCAAGAACAACCTCGGTATTTACGGCTGGCTCCTCGCCAACTTCGTCTCCGGTCCGGGCTGGACCGGCTACATCATGCTGATCGCCCTGATGGGTATGGTTTTGACTTCGGTCGAGAAGCCCAGACGTGCCAACTACGAGCGCTTCTGGTACACGCACCACATGTTCATCATCTTCTTCTTCTTCTGGTCTATCCACGGCGCCTTCTGCATGATTCAGCCCGACTTCGCCCCCTTCTGCACCAGCATCGGCACTTCGGCCATTGGCGTCTTCTGGCAGTACTGGATGTATGGCGGATTCGTCTACCTGGCTGAGCGTGTTGCTCGTGAGGTCCGTGGACGCCACAACACCTACATCTCCAAGGTCATCCAGCACCCCAGCAATGTCTGCGAGATTCAGATCAAGAAGGAGCACACCAAGACCAAGGCCGGACAGTACATCTTCTTCTGTTGCCCCGCCGTCTCCCTCTGGCAGTACCACCCCTTCACCCTGACGAGCGCCCCCGAGGAGGACTACATCTCCATCCACATGCGTGTTGTCGGTGACTTCACTCGTGGCGTTTCGTCCGCTCTCGGCTGCGATTGGGAGAAGAAGAAGGACGACGCCAGCAAGGTTGTCGGTGTTAACAGCGACTCCAGCGAGGTCGACCCCGCCCTTCGCCGCGTTCTGCCCCGTGTCTACGTCGACGGGCCTTTTGGCTCGGCTTCCGAGGACGTCTTCAAGTATGAGATCTCGGTCCTCTGTGGCGCTGGTATCGGTGTCACGCCCTTCGCCTCCATTCTCAAGTCCATCTGGTACCGCATGAACTACCCTCAGCAGAAGACGCGTCTCAGCAAGGTCTACTTCTTCTGGATCTGCAGAGACTTTGGCTCCTTTGAGTGGTTCCGCTCCCTCCTTCTCGCCATCGAGGCCCAGGATGTCGACAACCGCATCGAAATCCACACGTATCTGACGGCCAAGATCAAGGCGGACGATGCGACGAACATCATGATTAACGATGCGAACGCCGACAAGGACACCATCACTGGTCTCCGTTCGCCGACCAACTTTGGCAGACCCAACTGGGACATGATCTTCAGAGGTATCCGCAAGCTGCACTCGCCAGCCGAGGCCGGTGTCTTCTTCTGCGGTCCCAAGGGTCTGGGTAGCTCGCTGCATATCTACTGTAATAAGTACAGTGAACCTGGGTAAGTGGCTTCGCCTGAGGCTCCGTTGCTTCCGCTCATTGCTAACAACCGTTGATAGCTTCTCTTTCGTGTGGGGCAAGGAAAACTTCTAAGCCAGTTTGCGACAAAATGGCAGCAACTTCGTTTCGTTTCCTCCTTGCATCTTATTATTTGTCAATCAATACCAGCATCGCTGCCTGTCTGCATCGTCCTGTCTCCACGCACCTCTAGTTGATGCTACAGGATGGACTGTCACGGGTCGCGATGGAGCCTGATCCACTGGGTTGCATGTGGGTGCGCCGGACGCCAATACCAGGGGTTGGGGAGTCGGCGGGTTCTTGAAGTTGACGAGTGGCGGCACCGGAGGCATGCCGTGCCGGTGATGGAGAGAGAGAAAAAAGCGTTTTAAGAAGGGTTGGAGAGCGAGCGAGAGAAAGTGAGGATTTGCATCGGCGGATGATGATAATCTTTTTTGGCGTCATCCCCGCACTCTCCCCCTGTGGATATACTATTATTACTACCGACATTTACATTGTATCTAGCGATGCCCATCACCAGTACACTTAGATAAACCTTTTCTTTGATGAAGCAGGGCCCAAGACTCTGGCATGTCCAACGTTTGTGCCGTCGTCTCGGTAGTGTACAGGTATGCTGCGAGATGTGATGGGCTGCGCATGCGCATTTACACGTGCGGAAATACGGGATAGTGAAGGGAAAGCTGAGACGTGCCGAGCAGCAACCAGGCTCCGTCCGGTTTGTACTCTTGTCGGTCCTTTTGCTCCGCCACGAGCCGTTTGGGCGATGACGCTCGGACGGGCCCTAGTCCAGCACAGGACGACGAGCCACTCGTTTCGTGACGGCTCTTGTAAAACGTGAGACTGGGATGGTATTGGATGGAAAGGCGAGGAGCAGGGGGGAGGGAGGGTGTTGCGCGCGCGCGTATTATAGTAGCTGACCGACTTGACCGTGTTTGTACTTGTAGGCTCTGGAAACCAGGCTTCTGGAAACCCTTTCCAGATACGCGGCAACGCGGGGGAGAGATGACGACCGCCCCTCGGACGGAGAGTTGGGCCTTTGTGTTATGTATGTACATGTGCAGATTTCACGTCTCTGGTGGCTTGTGCCACCGGGTTACAAGAACCGTGGCGATGTTGCCAAACGGGGGGGATTTGCTTGTTTCCCGGGCAAGTTGAGAGACCTTTCCGAGACGGCGTAAGCTTCTAGACCCCCTCCTTTTATTCTTCTTGGCTTATTATTATCATCTTTTAAACTACTCTCGTGGAGTAAGGCACGACGACGGTGGTTCATCGACAGTCGACGTATGGTCCGCCGCAACTTACCCTTTTTTTCCTTCCTTGTGCCTTTGGTGAACGATACCAGTGGACTCTCTCGTGCCGACGGCGATTATCAAGCAGGGTATAGTTGCATTTGGCGTTTCAATAGTCAACCAATCAGATCTCAAGATCTTATGGAAGGGTGGCCGAGTTGGTTATGGCGCCAGGTTAAGGTCAACTTAACATCTGTTTCCTGGTGGGGCAACCCGCGCGAGTTCGAGTCTCGTCCCTTTCAACTTTTGATTCTTCTTTTTTCTTTTTTGTCCTGCCCTCCCTCATTTCTTGTCTAGAGTCTTCTGAGAACCGACCTCCCTACCTACCCTGTTTGAAAACCCGTTGTCAGACCTGAAAGTAGAACACCTGTGGCGGCCCGCTTTGTATACGACGTTCTATTACCTTGGACTAAAAGCTGAGCTGCTTATCTCTTGCCTAAGTAGTATGTATCACTTGGATATCGGGTGGTTTGTTGCTCTTGCAGGATGCATCCCTCTGCATTAAGCAGGCTCCTTGAACTCGCGAAGAATGCCACCTGCCGCCGCCGCGTCGCTCCGAGGGCCCTTTCTGCGGGGCAGGAGAGGCGCTTTGCTGCACCGGAATCCCGCGGCCTGGATTCGGAGCACCCGGGAAAAGTGGGTCCCTTCCCGGCCGTCTCTTGTGACGCCCGCTGGGTTGCGTGTATAGGATTCAATAAGAAATACTGAAGACGCTGGCTGACACACCTCCAGTTCAGCAACGAAATAGGAGATGGCTTCGTCAAGGTCGAGTACGAGCAGGCCAAGGCCGCGGTGGAGTTTGAGCACTAGCAGGAAGCAGGGTCGGTCGTGGACCTCTTCCAGTCGAGGGGTTCGTCCCGCCGCCCCGTGCTGTGCTGTTCCATCCAGGCATCCGTCCAGTTGGCCGGAGTTTCTGTGAAAACCGCCGGGCGACCCTTGTTGAATTTAATGAGCTCTTCAGTAGCAAGCGTTGGTCAGTTTCCACGAAGACCAGGAAGGGGCACCACGGTCGGGACCTCGAGAACAGACTGGAGAAAAAGGAGCATTGCGCGTTTGCGGACATGCACGACGAGACGAACTAGTTTTAGGGCATTACCCTGGGATACGAGGGTTGTGTTCAGAGCAGACCATCCGGGCGCCTGCAACATCCTCGATATAATGTAGACTGGTGTGCAACATACTAAACCAGAGGGATCGAGTGGTGCAATAAAGCAGTTCGCATTGGCAGTGACCGACGATTAATCGCCTCCACACCCCTAAACTTATCAAGGTGCGAGGTTGTGTCTTATTTCACTTCACTTCCAACAGCTCTTGGGGCATGCCCTTGATCGCCTTCTGCTCGCCCGGCGTCAGCGCGATGCCAAAGTACTTCTCGATAGCCTCAACCCGCTCCGCCTCGTTCTTCAGAGTCTCGAGGAGCTCGAGCTTGTCGCCGATCTTGCGTTTGACCTCGTCCTTGTGCAGCGCAATCGTGCCGACCGCCCTCTTCGTGTCCGGGTCGAGGATCGTCCGCACGCACAGGACGGTCTTGACGAAGTAGCTCGTGGGCAGGCTCATGACGGCGTGGTTCATGACCTCAAAGTCTTCGGGGAGGAACTCCTGCTCCGTGAAGCAGTTGCGCTGCCGGAAGGGCCCGTCGGCGCTGTCCGTGGAGTAGTACACCCACATGCGCTGGGCCGGGTCGGTGTTCTGCTCCAGGCTCTCGTACAGGAGCTTGCCGCGCAGGGGCGCTATGGTCGTGAACTCCTCGGCGCCGGAGTCCTTGCGCAGCAGCGGGACGGGGACCGTGGCCGCGCCCTTGCCGAAGCCGACGTCCACCATGTAGCGCTGGCCGTCGACGGTGACGAGATTAACCATGTGTGACCTTCGTTGATGTGAGCGAAGGGGGTTCACAACCCGGGGGGGCCGACGTGCGGGTGTGCATGCTTACCACCCTCCGAAGCGATCCTCCTCCTTGACCTTCCCGCCGACGCTGATGAGGTCGAAGCCGAGGCCTTTCAGGACGGCGCCGAACAAGGCATTGAGCTCCATGCAGTAACCGCCCTTGCCCTGCACGACCACCTTGTCGAAGAGGTCTCCGAGGTCCAGGCTGATCAGCCGATGCTTCGAGTAGTGCAGCGTCAGGCTCTCGAAAGGGACCCTCGCGAGCTGGTGAGCCTGGAGCTCCGCGAGGAGTTGCAGCCGATCCGACGCATGCTTCTCCCGGGGATAGTCGATGTGCCGGAGGTATCGGTCCAGTTGCTCCTCGCTGTATGACATGGCGTGAATGCGGCGTCGCGGAAATGAGTTGAGATTCAAGCCCGCGCCGCTGCCTGTGGAGCTTTTCCCCTCTGACCGTATGACTAATTAAAGCTGGATGGCGTCACAGATCCTGGAATCCTACCCAAGCTTGCATTGCGGTCCCAGAAGAGTCATTCATGTCAGGGCATCATCTTTACGCCCTTGCGGTTCCCTAATCCGCAAAGCAAGAGGGGCATGAAATGCACCCTATTGCTTCGGACTTTGTTCCGTGAACGACACTTTCTCCTTCACACTTTGGTAGCTCGTAGGGCCTCGCACATACAACCTATCTAGTACGGCAAGATATAGTTTTTTTCTACCACAGTGTAAGACTCTTCCTATTCTGTTACCTTGAAACTACAAAGAATAGATTAGCGAGGCGTTGCTACTGTCTTAATCTTTGAAGATTCGACTCGCCGGACAACATCTCCCAGAGACAAGACCGAGAGGCATGACGGACGAAGTGGGAAACCCGATCCGGGAACCGCTCCAGTTGGTCATCGACGGCCCTCCTCCACCCTACACCAAAGATTGCTCTCGTTGGCTTTCGTCCGATTCGCCGGGAAGGGCTTCTGCGGCGTTCAGTTCCTCTCCGTATCTCAATGGCTACCGGGGGGAAACACCTTCTGGGATGTCCTACTACGATCTCGGCGCCGCTCGGGACGAAAAGAGATTTCGCGTCTGCGCCAGATGTATCCCGGCCAAGAGAACGGAGGCTCTCCACATCCACAACGGACTCGATTCAGAGGATGACATACTCGCCACCATAACCAGGAGCGTTAAAGAAACATCCTACAATGGAGAAGGGCAGGATACGTTCAACTTTACACTGCATGCTATTGAGGGCTTCGGAAACGTGGGAGAACAGGTCAAGATGTACCGGCTGTGTGACTCCAAATGGGGACACCGCAACACTTTGGAGCTGGTGGTCGACACCGGAGGGCGCTCGGAAAGGTTCCAATGGAGGCCTTCCAAGGGGAAGGAGGTGAGAGGTCTCGCGGGATACTCGAGCGGCTGGAAGCTGGTGCGCATGACATCGCGGGAGGCCGGCGTGGGAGGAAGGAGGATGAGCCGGGAGGAAGGCTTCACGAGCGACGGGAGAGAAGTCGTCGCCGTGATTGCTCACACGCTGAGCCTCAGAAAGGATTTCGTGTTCGCGGTCCTGGGATCGGGCCGCTCGGGCGCCCTCGGGAGCGCGTGGGAGACTGCGGCCCTGCTATCCGGGATCTGGATATGGTGGAACTCGGTCAACGGCTCGATGGATTGAAGCTCATGCCAGTATATCTCTTTGATTTTAGGTAGTCATTTGGGAGAAGTATTGGACCAGGCAGGGGCAAAACGTGGTGCCTTTCCAGCACATAGCATTCCAGTCAGCCGGAAGGACCTTTGCTGTCAAGACAGTGGATGGTTAATTTGTTTCTTAGATATCCATACACCAGCGAAAATGAGCTGACGGAGTTTCAATGTCATTCTTTATCACGGTTTTATTGCTGTCCAGTCTTCATGTATGGCTCTTGTTATGTTGATCAAGCTTCAGTATCCAGACAGCGCCGTACCTCCGGGGCATTCAAAGGAAGTCTAGTTCTAAAACGCGGTACCACCTTTGAAGCTATAAAAACTTGCTGCCATGGTTACAAACCGTGCCTTAGCCATGTATCTGCAATTAAAATATGCGATTCCGGAGTCTCCAATACCTGACGCTTTGCTCCGCGTGTATAAGTCAAACAGTCGAACTGAGTTAGTTAGGGATGCCTGGCTTGTTGGAGTTCCCTTTTAGGAAGGTGACGTGACACCTGAATGAAATGACAGGGTGCTGCACGTGGCAATTGGTGTTGGGCACTAAGCCCACTCAACTTCACTCCAACACCACACTCCATTCAACCCCTCCGAGGCTCGAAATCGATGCACCTCTTCCTTCCAACATTCGTGTTACCCTATATTCTAGCCGTCATGGGCGAAAAGTTCATTGTCGAGTTCGGCAGCAGCAAGGTATGTGCATCCGGACGCATCCTGCGACCAGCACTTGCGATGTCATCCATGAGGCGACGCAGACCTGACCATGGCGCCACAGGATGAGGATAGAAAGGAACTGGTCAGCAAGTTGACGGCCGACGAGAGCACCAAAGTCGTCAAGCAGTTCGATCATCCCGTCTTCTCTGGGGTCGTAATCGAGACTGGCAACCACAACATGGACACTCTGCGAGCCCTCCCGAATGTTGGCAACGTGTGGCCGTCAAGAAATGAGGGGTTGCTGGGCACACTTGGAGGACCACAATCGTAGAATGGGCTCAGGGCAACGGCCAACGACGACGGCATGGTGCAACTGTGTTTCGGTGTGTATAAGAAACCATTTGCCCCCTTTTCTTTGGACAAGGTCAATCATCTACGAACTGAAGTCATAGCTCTGAACTGCTTTTCCTCCGTGCCTACCCCTTTTTGGTCTCATATCCATCTGGATGAACTCGCACGTATTCCTGGGCAACTAGACCAGAGGGTCGGCTTGTCCGGCATGCGAAATCCAACGGTAGTACTTTTCCTCGCAATTCCCTCTTCTCTCGCATCAACCGGGACCAATAATCCTTGGATGACTCTCCTGGCATGCGCTCCATTGTTCCGCAGATGACGAGCTCGGCTCTCACCGGACCACCCCAAGCGAATGATTGATGTCCGCTTTCGCTTTCCGGCTCATCGCCGCGATTTCCCGTCAATTTCATTTGGTCCACGTACCGACCGACAAGAAGCCAATCGAGGATCGACCTGTTGTTCTTTGCGGCATCGCAGGCAGACCGGAAACCACTGGGCCCCCAATACGATAAGGCCGCTCCGCGACGAACAAGCCAAATGACTGATGCCTTTCGCCCAGTCGCGCAGGCCACGATCAAAGCTGAGCCGACAGTGCTCCCTTCGACATCGAGACCGGCGCCCATGCAGACGAGACTCTCCATTGCCGCTGTCCGCCCAAGGGATGCTGCCCTGCATAGTGGGCTCCATGCGTTTTGAGGTGCTAGATTGGAGAAGGGACTGAGTACTCGGCACTCATACTTCTTCTTGAAGAGTGCAAACGAGTTGGTAAGCCAGAATTCATTTCGATGCGATTGGATGTTCCAGGGAAAGGGCGTACTGTCCTCCAGCCGGATATCCGAGTTGAGTATCAGTGAGATAAAGCTCTGTTCGCAGATGGCGGAATGAAATGCAGAGCGACCGCTCGAGTCCACGGCATGAGGATTCTGACCCAAATGCAATAATTCCGCGAAGGTCTTTGCTGCACCCTTAGGAGTGACAGTTCCGTCAAGGTCTGGTGCCGCGTGCAGCAAGACAGAAGAAGATCTTGAGTCCAAAGCTGTGAGGTCTGCCTTAGCATCAATCATCGCCTTGACCAGATTAAGGCGCCCCCTACGTGCGGCTTCCATTATGGGGGTTGTGCCTCTATGGTTACGGCACTCAAGTGATGCGCCTTTCTCGATCAAGCGCAACGCAACTCGGGACTCTGGATCTTCATCATATGCCACGGCACAATGAAGGAGTGTTTCTTGATGATGGACGAGAACGGCATTGACGTCTGCTCCGAGGTCGAGCAAAAGGTTGACGGCCTCCAGGTTCCCTTTAGCAGATGCCCAATGCAAAGCCGTGCCCCCGCCGTCGCCAACCTCATTGACTGCCGCAGCAAGGAAGCTTTCGGCGCTACCGAGGGCCTGCCTCCTGCTAATCAAGCGTTAGACAATAGTCTCACGATGGAGTTGAAAAGCGATTGGTTTCGGTTACTTACGCATATTGTTCTTTGTGATGTACCAGATGCTCCAAAAGCAACTTCAGCCCGGTGTAAGTGTTGTCCGAAGCCGCAGCGGTCACGATCAGACTTCGCGATGCGCCCAAGATCGTTCCCCCTTGCTTCAAGTAGCACTCAAAAGCCAGAGGCAAGATCTCTACCATATTAGGATTTTCAAGTAACAAATGGACCGCGGTGACGCCGGGTCTGACGTCACAGAAAACGCGAGACAGGGACGCTCCGTTATCCAACAGCCACTTGACGATTGCCGTACGCTCGAGCATAATCGCCTTGACTAGAGGCGAGCATCCCCCACAGCTGCGCAGAGGAACTTCAAAGTCAAAGCCACGGGCAACCAAATCCTGACAATGACGCAGATTGTTGTGCAATATGGCATCATCGAAAGATAGCGCAAAAGCCTTACGGCGCATCAATTGATGATAAGCCCTCCGTTCGTGGTTTTCGGGACCGTGTTCAACCTCGGCTGAGTGAAATAGCTCAACAAGCGTTGGGTTGTTGGAATGCAGGGCATACAAACTTGGCGTCATACCTGCCGAGTCCCAGGAGAATCTGCATCCAGCGTCAATGAGATATTTTGCGATTTCGGATCGTTGCCTTTTCGCAGCAAGATGTAGCGGTGAGCTACCGTCCAAAGTTTGAGCGTTTATGTCGCATCCTAGAGCGCACAAATGTTCGACAACACTCGTGTGCCCACAGAGAACAGCCAAATGCAAAGGCGTGTAGCCTTCTTCTGTTCTTGTGTTGACGTCGTTGATGAGGCTGTGATGTAGGTAAAAGTCCATTGTATCGATGTATCCCCGTATTGCGCTGAGGTGAAGGGCGTTGGCTTTGGTGACAATGTAGTTTTGCGCTCTGTCTAGTTGTACCTCTAATCCGCATACTCTACTCCAGTTGATCCGGGTCTTTCCCTCGTCGTAGGCGTACAGTGTATGTAGGAAGGGCAATGAGCCTTCCCAGGTTGCAGCCAGAGGTGCATCAAAACCCTCGCTGCATGTCAGATTTGGGCTTGCCCCATTTTCAAGAAGGGCGGCGGCATGGTCGATGCGTTTCTCCATTATATGGAAGATCAGAGCAGGCTCATGCGGAAATTCGCTCACGCGCACGTCAGGGTCTGCCCCTCGTCGAATGAGTTCTCCAATCATCCACTCTCCCCTTGGACCTCGGAGCTGATGAATCAATGCTCGTCCGTTCGAAGCAGGGTTCGTTTCATTCAACCGAGATTTGTCTGCGTGGTCCAGAACGAGGCACATAATCCTCCTTGTTACAGTATGATTGCAGTAGTGGTTCCATGAGCTTTCCAGCACAGATTGGCCGTTGAATGGCTGGTGGACACTCACGCCTTTACTCAGGAGCAAGTTTGTAAGGTCCTCGTCGCAGCGCCAGACAGCTCCCGTCAACAAATGAACGACGTGAAGAGATGTTTGAATATCGGACCAGCGGCTTGTTTGATTGATAATTTGAAAGATGACATTTCTTGATAACAGTCCGACATCAAGGGGTTCAAGATTTTCAATGAAAGGGATGATGGCAGACTGACCGGTCCACGATTCGTACGAATGCAGATATTGGAGCCGCACCATAGACCGGCCAACCGATATACGATGTTGTTTCTCAGACTGAGATATGATCTCATGAAATGATGGGGAAATGTCGACCTTGCTTAAGATTCGAGGGAAGCGTTGCCAAATTCTACCCTTCATAGAGTCTGTTGCAAAAGGTCCAAGGTCGGATAATTCATCCACAACAGCTAGGTCGATTTTGGTAGCCTTTCCGGACGGAAAAAACCTTGAAACATACAATTCCAACGGTATCATATCATAAGTTGCGTTGGGACAACTGCAAGCCTCGGGGTAAATAGACTTTAATCGCCGAATAAAGTCTACTGTAACGTTGCAGTCGACATAATGTAGAGGGCTATCATCCTTTGGAAGTGAGGTGTCCATGTTCAGACGAAGTAAGGTTCCGAAGAGCGTACTCGCGTTAGCCATCGCTGCGAGGAGCAAGATATGAGATGGGCTGCGTGCCATCTCAGGGGTGAGAAAGACTCGTTTCGCCATCATCAAGGCAGACTCCAAGTGATAGTGAGCGAGAGATCGGGAAAGAGGCGTGTATCCATCATTGTCCACGGTTTCCATGGCCTCCGTGATGCTGCTGGCTGCAAAGTGTGTCAACAAAACACTTAGTCGTTGAGGCGAAGCAACATGCACATGTAGAATGTTGCGTCCGTTCTGATCTTGCCACAAACCATCTGCACCACTTTCCATGAGCGTTTGAACCATTTCGCTGAACGTGTCCACGTCCTCGGGGCCGTCTTCGACGACATTCAGGTTCCACAAGTGGAGTGGCAGTTCTCCAGCCAGGTTTGTTTTCGAGACATCGCATCCTGCTACTAGAAACAGCCTGACAATCTTTGATATGCCAGGTTAATACATTGCCCGCGACTTCATTGCCAGGTGTAGAAGTGAGTTTCCACCCTCGGCTAAGAAGGTTGAAGCGTCAAAGCGAGAGTCAGTTAGAACTCTCTCCAGTGCATCATAGTTTCCCGACTGAATTGCTGCCATAGCTTTTTCATCCATATTACCATCTGTCAGATACACTCTTGTGTCTATCGATGTAGGGTGGCGAGTGAATTGGAGGTTGTTGCGTACGGCCTCTGCCCACACCAACTGGTGTAGCACAATTTCCAATGGCGACTGGGTGATGGAATCATTGAGTGATTCGATAAATGCCTGAAAAGACGCATGGTATCTACTGATGTCATAAGAGTGATTATCGTTTGCCATATGTGTGAAGATATTGCTTGCGCGATGCAGATCGCGATTCTCGAGGGGCACACCATATTGAAGGAGAGTCATTGGCAGAAATAATGTGCCTGTGAAGCAAACCATATGTAATGCGACTCCAAACAAAGTGTTGTCGGCGAATGGAGCAGTACATTTAGAAGGGAAGGATGCCCCAGCTTGACGAAGGCAACCGATGGTCTCTGCGGTAGCGGCCATTTCATGCCGCGCTTTATCTTTGGCGGCGCCTCGGAACCAGCTAAAAGAGTAAGGGTTCCTATATGTGTTCGAACCATCGAACCGTGTTGGAAGGGATCCAAGTCGGCCCAAATCACCAGTACTGAATCCCTGGACTGCACATTGTATTGGAGTACCGACAGGACTTGTGAGCTTGACGTCCATTTCCTGCTGTACCAAATAGAAACATACTTTTGGCAAGGATAAGGATGCCGCCAGATGCAATGGGCTGAAATCATGATGAACGATAACCATGACAAGATCTTTAAAGAATTCCTTTTCGTAGAGACCAAGGTTCCAGGCAGCCTCTAAAGCCCAGGAAGTGAAACATGGTGTTTTGCTTGGGCGAAAGAGAGACTTTGCGAGCTCAACAACTCGTGTATCTTCCAAGTCTCCCCTTACGTAGGTAAGCCAGCAGACCGCGGCGTGTTGGTACATTGGAAATTCTTTGTTGCGCCTCTGGATTTGATCTTGCTCGATGCATAAGCCTTGGAAATTCTCGAGCTGGATAAATCTGAGACATTCGATTGCTAGTAAAGAATCCGCACGCGGTCTCGAGACTCGGAAAGGTTCCAAATCTGACTTCAGTAGTGAGCTCTTTTCGAGGAACTCTTGGACCGAAAAATGGGAGAACTCAAGGTAGAGCCCTTCGTTTGATTTTCTGATGAAGCTACGACAGTACTTCGTAATGGATTCCTCACGTATGACGGCCCGCTGGTTTAGGAATGCACCCGCGTCAGGTACTGAGAGAATCTGTCTCAACTCGTGTGCCGTAAGCTTTGGGTATGCATATGCAATACAGTTAAGAGCCAACTGAACGATCCTGGTTTTATTTCTCGGAATACGTTCAAGGATGCGAACATATGTTTCGTCCAGGGTCGGGGGAAGGGTTTCCAATGCTTTACGGCACTCATAGTCTGAGTCACAATCATCGAGATGATCCAGTTGACATGCCACCCATCGAAACCTTAATCGCAGGTGTTAGCGGGGTACGGACTCAATTGGAAATGCTCAGATAGACTCACATCCCTTTTGCTCCATCAATGAGACCGTGAAGTATTTCTCCTTTCAACTCGGCGCTATCGAAGCGTAGCTTCCGGTTGCGGGTCCTCTCTTCGATTTCAGATGTTACGTACTCAGTGATATCTTCTTTATGTGCAGCTATTTCGATGGGAACAAAGTCGGTTTCTAAGCGATATTGGATGTGGTCCTCATCCCGACTTAGAAGAGCCATGGATATATTCTCCGCGTCATCGGAAATACCAACGAGGACGTCAACGACATCTTCAGTCAACTTTCCGCACTCGTCCAGGCCGTCAATAACCAGATAGACGTGATCGTACATGCTCGTCATGTTTTTCAGTAGCCGCTCTAGGGACTTTGTACTAGGGTCACGCGGTAAACCTGTTGATGGATGAGTTTCCCGGTAAAGTTCCTCCAGCATGCTGTACGCTTCTTCTTTTTGGATGGCCAGTTGATAAACCAGGGCGCTAAGAATTGTATTGGGGCTGTGGGTAATGGTGTTCTTATAATCACAGAAAAAGAACGCCGAAGGAGTGGCTTCTGTACTCCTTTCGAGAGCCGCTTCAATGATAGAGCCGGCTAGCACCGTCTTTCCGGCACCCGGAATTCCTTTCAGCCAAAGTTTTGAATCGGGGGTGGACAGCCAGTGTTGGAAGTCGGGAAGACGCGTGAGCCATAGTCCAGTCCTTGGGTGTCGCAAGCGACGACTCATCTCGTAGTTTTGTTGAGGGTTGTATTTCAAGAAATAGTCGAGGACCCTCCCACGTTGTTCGTTTTGACTGATTCGACTGACAATTTGACGTGTTTCTTTGACCTCAGTGCGAATCTCCTCAGCATGGCGGCCTTCTTGAGCCAGTAGCCGGAGCATAGCATCCATGGTGTTGGCAGACAGAGCAAGATTGATGTTGTCCTTGTGCTGCGACAATTCTTCGAGCCATTCCTTGACGCGGCGTGTCGAAAAAGGCCATCTCAGCCGGTCCCTAATCGAATCCTTGTCGATTTTGCTCATCTTCTTGTTGATCTCCGCGAGTGTTTCGTTGCATGCTTCAATGTGATGCATGCGAAGATTCCTGTCGAACAACTCGTCCTCTAAAGTCCTAGCCAGCCTCGAGAGACTGTTTAGGGCACCGGCGAGCAGATTGACCTCCTTAGCGAGCTCCCGGATTTCCTTCTCCGCTTCTTTCACCCCTCTTCCGTACTTGACGAGGCGGCCGAAGACAACGTCGGCGAGGGCGACCAGCCCGGCTATACTTGCAGCGATCGATAACGGATCCGACATGGTTGAGGGTATGAGTTGAAGTTCAATACAGAGGGGTCAGGTGTGGCGTGACATGCAAAGCTGTCGGAAAATGATGCGTTGTAGTGATCTAGATTGACTGCTACGTTTGGGGCAAACCCTTCTGAGCTCAATGGCAAGCAGTGGCTGTGGGCCTAGTAAGCTTATCCGATCGGGTTTGATTTCCCTGCAGAAGATGAAAGAGTACACGCAAAAGTGGCCACAGAGGCTTCTTTTATACAAGAGGACTGCTGCGGAACACGAGGCCACCAATTGCATCTTGTAAGATAACATAGGGGTGTATGGAAGATAAGAAGCCACCCTTGCGATTGGAGCCGTCGCACAAAATGCGGCCAATTTACCTGCTGACCACCATAGACCACTATAATATATGAGACAATCGACTGAAGTAACATGTACGTAGGTGGTCTGTGAAGGTAGGATTGTTGATGGTAATCAATTACCCCTTTACGCCTCAATTCCGTAGATGCTAAGATTCATCACGGCAGGTCTGTTGGACTTTAAGGGCGTAATCGGAAACTTGGATACACGGCACGTGCGACTGTGTGTGCGATGTTCCAGCTCTGGGTGGTTTCGGCTTGTCTCCATGGATAGCTGGATGGAACTTGAGTGAGGGCGGTGACGGATCCTATGCCTGTCTTTCCCAAGGAGCATTTGACGGAGACGGCGCGGCAACGATCACGATGGATCTGATGAATAGTGGAGGAGGAACAGGAGAAGGCGGCAGCAGCAGCTGGGGGGGGGGGGTGGTACTTGCGGTGATAGTAGCATCGGAGGTGGCAATTCTGGTGATAGTTACTAGTACTACCTAAAGTAGTTTATGAAAAACAGGTTTTTGAGTCATCCTTCATCAGCTTGGCTAGGGCCGTGAGGAGATGGATATCTGCCGTGGCCTTCGAACCTGTGATCTAACTGTGGAAAGGAAAGGAGAGTATGGCATAAGCCAAGCAGCTTTTACATACTAATCATTGTTCATACTAGCGCTGTCTTCATCGTTATATCAATGTTCGAATCGTATTCAGCACAAGGGACGAATAATGATGGCGATTCACGAGCTGGCGATGTCTTAGAGCGAAGCCAGCAAGAGGGAATGATCTGATGCTAATCACATCACGACCTGCCTCCACTCAACAAACTACCAAGTTAAGTGTTGTGGCAAGACTAGTCTGATTCGCAGCTCGAGAAATGCCTTGCTAGAAGCCCAATAAGAAGGCCTCCAGCCAACATCTTTTCAAGCAGGACTGAAATATCAAGCTTAATTAGTGGTATGCATATCTGAGTAGTGTGATTCTCTGACCCTTTGCCGTATGCCCCTCTAAAAGAGCCGCTTTCGAGTACGTCGCATAATAAATGTAGATAGATGTTCAGAATCATCCATTGATCGGTCTTGAGTTTCGAAACTTCAGCGTCCCTCAAGGGTTCTGAAATGCAGTCACCTCTGACACCGTCTTGAGGAATCGCGGTACATCGTGCCCGAACCTTCCAAGAAACAGCCCATCCACGGCCTCACCCAACCTCTCAAACAGACCAGGCCCAGCGCTGCCGCCGTAAATCACTCTCGTCGTGCCCGTCCTCTTCTTAACACTCTCGAACGCCCTGATCCCCTTGACCACCTTAATGACGTGGTCCTCGCTAGCCGGCTGGCTTGCACCGATGGCCCACACTGGCTCATACGCAACGATGACCTCCGCGGAGTCGGGGACGTCGGCCAGAGATTGATCAATCTGAGTCTTGCACTCGCTCAAAGCAACCTCCAAATCCCCCTCCGTCTTCTCGCCGATGCAGATCAGCGGGGCCATACCGTTCCGACTGGCCGCAGCGGCCTTCTTCGCCACGACCTCATCGGTCTCCCCGAACAGCCTTCTCCTCTCGGCGTGGCCGACCTCCACGATGCTGACCCCCGTCTCGCTCAAGACCGCCGGGCTGACCTCTCCGGTAAAGGCGCCGAAGTCGTCCCAGTGGCAGTCCTGCGCCCCGAGCCGGATCGGAACTGGCGAGGATTTCAGAGCCTGGCTGACGGGGTGAAGGGAGACGAAATCGGGTATGAAGAAGATGTCGACGTTGTCCAAGGTCTGAGGGGGCAGAGACTTCAGCTCTGCCTGGACGGCGGCGATGAAGTCCAGTGTGCGCTGGAGTGGGAAGTACATCTTTGTTGAGAGGCCAATGAGCCTCCGATTCGGTGGTGGTGTCATTTTGCAACTGGAAAAGGGTTTGGATTCGGAGCTGTGCTGGTTTCTTCAAGTCCGCTGTGTGATGTACGCGAATGAGTCCGTTGCGAGGCAGGCTGCGTCGTATGTCGTGGTGTTTCTATCCGTTTTGTATTGCGGAAAATCGGGTGATTCTCCGCTTAATGTGGACGCGTATATATCATCAACCCCCCTTTCCCCGCGCGTGTATATGAGGATCCGTGATTGAGTGTGGGTGCAGAATCGATGTCCCCGGGAGTCGGCGCTTAGCGCTTCTCCGGCGTCTTCCCGCTTCATTTGCAAGAATGAACACGCTCATGATCTTGATTGATTTCCAGCCTTGTCATAGAACGCGTAAACAGTACACAATGTGCGGCGGGGTGCCAGTATGCCATGGTTTACAGATGCAATGTGATACGAGATTCAATCAACTGGACGTACATTGGGTTTCCAATCAATCAGATGCGTAGGGATGGTAATACAATCACAGACCCGGATAAGTTGCTAGCTGCGAGCTTTAAGCCACTGAATATTTCTATAGATTTGCTGATACCCCAAGTGAACAACACTGAGAGCCATCGGCCTGTATTATCCTCAGCTTCCAACTCTAACATACCTAGAAATAGAAAGGCTGTACTGCCCGTCAGGGGCCACTAAGTCCACTCTTAGTGCTGCGGGCGTTGATGTGTGTTCTGCATTACAGCATGTGCCATGACTCGTAGGTATCGCAAAATGAGAATGGAACTCTAGATCATGAATTTTTGTTCGCTAATTAGATCACTGATACCTCAAATCTATCCTTCTCATGCCGCAGCTTCCAGAGTTTTGATCACATGAACTTTCTCCGCACTCTGGCTGCTGGGATCGAAGACGTATCCGAGCCATTCTTTCGCGAGCCTCCTGGCGAGCTCCAAGCCAATTACCCTCTCGCCCATACACAACACCTGCGCATCGTTGCTCAGAATCGACCGTTCCACACTGAAGCTGTCGTGTGCCGTCACGGCCCGGATGCCCTTGACCTTGTTGGCGGCGATGGCCATGCCGAGCCCCGTGCCGCAAATGAGCAGGGCGCGGTCGGCTTTGCCATCGGCCACCATCTGAGATGCTGCCGCCGCTCTGTGGGGATAGGCCGTCTTGTCGGCCATCTCATGGCTTCCCACGTCCTCGACAAACTCAACGCGGGGGTCCTTCTGGAAGTCTGCCTTGATTGCGTCCTTGTAGCTGATGCCAGCCTCCTGCAAAGGGTGTTAGTCCAGCCGCCAAGTTATGAGAGCGGGCGATTCTCACGTCGCTTCCGACGACAATGCGGTACTTTGGGGCTGGGTTGCTGCCCATTTTGAAGTCTTGTTGGCTGAGATGCGGTGGATACGTGAATCAATGGCAGCAGGTACAAACAGACGACTGACTGAGAATATCGGCGTTAATCTTCTATCGAACAGTTGGGATTTATGGTGACAAGCAAAGAAACAAATTCAGATTCCAGCCTGCTACCTAATACTTATACATGATATACATGACAGCCCAGGACCTTGACGTAGTGCAGATGCGCCGTCGGGGGTAGCATGACGCCTAGCCGATCTTCCGCTGCGGAAATCCGGGGGTGTCATGTAGCTGAAGCCGACTGCCCGGGTCTTCGGAAAATCGCAGACCAACACCCGGCTAAGCACCATATGATGCTGCTTGTTCAGCTGTCTTTCTGATGTGAATTGAAATTCAAAGAACACAAGTATTTTGAAGCAATCTGAGTTTGTGCGATCAAGTTCTGTCAAGCGTTCACCCCAAGTCCTGCTGGCCAACAACCACATCGCTCTTCAGCAACCCAACAACCATGTCAGACCGGCATATCTTCACATCCTCCGAGGGGCTTGTCGACAAGTCCCTGAGGGGTTTTATCTCATACAACCCCTCCCTCGGCCTTGACCAGTCCAACCGCGTAGTCTTTGACACCACATACGACAAGTCAAAGATCAGCATCATCTCCGGTGGAGGCTCTGGCCACGAGCCGGCATGGGCCGGCTACGTGGGCAAAAACCTGCTGGCCGCCTCTGTGTCGGGTGACATATTCGCCAGTCCTTCCGCGAGGCAAATCTCGGCGGCCATCGAGCGCGTGTCATCAGACGTCGGCACCATCCTCGTCATTACCAACTACACGGGCGATTGCCTGCACTTTGGGCTCGCAGCCGAGAAGGCACGGAGCCGCGGCCACAACTGCCGCATGATCATCTGTGGCGATGACGTTTCGGTCGGGAAGAAGAGCGGCGGTCTGGTCGGTCGGAGAGGTCTTGCAGGGCAGATTGGCGTTCTCAAAGTTCTCGGCGGAGCGGCCGGCGCTAAGGCCGGGTCACTCGACGACATTCACAAGCTCGGCGTCGCGGTGGAGTCCGAGATCGTATCCATCGCGGCAACGATGGATCACTGCCACGTGCCGGGTCGCTCAGAACATGCTCGTCTCGACGCCGATGAGGTGGAGGTCGGGACCGGCCCGCACAACGAACCGGGGTACAAGAAGGTAACCCCGAGACCGTCTCCCGGGGCTCTGATCGATCAGTTGTTGCGGTACTGCCTGGACCAGAACGACCCGGAGAGATCGTACGTCAAGTTCAGCCCCAGCGACGAGACGATCCTGCTGGTCAGCAACTTTGGCGGCATCTCCTACCTGGAGATGGGCGCCCTGGTTGACGAGCTCCTCGAGCAGCTCGACCAGAAGTGGAACATTCGCCCGGCGAGGGTATTCTCGGGCCCCCTCGAAACCTCGCTCAACGCCCCGGCGTTCTCAGTATCCCTCATGAACATCACGACGGCAGCGGAGAAGTGCTCGTTCTCGGCGGAGCAGATCCTGCAGTTCGTTGACGTCAAGACCAACACACACTGGGAGTCCATGGCCGGCTCACAAGCTGTCAGGCGCGACCGGAAGCTGCAATTCGTGGTCTCGCCTCCCGAGGCGCCCAAGGCGATCGAGGCGAGCAGGGACGTGAAGATGGACCCCGCGACTCTCGATTCAATGCTGCGCACGGCCTGCTTGGCCGTCATCGAGGCCGAGCCTGATCTGACGAAATGGGACATGGTCATGGGAGACGGAGACTGCGGCGAGACCCTGAAGACTGGCGCGTCGCACCTCCTCGAGGCCTTGGAGCACAAGGGCGTTGCCTCCGAAGGCTCCATCGTCTCTGTCCTCCACGAACTTGAAGACATCGTGGAGAGCAAGATGGGCGGCACGCTGGGCGGAATCCTCGGCATCTTCTTCGTCGCGCTCAGCAATTCCGTCCAGGAGAACGCGCACCTCGCAAAGTCCCAAGGCATCCTGTCCCTCTGGACGCTGGCCCTCACATCCGCCCTGGAGCAACTCGGCCACTACACGCCCGCCAAGATCGGAGACCGCACGATTCTCGACGTGCTGATTCCTTTCGTCTCGGCCATCCGCGACGGTGGCTTCGAACAGGCAGTCGAGGCGGCGGTTCAAGGCGCCGAGTATACGAGGAAGACAAAGGCCAAGCTCGGCCGGGCGACGTACATCGCCGTGACCGAGAAGGATACCACGTTCCACCCCGACCCTGGTGCTTGGGGCGCAATGGTCGCCATCAAGGGCTTGCAATCGGGCATGGCATGACTAATCTACCATAAATAGCGTTGATTCTATGGTCAAGAGTTGTAATTGAATAGAGCATTGTCGCTTGGATGTATTATATTTCTCTGGTAATGGATCGTTATTGAGGAATACCGGTGACCTAACCATTAAATTATTGCAAACGTCCCATCACGCATTTGCCGGTGTACTTGTGATCGAAACAGCACTTCGATAGCGTATGGCCTCTCAGTGTCCAGCTGCAAGGTTATGTAGATATGAGCCATGGAAATTGCATCATACGAATTTCACTGGGTCATAGCTATGGCAAAAAATAGTAGTTTGTCCTTCCTGCTCCTGAGTTCTATAGCTCCGTTCGCTCAGCTCTTTGATCATTCGACAACGGGAGAGGAAGAAGAATGAAACCGGATAACCAAGCCGGCGACGCCTGGCTTCAACATGGGATGGATATGATTGGGTCTCTTCAGCACCACATATGCTTGCTTGTACTGACGATCATGGACTCGTCATCGCGATCGCCGATTACCACTGGTTCCCAACTAACGGGGAGCAATTGGCACATGTTGTTCGAATCTCTGACGCACCAAAACTGGCAGCTAACATTCCATGTTGATCGGATCGATCGATTCTACGCGTTTACAAGGACTAACAGCCAGCCTGACTGTCACTGAAGCATGCAGAACAGTTCAGAAGTGGAGCATGTGAAGCTGCTATTTACATAGTAGTTGTTTCTCTGCAGGGGTCGGTGAATGCGACGGTTTGGCAAGCTGCAACACACCGGAAGTTACTTCATGCCCAACAATTAATCAATGTCCGAATATCGTATGCCGAGCCGCACGAGACCCAACTGTGGACGTCCGCCACGATCGAAAAGATGACACAGCATAATGGGCTCGGAAGCTCGGGGAACCATTGACAGCACTGCCCCCCCGTCCAAGAAGCGAGCCGGTCAGTCAGTCACCTGCCATTGAAAAGACCAGGGGGAAAAACGGAGCCAAATAAAGATCGGTGGCGGCTGGGGTTTCTGCAAAAAAGGCGGAACCAAGAACCGGTGAGTGAACCCCCTTTTCCCCAGGATTGCGGAAATGGGCTTCACACGTCCCCGCAACGCCCCCCTCTGCTTCGGTTCGCTCCAGGGTGTCATCGTCCGGAGAGGGTATGTGTAGGCCGGTCACGCTTTTCCGCATCTTTCTTATTAGTTGTTACGCACTCCCCACGTTCTTCTCTTGGGGGGCGAGAACAATGCGTGTGCGTGTGTCTGCTCTGTGGAGCTTTACCCCTCCGGCGGGCGAATGTTTTGACGCAGCGTATGTCGACAGAGCGCGTTCCCAATTGCTTTCTTGGCTGTTCGTTTAGAAGGTCATGAGACCCAGATCACAAGAGGTCCAGACTTTGGCAATTCGAAGAAAACCGGGTACTCTCCCGTACTCAACGTCGCAAATGTTTCTTGTTGGATGAGACCAGAACCGGAACTATTGGGGGGTGGTGAGGGTCCCAGGGAAATCGCATGCGCCGGATTACCCAAAAGAGTAACCCGAGGGTGAGGCACAGACGCGCCGGGGAACGGTGGCGGCGGGTTGGCTGGGATGATCTTTTTGAGTTCCGAGGGGGATCCAACATGCGGGAGTCTGGGGGGTTCGCGGGGGGGGGCAAGGTTGTGGCGTCTTGAGATTCCCCTGCCCGGACGACGTTCCGCGTGGTGCTGGTAGGATAGTCGTACACGTGTGGTGTATGTGAGCACTCTAGAGTTCCTGACGACCCCTGGAGTTGGGCTAAACTGACACGCATTTCAGGTCCCAGATCCATATTAGAAGGAAATGGAATTCTCACGATAGTGTCTGAACAACGGACCCTCACACAAACGACCCCGTGGTTGCGTCTGAGCCCGAGTCCCCGAGTCAACTGGCGCGCGAAGTGCTTCGTACCACCACTTCACCGTCCGTCCGGTGTCGCCCCCTTTACTGCCCACTCCCGGGCCCCTCGGCGCGTGTTGTCCGGTCTTCGTCCCGCGTTCTCGACAAGAGCAGCTTCAACCACCACCACGAACCGTGTGCAGCTCAGCTCAGTTACTGTTGGTTAATGACAATTGGCTGACGTTACGTATGCCCTGAGCCGACATGGGGCGAGAACCACACTTCCCCCGTCATCCTTACCTACGGGGGGGTGTGTGTGTGTGTGTGTGTGTGTGTTGTTCGATGTTTGGGAACGGAGGTCCTAGTCCTAGAAGGGCAATGCCGGAGACTTTCTTCTCCCTCGCTTCGGTTCTATAATAGCAAACATCGTGAGCTACGAACAAAGTTCGTGGGCATCCTGCATTTCTTCTGGTGCCCCGCCGCATAAACTGCACCCTTAGTCGCCACCCACATACACATGCACACATACTAGCCCGCACACACGACCTTATTCACCATTTTCCTCCCCGGAGCCGACTGATTCGAGAAACAATAACTCGGACAAGGCGCATAATAACCACCATGACCAGAGACCGCCACGCCAGTCGCGCGAGCTTCGCATGCGTCCGCTGCAAAAAGGACAAGAGGCGCTGCGATATTTCGCAAATTCTTAGTTCAGGAGACCAGCCCGATCGGTCATGCACGGCGTGCCGCAACAAGAACGAGAAGTGCGAGGTCCGGTACGGCGAGGACAAGCGCAGCCAACGTCAACCGAACGAAACCAAGGTCCTGCAGAGGCGGATGCAGGCTCTGGAGGAGTTCGTGAGAAGCGTTGCCAGGGCTGAAGGGAGACCATCCGCACCAGCCAGAGACAGCATGGACGCCGATTGCCTGATGGAACGGACTCAACGTGCCTTTGAGGACCTTCAAAATTCTGGGGCACAAGCGTTTCCGAGTCCCCCCAACTCGTCGAGCCCCAATGCGCCCATGAGCATCTCAATATCTCCCCCAGACGACCAACAGGCTTGGCCCAAAACACAATTGGAACCGATAGCAAACTCACTTCGGTCCGCGTCCTTCTCAGGACAGAATAGGCCGAAAGTCGATAACCTTACACCGGACTCGCATCGATCCGCATCCTTCTCCGTCCCAAGCAGACCAGACTTCGACACCATCTCTGACGACTTCCCTTCAGCATTGGATGAGGTGTCCTCTCCTGCAACCACACACGATTTCGATCCCTTCTCAGACTCTGCCAGTCTTTTCCCGTACTCAGAAAACACGAAGAAGACGACCGGTCCGAAAGAGGAATACCGCCCATCAGAAAAAGAACTAAATATACGGTCGCGAATGGCTCTCGAGACTTTCCCCGAACCCGAGCCTATAGTGACCTACTTGCTGGACCTTTTCTGGCAATGGCAGTCATCGCACTTGCTCGTCGTCGACCGGGAACTGTTTCTCCGCCATAGGCAAATCTGGGACGGGAGTGATGGACTTTGCGATCGGGACTTTTACTCCCCATGCTTGCTGTACGCGCTGCTTGCGCTCGCGTCAATGATCAGCCTCGACAAAGGGGTCACGCGATACTCCTCTTCGGCGGATGGCGTTGCCGGCGAGGCTTTTGCGAAGCGGGCTCGCGCGTTGTTGGAACTGGAATTAGACCATCCAAAAATCACGACAGTCCAGGCCGCGTTGATCCTCGGCTGTCGATACGGGTCCATGAAGGACAACTCTCTGGGGTGGATGTATAGCGGTACGAGCCCCTTGGTTTCTCACGCTCGGTTGCGACTGTGATTGACAACGTCTCCAGGAATTGCTTTCAGAATGGCCAGCAAGTTAGGCCTTCATTTGGATAGCACCAAGGCCGTAGCGACAGGTCAAATGACCCCCGAAATGGCCGAGCTTAGGCGTAGGGTATTTTGGGGCTGTCATTTGGAAGACAAGTAAGTGAATCCTTGCCGCAACCGACCCTCTTTCCTGAACAAAGTATGTGGAAATCTGACTTGCGCCAACTAGTCTTTTCAGCGCGTATTGCGGAAGACCAAACTCCTTCATGGAGTGGGATATTACTGTAGCTATTCCTGATCGAGCGGTAGGCAACTTCTCGCAGGAAGCGCCCGATTTGTCTTTGACACTGTTGTGTGCTACCTCGTCCCTATCTGTGTTGTGCTCCAAGATACTGGTCGGGATTCATCGACAAAGACGTCAAACAACAGATGGCGAGCTGGGGTCGAAAGCCTCTCAGCTGCACAAGGAACTATGCAAATGGCACCAAGGATTGCCCGAGGTCTTGAAATGGTCTTGCGAGGAGAATAAGTCGGCACAGCCCTGCGTGTTCATTTTACAGTGAGTGGTTCCCACACGACAGTATTGCCCCCCCGTGCCATTGTCGAACCCCTTTGTTGGTCGAAGCCCTACCAGGAAAGCGAGCTAATTCATTACTTAGAATGAACTTCTATTTTGCCCTCATACTTCTTCATCGCCCATTCATGCGGTTCCCTCGAGACTGTGACGACCTCAAAACCAGCACCACCAAACCGTCACAATCATCAACGATTTGCGCCACAGCAGCGGCGAACATCACCAAGCTAGTCTTGAACTACAGGCGCTACTATAACATTCGCCAAATGCCGCCGTCGGTGGTCCACTTCATTTTCATCGCCGGGAGCATCCACCTGGTCAACCTCCGTTCAACGAAACTCGAAAGCCACAACACCCTTCTCCAGAGCTCTCTGGAGGCCCTCTCGGAAATCGGAAAGTCCTATCCAGTGGCTGAGAAGGCATCTTTGGAGCTGGAAGGGCTGACTGAGAAGTGGAAGGCCTTGAACCTGGCCGAAGCCGCAAAGCTTCACAACCAGCAGCACAACATCCATACGCGGGGCGTTCCGCTCGGTGGGGGCGGGAAGCTCCAGGTCCCTCAAGACTTTTCCAACTTTTTGGACGTGGACTTTTCGCCTCTGAAAGAGATGGAAGGGTATTTCGACGCTTGGAGTAGCCAGCAACCCGCCTCTAATTTCAACTATGAGCACTTGGACTTGGGGTATGGTGGGAGCGGACCCACGCTGGACCCCGGGAATGACTGGATGCGCGACACCGCTTTCGGGAACATGGACGAAGGCACATTTCCTTGGCTGTACAATTAGACTTAATACACACCGACAAAGAATCTGTAATTAATGCCTAGCCGTCTCTGTCTCGAGATAGATCGCTACCTCATACATATCAGCATGACTCTCACATCTAAGATAAAGATATAACGGTGTATTCAATAGGTGCCATCATCGCTGGTTGTCGCCAACATTCCGGCGGGTAAATGTCGTTCGCGCCATGGTTGAAGTGACGTCGGATTTAGAAGTTGCTCTGCGTCATTAGGTATTCTATACCGTATTAAGACATTGAGATACGGTATAGGTCAGAGGTGCTGCGTATTGGGGTTTTACGCACTGTAATACTATATATTTACTAGGTGAACTGTACTAGACCGCTTACAGGGGCGTAGGGAGACTATATTCATCGGTAACATGGCATATATGGAATTTTAGTAACATACCATCAATCAATGAAAGGGGAGAAAGCTGGATTTAGAACCGCAGATATGTAGTGTGGTTGCCGCAGCCCGCTGGCTGCTGACATCAGTTTCCACCCGTCTTGCTTGTGCTTTCGAGGAATACGAACTACGGGTAGAGCGGCTACAGTGCTCCACCGAGCAAAAGCTTGTCTGCCGATCCAGGCTGGAGTGTCCGGATTGGAAGACCACCTTTCCGTCAGTTGTTACAGTCGTGTCGAGGATTAATTAGTGCATATGGCGATCATAAGTTACAAGTTCAAGCAGAATGATCTCCAAATCCGGCGGTAAAGTTATCCATGATCAGGAGGCGCAAGTGAGGAAAGCCATGCAGCACACTCATAGATGGCAATCGAGGATAACGCAGAGCATGCTAACTGACAGCATCAGGCAGCAGGAAAAGCCAGAAACCCGACTGAAAGCAAGAAAAATGAGTTATGGTTATAAATAAAGCTACATTTGAACGTTATGGAGCAACTCGAATGCTCGTGTGATGGAGCACACAACAAAGCCTACCCTCTGTCACTTTCCCACAGGTTCTGCGTCTCTTAGGGGTGGTTGCAAGTTTTGGAAGTGAGTATCATTTGGCTGGGAGCAAATGTCCAGAAATAATCACGGTCATTTTCGTCCGCAACTGATTAGCTTGTGAGGCGCCATACTGAGCTATGAAAACCCAATTCAATTTCATTATACATATACAAGGCTGACGCCACTAGCAGTAAGAACCACTGCCCGTTCATAAGTCATATCTACGAAGTTTGCGCTGTTCCAAATGGTCCATTTATTTCTTCCAGCCTAAAGGGCACACCCACTCAGATGAGATCAACATAACCTTAGTTGGCCTTCTTGGCCCCCGCAGCAGCAGCAGCAGCAACACCGCACTGTCCAGCGATCTGTGCAGTCTTGCCGTTGACAGTACACTGGCCGCCGTTGTTGCAAGTGCCCGCGCCCTTTCCATTTGTGCAAGCCAACCCGTTGAACTTAGCCTCGGCCTTGGCGGCGGCGGCGTTGTTGTTGTTGTTGTTCTTCTTCTTCTTGGCGGCGGCGGCGGCGGCAGCTTTGTTGTTGTTTTTGTTTTTGTTGTTCTTGTTCTTATCATTGGCGGCACGGGCAGCTAGGATGTTTGCGTTGACGCCGCTTTTGCCCTTCCCTGCGCCATTGGCCCTCCTCTCGGCTCTGGCATCGATGACGGCGGCGTCGTTTGCTACGGAGCCCCGGGCACGAGCTTCGATCGGGAGAGCGACATCGTTAGATTGGACCGCGGGAGCTGAATAGCTTGTTAGGCTAACGTGTGCATGCAGACATGTAACTGGTATTAACTTACCAGCAACGACGTTGCCGGCGAGGAAGCCGATGGCAATAAAGGCAGCAGTGGAGAACTTCATGTTGGCTGATTTGTAGATTTGAGAATGACTCCGGGTCTTGGTTGAAAATAAAGTCGATCGAAGAGGGCCGCGCGCAGCACGGAATGAAAAGTAATAGTAGAGAGAGAAAGTTGAGTAATTGACAAACACTGTGGACAAAAGACAAAGGCGGTTGGAACTCGACAGGTCTGTCCAGCACTTATGTATGTGCCTTTGGTTTACCACTTTCTACTCAGTCCTCACTAACTTTGGTGTCACACCCTGAAACTCGGGATGGCGGCACCACTCCGCGTGCTCCCTCTACAGACGAGAGTTTGGACCCGAGATGACAGCTCTCAGCCTCTTCGTGCAACGAGACATGTTCGGATGCTTGACGGTTCCATCGAACCAGTCTCTCAAACAAGGCTTGTTGTGACGCTGACCAGGCCCTCCCTAGTTGGACCACTCGGTCAGGACGGGTTCCACCCCTCAGTGCTGTCGCAGAGTCTGTCTGCGTCGCTGTTTCAAGCTTTGCTCTGCAAGGTCAATGCAGCCAAATTGGTTATTGGACCGCTGATGGGCCAATGTCACTCACGTCGGGACCCCGGCATCCTTAGGACCAGATTCAAGCTTGTTCTGCCGGCAAAACAGGAATCCCCGCACCGAAAGGGGGTTTTGTTACGCATGATTTGAAAGAGAAGCCGTATTAACTGGCACCGCGCCTTAAGCTTGTTTTGCAAGCCCGTACTTGTCCAAAGTGGATTTTCGTAGCGGTCTCGTGGTGACCAGGGTCACGGAAGCGCCACATGCAGCCTCTCCAGACGCGTGATGTTCTAGACGGGAGGGTATTGTTCGCGCCAAGAGTAGATTTGCGCCAAGTGGAAGTAGAACAGAAAAACGGGCTGCCCCAGGAAGCGATATTCTCCGGGCCTTAGCTTGCGAGGATCGAGGATCAGCGCTCTTAGTACGTTCCAAGATATTCGGGGCCGCCGGCCACCGATTGGGGTGGCGATCCTCATACATGAATCGGATCATACCTGAAGTTGGGCGCAATACTTTCGCACAGGACCGACCTTGATCTAGCTGGATCATTCAGACGAATGGTTCAGATGAATCATTCGCTTCGACATTCGCTGGCTCTGGGGTAAATTGCTCGAAAATGCAGACGGAACACTCGGCCGGCGTTGATCGTCCAGATTCATTAGGGATTGAGCGCGATGCTTGAGACGAACCCTCAAGGAATCCTTCTGAAGCCGAAGTCCTGATACAGCCATATGGTAACACATGACTATATTGCGGCGTGCTATTGGTGTTACAGAACCTGGATTTTTCGGTCCTGGCAGAAGAGGTGCATATCCCTGCACAACCCCTGGGGGTTGGCTGTGCCTGTATCAGGTTGGCAGCAGCATGTGCCGTGGGCCCGACACCAATAAGTCTGCGCAGAAACATGGGCAGAACATTCCCTCCGACAAGCGACATATACATAGTATACACTTCAGAGGCAACTTCAGGCACAGATCGTCAACCAAGGCCGGCAGGATTTCTTGGCATGTTCTAGTGCAAAGACCCATAAATGCAGTGATTTTCGCTTGGATATTTAGGGAAACATTGTGGGAATTTCTGGCGTTGGAATTTGATATCTTCGCCAAGAGACCCCGTGTGGGTATCGATCGAGGTTAAATGTCTTCTATCCACGAAAGCTACTTCGTCTAATGACTTGGTAAAAGCCGAACTGGTGACATGGTCTGCCTAGGCACTTCGACCTTCTTGGTTGCCTCCCTGGTGCTTTTAATATAGAAAGCATGCTTGCCCAAGCAGACTCCAAAGTCGCCAACCATTAACCATTTTCTTCCCCTTGTCAACGGCACCGTAGCCCGGCCCCCTGCTGAGAGAGGGGGGAAAGGCACTCTTTTCTGCAAGCAAAGAAGCATAATGTGGGTGGAAGCATCCAAATCAGTCCTGGGAGTGCGGCGGTGCCAATGGAAGCGGAGATTGTGGTGGAAACGAAGACCCCCCTTTGACGCCGGGGTGCCCAACTCCGAGGTACCGCACTTCGAATGACGGGAAACACGGCGCAAGCGCCAGACAGGAAAGTACACTTCGGCACCAATGGCATCGGTGATCCTATGGTGGAACGCGTCATTGAAAGCCGACGAACCGCGTGTGACGTGCCGGAAGCCGCGATAATAGCAAGGCGATGCTTCATCACACTCTTAGATCTATTGTGCGGACATTTAGCAGAGTCTCAATGGCCGAAGGGAACATACGATCAAACGGCAAAGGGGGACAGTGGGGCGACAATTACGGATTGATAGAACCGATAAGTGACTTGAACCCGTCACTGGGCACCATCACAGACCGGACGACCGGTAGATTTAAGTCGCATCCTGTTGGGAACCCTGTGCTTAGATCTTTATAATTATATAAAACCCAAGTCCGAGCAGATGATACCCGCAAACGGAGCTGTCAGTGCACTTTACACTGATGGTTGGGATGAATGTAACAGGAGCAGAAACATATCGCCGATGAGCAGTTTTCTTAGGACAAAGAAAACGATGCATTAATAACTAATTACATAATATTGAAGGTAATTTTGCAACATTTCACTTGTTGCAGTTGTCTTTGCTTCAAGCCCCTGGACACATGCCTCGGTCCATAGCTATGACGATCGGAGGTCTTTGCTTCTATAAGCTGGACTTTACTGCGAGACCCTCATGGCTTCCTTCTTGGCCTTCTTCTCCGAGTTAATACGGGCCTCCTCCGGGGCAACGTTGACCACGGGGTCAGTTGTGGCGACGTTGTCAGCCTGCGCGATGGCATCAGCGCGAGCCCGACTGTACCACCGCCCGATCTGGCCACGTTTCTGCATCTTGACGTCCCGAGCTGCCGTGCATGTCGGAGCCTCAACCAGCACACCGACTTGAGGGAAAGGGTCGAGGGGGCCCCAAACGTTGCCCGCATCGTCTCTGCCGACGCCCTTGGTCAAGAACTCCATCTGAGAGAAGTCGTGCGGGACCGGGGCCACTCCGGGAACGTTTTGCTCGCCAGGGACCCAGACGTTGACAGGCTGTACATAGGTACCTGCTGTGATACCGTTCTTCGTGACCCGAGTCTTGACCGCGCCATCAATCTCGGCTGTGACGCGATACTCACGGGTGTACCGAGAAAGGATGTCGTTGCGGTATTCAAACTTGTTCTGGGCGTTACGTCCACCGCGAAGCCCCATAGAGGCAATGATACGATCGGTGGTGTTCCCCGTGCAAGGATCAACATCCATCGCATACAGAGTGACTGTTGCACGGGTGTTGGAGACGAAGCCGATGAACTTGACAGAACATTAGCTTAAGTCGCTCAACATCGGCCATATCCATGCACTTACCCGAGACTCCGCGATCTCAGCATTCGGGCTGGGACTGTCTATGCCAAGCAAGCCCAACTCCATCCTGACGTATACAACATCGCCGAGTGTAGTTATCTGAACGTTCTGTGCGACGATGCTGAAAGCGACGACTTCCCCACCTTGTCGGAACCCGGAGAAGGTGATGAAGTCTCCAGCTTGGAAAGGTGCCATGACAAGGGGGTCAGGTGCAGTGCTAATAAAAGTTAGTCAAATACCGGACAGTGCCTTTCGGTCGGGTGAACTAACAAAGTACCAGGCCCAGTGAAGGGTCGGTTGCTCAGCGGGCACAAGGGGTCGGTGGAATTTCGTGGGATGCACATGGGAAATCCGGAGAAAGAAGTGATGCTGGGGCTCTCGTCGTCTGCAGTCATCAATGGTGCCCCCGAGTAGCCTTTGGAGAAGACAGCATTCGGGTCAGAAATCCTGACGACGGGGCCATTCTGAATCTTGAGACTTCCGTCTTCGAAGTCGACAGACTCAACATAACCGCTGCTGAGACCTTCAAAGAACTCGTAGATCTGGACTTGGGCGACTCGAGGCTCTCCGTTGATGCTGTTGCCGATGACCTGGGCATGATAAGTTAGCACTTTCTCTATTCACTTTGCGATCAGCTCCAGATGCAGTGAGCCTTACAAGAGTCTCATAGCCAGCAAAATTTCCTTTGTTGGCAACGAACTCTTTCCAAGGAACCCAGGCAGCTGGAAACTGCACCAAAAGGTTCTTCGGGACGTTCATCGTAAAGCCGTTCACCGAAATAGTTCCGCCGGTGTTGTAAGTTTCATCCGTAGCTGTAGCATCTTCAAAGCCGCCTTGGATCCAGAGGGGAGCTTCTTGAGATACCACGAGAGAGACGAAGAAAGCCGACACGGCCAAGAAGAGTTGCAAGTACCGCATGATGGATGAATGAGTGCGAGTAAGATGAGGGTGATGAAGCGGTTGATGAAATTTGAAGATACAGAGGAAACCCTCTCTATTTTATCATGAACCAAAGAATGCCAATTCGCTCTCTGTCTCTCTGAAATCTTCAAAGCCATGCCAATTACAGCTCGCCATCTGAAAGTGACTTACATCGTCAATTACCGGAGATTAGTCAAACTATTGCATCCCGAAGCATATGAGGCTTGCATGTGTAACTTCTTCTCCGTGTTGGTGACCATTGCCAAGATCGCCTCGTTCAAGTATCGTGCTGTTCTCCTGAGGGCAAACTTTGTGGTGAATCATGAAATCTCGTATAACCGCAGAATGAGACTCTGCAAAGTAACTCTGCACAGTTCAATATCGTTAGTCAAAGCACGTTCTAGGTATACCATCATATGCATCAGCGTGACCAATGATGCTAGTCAGCGCTCCAAAGGATTGATCTAGCCCATTGCGGCGAGGAGCTCGTCTAGAACCTAGGTATCGCCAAAAAAAGGTGCCCACTGGAAGGAAAGATGGAAATGTCTCATTCACAAGTCTATGGCATCCTCGCTAGGAGCCTCGCCTGACTTCACTGCCAAGAACTTCACTGCCAAGACGTCTCTCTGTCCAATCCAACTGAGCCATTTTTCAAGCAAGACTTGCTTGGACTAGCCCAATCAAGGAAATGCAAACATCTCCGCAGAAGGCAGACATCATGGGGAACCTTGGATGAGGCTCCACCCCCAGTAACGCCTTTGCAAGGCTCGTCGCGGGAACCATGCCGCGCGCCCGCGCGCTAGTGTCTACGATTGGCTATTCTTGCCGGGATTGTCCGAGCTGAGTCGTCAAGACCTGCCAATCCACGGTACTGAATCAGTTTTTGAGAACCCCAGTTGCGGGGGAGTTGTGTTGGCCACCAAGACGCGACATGGTAGCCGGATACGGCCGGAACACTTTGGCAGCTTCTGCCGGTGGAAAGGGGCTGCATTAGGGAGCTCCTAAGCGATCCTTTCGTAGGAGGGGATTACAATGGACAAGAAGTAGTGCATAAAATGTGTCACCCGTAATAAATCGCCTAAACTTTCATCCTTAGAGTATCGGGGGTTAACGACTCCTGTTCAGTTTGTTGGCCAAATCTTACAAGGTAGGTTCATCAAGGTGTTAGCGGCGGTCAGTAACAAAAGCACACATAGCCCTCTAGCAAAACAGTCATGCTCAACAAATATTAAGTTGGCTGAATGCACCAAGTCTTGTTTCTGGGATTGTTAAAAAAAAAAAAAAAGCTTGATCCAAACCCGAACCGCGTGGTGGTGGCAAGAAGATGCGAAATGCATGCACGCCCAGCGTCTCAGGTTTTGCCAGCCGACCATGACTAGCTAGTCTAGTCTAAAGCTGCCGCTGTTGACGGTGGTGCTACATCTTGGCAATTACAGTCACAATGACAGAGCAGTACCTATCTGAAATGGTTCACAGCCAGCAACAGAACCAAATGCACAACAAAGGGGTTGAGTCAAGCGACATGTGAGTGACATTCTGACTCTTGCAACGTAAAGAACCCTCGCTCGAAGCCTTCTTGTAGAAACTTGTAACCCGACCTAGACAGTTCAAGTCACCCACAAATGCATGACATACCATACCGAACGGGTATGTTCTCTTCTGAAAGATCCACTTACCGCATCAGCATCTTAGTATGAGTCGCGGCTCCTCCCGCCAAGACCTACCCTGACAGTGAATTGAAAGTTTGTCGGTATTGCTGCTGCCACCTTCCCCTCCTGGAAGCTGATGGAACCCCCACGACATAGATGTCCGGCTCTACATGCCATTTGAAAGGGTCCGTTGTTTATATGCGGGGGGATATTAACCGCGCGGGCCCGGTAACGGCAGGGTCCGAATGCAACAAAGATTGATGACAATACCTAGATCAATCATCTAGGCGTCTCTAGTTGTGGCATGGGCGGCTCACTATCTGTAAAGCTTTCAGTCAACCTGTTGTACCCGTCAGATCTAAGTATAACCACTCATGTCAAAGCGTCCTGCATCCGTTCACCTGGGCTTCGCGGTTCCAAACGAGACACAACAGCTCTTCCCAAAACCTCAAGTTGGACTATTTGAGCAGAGTTCGAACCAGACGGCCCGCATTCGGGAAGACTAGGTGTTTAAGCTTACAAATGTACTAGGTAGGTACCTGGAGGAATCTCTAAAGATAAGGGAGATTTAATGCATCGGCAAGGTTGACAGAACTCTGATTTGACACGGGTCGGAAAACTCTGTTGCCGAGATGTTGGCTTATTGACAAGTAATGATAAACTCTAAAAGTTTGAGTGCTATCCATTTACGGTGCATCTTGCGTGGTGGAAAAGTCGATACCCCTGCATCGCTAAAAGGGAAACATGGGTTCAAAAAAGAAAGCAGCGGCAACTGATCATATGACACGGGCGTCTCCTCGCAAGACCATTCGTCTACACTGGTCCTTGCCTGCTCTATCCGGAAATTCTTCCTGTAATTCGACTTAAGGCAAGGTCGGCCGACATGGATGGGTAACATTTGGACCCAGGCCACTGCCGCACGAGAAGCCATGTGGCTAACAGTATGTGCCGTCTTAGCACGCATGGGGAGGTCCGCAGTGCCATACCAACGCTTGGCAGGAGGCGGGAAAGACGAGGAGGGGTTGTATTAGATTGTTTCGATCCACCTTGACAGGATTCTAACTACATACTACCCTTGTGTACTCGTATCTGTCCAATCCAATCGCGATGCCAACAATGAGTGACTATTTGCCGTGTGAAAGGAGGTTTGCTCTGACCCAGCAACACACCGCTTAGCTCCATGCCGTAAGTGCAAGCATAAGCCCAGCGTCACCAACTGTGCAATTCCCAAATGCCATGACATCTCGGGTACATGAAAAGCCTAACTTACGATAGTTACCTACTCTAATTGAAATATGCATAAAATAAAACCAAAAGTAACTCTCAGCTCAGTCCAGACATGACAAGTTTCTTGAACCCCTCTACCATCGAACTTTTAGAAACTACTGCCCCTGAGCCATCATTATATGCTGTATGATTCTGACTTTTCCTCTTTAAGTCATCGGAAACCCTGGGCTCGGGTTTCAGTCCGCTCTCGTCCCTCCCAAGCTGCGTATTGAGTGACCGCCCCTTCAACCACTACATCCCGAGAGCCTCTCACTTGGCGGTAAGGACCTATCCCCGTCATCCCAGTGCCGTAGCCACATGTCGTTCACACCTACGACTAAGGCCTACCCAAGCACCTGGCGCTATATGTGGAGTTTTGAAAAAAGAAAAGCAAGCAGCAGACTGTCATTGCTTGTGGATCCCGTGGTTACTCTGCAGAATGACTATAGATCCTTCACCTGATACGCTGTCTGTGCTGCTCCCGAGCCGCGAGACTACTAGATAAGATGATGATGGTATGAGTTCTAGGTCTTCTGACGAGCTATTTTCGTACATGAATACAGTCTGCATCGGGTATTGATTTCCTATTGAGGTAAAAGGCGAAGAGAACTTGCCTGTACAGTATCATCGGATGTTTTAATGTGGACATCATTAACGGGGGGCTAGTCTGGGCACTAGGTTGACAACTGTGGCAAGACGTGTCACTTTGGCTCGTTTTCAAACTAGCTCCATCATCCTGAAAGGCATGGCAAAGATCCTGAGAAACACAACTCTGTTGTGCACTTTTCAACGTTCTCAACATTGAGATATAAGACCAAGTCTCCGTCCAGTCCGAGATTTCTTTTCTTGCACCTCCATCAGCACATCTTGGTCATATCACTGGTCGATAACCAATCCTTTATCAACGATACATCCAATCATCATTTCGCCACCATGCGATTCGAACTCGCCGTTGGTGTTTTACAGGCTGCTGCCTTTGCTAGTTTTGCTCAGGCACAGAACTCCTCCTTCAGCGACACGTTCGTCTCCCAGATACCACAGGAGGAGGTCGCAGCTCTTGCTCAGATTGTCGAGGACGACCCTGGGGACATCTTCACTCTTGCAAAGGACTGGTTGAGCCCGGAGTATGCCTTGATCTACAAAGTGGCTCTCCCGATTCCACCGGTCAAAGAGCCCACCAAGTAAGCAGGCTCCCCAAAGATTTCGTCCATCACACATATCTGATACATCCTTAGGAAGGTCATTAGCCCGGTGACGGGGAAAGAAATCTGGTACTATGAACTGGAGATCAAGCCTTTCACTCAGGCGGTTTACCCCAACCTGCGCCCTGCCACGCTCGTGGGCTACGACGGCATATCTCCCGGCCCGACCTTGATTATCCCTCGAGGTACGGAGTCTGTGGTGCGATTCATCAACAACGCCGCTGCCGAGAACTCTGTCCATCTCCACGGCTCATACTCCCGCGCCCCGTTCGATGGATGGGCTGAAGACACCACAAGCCCTGGAGAGTACAAGGACTACTACTATCCCAACCAACAGTCCGCCAGGTTGCTTTGGTACCACGACCACGCTATACACATCGTGAGTCCACCGAGATCGCTTTAATAAAGTGGTGCTTTTGCTAACGAGGAGGACTCTAGACAGCGGAGAACGCTTACATGGGTCAAGCGGGAGCTTACATGATTGATGATGAGGCTGAGAAGGCCCTCAACCTGCCATCCGGCTATGGAGTCTATGATATCCCCCTTATCCTCAGCGCCAAGCAGTATAACGAAGACGGAACGCTGTTCTCGACCAAGGGAGAGACTACGAGCCTTTGGGGCGATATAATTCAGGTCAATGGTCAGCCGTGGCCCTTCCTCAATGTCGAGCCCCGCAAGTATCGGTTCAGGTTCTTGGATGCATCTGTATCCCGCGCATTCGCATTGTACCTCGTAAACTCCAACGCGCCCAACGCAAAGCTATCCTTCCAGGTTATCGCCTCCGACGGTGGTCTTCTGACAAAGCCTGTTCAGACTTCCGACCTTGTGAGTAAGATGGCCCGCCGATGCTGAATGCGTGCTAACAAACAATATCAGTACATCTCTCCGGCCGAGCGGTACGAGATCGTGATTGACTTTGCCCAATATGCTGGGCAACGACTCGAGCTCCGTAACTTTCCCAAAGCTGGTGGTGTGGGCGTTGAGGACGACTTCCTGAACACGGACAAGGTCATGCAGTTCGTCGTTGGCACTTCCACATCTTCACCCGACACTTCCACAGTACCTGAAACGCTTCGTTCTGTACCGTTCCCGGAGTCAGCCGGGAATGTCATCGACCACCACTTCAGATTCCATCGCACCAATGGCGAGTGGCGCATCAACGGCGTGGGTTTCGCCGACGTCCAGAACCGCATCCTTGCCAATGTGCCCCGAGGCAGCGTCCAAATCTGGGAACTGGAAAACAGCTCAGACGGTTGGTCGCACCCTATCCACGTCCACCTTGTCGACTTCAAAGTCATCGCCAGAGATGGTAACCGCGGCGTCATGCCGTACGAGGCCGAGGGACTCAAGGACGTCGTCTGGCTGGGCCGGGGTGAGTCGGTGCTGGTCGAGGCCCACTACGCACCTTGGGATGGAGTCTACATGTTCCATTGCCACAACCTCATTCACGAGGATAACGACATGATGGCGGCATTCAACGTCACCGCGCTCCCCGATTTTGGATACAACGAAACCAAGTTTATCGATCCGATGGAGGAGCGGTGGAGGGCGAAGCCATATGTCATGGCAGACCTCCGCACGCGCGTTGGTCCGTTCTCCGACGCCGCGATTGAGGAGTCTGTACAGTTGTTGGCCAATACTGAGGCTTACAGCAATATTGACGAGGTCAACCAGAAGCTCGTCGAGTACTGGGCCACCCATTGAGTAACGGACCATCTTACTCATTCTGAGCCCTTCACAAGGCCCTCCGCAACGCCCAAGGCCTCTCTAACGCCCTTCGACAAGCACTACCGCGGGTAGACTCTTCAGCAAGCCTTATGTTCTCCAGAGCTATGGACACTGCATTGGGTGACTGAATACTTTGGTCAGGCAATCAAATCGCGTAAACTTCATGTATATATAAGTCTTTTGACATTGGTTTCTTTCTTCTTCTCCCCCCCTAGTCTTGTAGACAACGAGTCGTATCTAAACACACAAAAACAAATGTAGAGAGTCCCTTACAATAGCGAATTGTGATAGATCGTCATGCGAACCGCGCCTTTCATAGTAGCAATAGGGACCCAGCTATTTATATGGGACGTTACCAAGCCTGGCTTCGGACTTGCATTATGATGTGTGATGACAAAAGTGGACCCACAGTTGCCACTGCTACAACTGCACTTATATCGTCACGACATGATGCCAACCTGAATACGGATCAATGGGGTCAGCGAAATCGAGCACGCAAAACACCCAACGGAGCATGTTTTCGTAGCAAACCGCCATCTAGTCGTGTCATTCAGGCTTCTTAAACATAGTGGATAGATTGTGGTTTGCTTCGATTTCACTATTGTGAAATACAGAAACTGGTAATTATAACTTTGCCTGTGACACTGACTTTAGTTCCAAGACCTCCCAGTTGAAGTTGATGCTCTGGCCAACTCCGCGACTACGAGATAGGTATCGTGCTGGTACGCAGGGTCATTGAGGAGAAAGTGTCACTTCTGTCAGATGGCTACCCAAAGTAGCGGCATCGCGAATGCAGGCGAGGGGGGTACAATGAATGGGTGCGTATAGCTTCACCTGTCCATTGCCGTTACCTGGAACTGTGCAGTTCACGCTCACTAAGTTGAAGAATGGCTTCGGTCCATTTGATTCAAAGCATGCTCGGCACGTGGCGCCCCGTCTCTGCGGTCATTAGCGCCGAAATCTTGAGCGCCGAGGTTGCCCCCTTGGCCTTGAACGGGCGCGAGCTTATTGTGAGTGCCGACTTCTGACTGTTGATGTTTATAATAGAATTTCCGAGGAGCAAAAGTCCGAGAATAGTCCAGATTCTTTTTCATCTGTCCTGAACCACTTTTTAGAGCTTAAGCTAGTAGAAGTTCATGTCCACATTGAAAATACCAGCAAGAAAGTTTTCGATAGATATTCGGAAAACGCTGAACTTTCAAAGGCCACCTGCCAGCAAACTATATCTCGGCCCATTCACCACCGCTAGCCACAAAACATAGTTTACGTTCAGCCCGTTGTCTGGGGCTGGCATCGACTTCTTTATACCTTCCTAATGTCTTACCTTCGATCTCACAATACAGTATACCCTCCAGACCCCTGTGACAGCACACATCTTTGTTACTTTGTGTACTTTATGCAAGTCCACTTCAAGGTTTCTGTATTTTACACTGTTTAGTGGGTCTAAAAGAGAGGGCTAGCAAGCATATGTGCGCGAACACATGCTTCAGGCCCTTGTAGGAAGATACTCTTCTGTGTGTAACGAACAGACCGCGCGAGCGGCCTTTTGCTACTATTTTGAACATAACCGAATTTAATATACTGATAATACGGCTACTATTGCACGGCGAAAAGCAATTTCTCCCGATGGTGTTGGTCACTCAGCAAGCACCCAGACCCGGCAATATTACCGTTGCTCCTGGATATCTCACATGGATGGTGCAACGACGACATTGGATACAACGTCATCCCTAGCCCCAAGGAAAGAAAGAGTAAATAAGGAGCAACGTCGGTCTTTGCTCTAAATCTATCGCCCCTACCTGGACCGCAGAGACTGAAGTTTTCCCAATCAAAGTGTTCAAACTCTCCAGAGTTGCCTTCTTCGGTGTTGGCTCTAGCCCATCGACAGTTGCTCTCATCGGCTGATTCGCGATTCTTGGGTCAGTAATTTATATGATATTGAGTCCTTTGCCACTGTAATTAGTAGAGAAAGAACCATTTCCGTCTGCCAAGGCTCCCAGATGGTTTAATACCATAGTCTGTAACGAATGAGAGTTATATTGATGCTAAGTCTTCAATGGGATGAAACAGAAATGAGCTAGGTTATCTTGTCCTGCTATCTATTGTCACGATCTAGAGCACACACAAAGGAATAAATAAATGGGATAAAGAGGCTTATTATATAAATAAGACTGCAGAAATCAAGGCTCTATATAGAGGCAAAAACCTTAAAGAGCCACGTCATGTGACCCCTAACAAGACTGGTACAGACTGTGGAAATGCATCGTATGGCATCAGAAGGACCAGATTTCTCATACGTACGCCCTAAAAAGTGGTATTGAAGGTTCCATGATAACGAGAGTGACGTGGGATGACGAGAGAGGCATTTTCGCACCGAGATACTCCCTGAAGAATGGACATAATCATGCGCAAAGAAGTGAGAATGTGGTTCGACGGCATACAGCCAGCAAAAGCAGTCATAGCTGAGCGCTGAAATCAACCCAGTTGTACGTCTTGACTTGAACAAGGGAGGCATTTTACGGGCTTGAATTAGGGTCATGGCTTGGGTTAGGCATATAGAATATGGTATCTCTAGTATCAAGCTGTGCTTGTAGGCTAATACTGCCTACTTCTCGCTCAGATTAGATATGTTTAAACTAATTATTTTGTGTTTTTAACAACCTAACCTAAACCAAGTTACATGCAGGAAAAAATACCCTGACTGAGTTTCGACTAGGGAACAGCGCCGTCTATGTCGTTCCACAAAGCGCGTGAATCGTGTCCAAAGGTCGACGGACGGACAGTTTTATGTAGATGAATTATTCTTTAAGTTTGACCACATAAGAGGGGTGCTAAAATAAACCTTTGCTTTGTTATTTGGTGGTTATTCAGAGTTTATATGGCAAATTGCCCGAATATCCTCTCGGAGGTTTCACAACTTACAGTTGGGTGCAGAAGAACTCTAGAGTAAGAAAAGCCTCCGAAGACGAAGAAGAAGCCTTCAAAATCTTCATCTTCACTTTGACAATTTCACCAGTGTAGCACGACGAAATGAATATATTGATGTGAGCTATCCCAGGCGCGTTTTGTGTACAGAATACACTAGCGTCGAATCTAAACAACACAAATAACATCAGCACCTACTCTACCACCAAGATCCTCACGCTGGATACATTCAACATGTTTGATACCCGAGACCATGTTGCATATGTGGCACCAAGTTGCAGTATCCCAGCAGAATCTGAATGTGCCCCTGAACTATTCTCGTTTATCACACCTGAGGAGAAGAGCGCCATTGAGCTTGGAGCTGCTCGCTATCTCGGAATTTCTGTTGACTCCATTGAGGACATATACCCAGCGACAGACACCCAAGTCGGTCTTCTGCTCCAGACAGAGAAGCGACCTGGCCTATGGACGGCGAATGATTCGTGGTAGCTACCAGTGGATCTCGATATTGACAAGTCCTCTGCGGCATGGGATGTCGTGATTGATAGATGTCCTATCCTACGGACACGCGTGCTACAAATCAACCTTGGTTCAACATCTAAGCCGAAAGCCCATCAGGTATATTTGTATAGTAGTCATAGATTCAAGAGTAGAAGCCAAAACAGTTATTCCGCCTCACAAATCGAGCCGACGAGACATCACCTGCAATCCAATAGAAGAGCCAGAGCGACAATGCCCAACATCGAACAGCAGCCTAGCAAGGATTTGATTCGAATAACGAAGTATTTGGAATTTTCGACTGGAAGAAAAAAAAAATGGCGTGAAGTATATGCGGGTCTTTGGGCAGTTGGCACCAAAAACGACACCAGAACGTGCTGTTTGCTACAGCTCAGATCGTGAAGGGTATACACTAGAACCAAGCTCATCCATCAAAGAAGTCTCCGGAATGCCTCTTCGGCGTTGTGTCTATGCGCGCGTGTAAAAGTCCAAATGCCGGTCATGAAGTGTCTCCAATCAAAATCAATAACAGAAACCCCCCAAATGATGCGCCTGTTGTCCAGTTTCCCAATATGTTCCCTCGCCAGAAGCATGCGCGTCGACCCCTACAAGGCAACAGCAGCCAGCGCGGCAACGCCGGCGCCGACAATGCCGAAGTAGCCGCCTGCCGGCCGCACGGCGGCCGCCGTGGGTGAGGCGCTAGCCGTCGCTGCTGCGCCGCTGGCGGTCGCGGTGCCGATGGCGCCAGTAACGAGGTTCGACGCGGCCGCGATGTCGGATGCGGCTGGGCTGTTGGCGACTTGTGCGCATATTTGGGGTGCAATCTTTGCAGCTTCTATTATGATTGTCAGCGGCGATTGTTCCTACATGTCAACGGTGCCGAGGCGGGAAGCAACACATACCGCCAATCTCGTTGCTGGAGCATCCGGCCGTCAGCACGCAGGGCGTCAGGGTGGAGATGAGTTTTTCCTGGCTATTGCAGAGGCAGGCGAAGTCTGTTGCTGCGCAGCCGATGGTGCTGGCGGCCTTGTCGATGCAGGAGATAGCGCAGGCGGGCAGCTGGCTGACGAGACCGGCAATGCCCGTGGATCCGGACGAGGGCGCCGTGGTGGTGGCCGACTGAGCGGCGGCGAGGCCGGAGAGGAGACCGAGCGTGACGATGAACTGCATCTTGAATAGTGTGGAGGTGATTTGGCGATGTACTGTACGCGGTTGAGAGGTTGGTTATGCGGTGCGAAAGTGCGTTGTAAAGATGACAGTAGTGTTTGGTCTTGGGCGGCGAGGAATAATCGAGCAGACAGATGCTGGAAAGATGAAACGAGGAGGAGCAATTACGGATCAAGACCCCGGGAAGGAAAAGTGGTGCCGTCGATGTTGCGGCCGCGGGTATCTATCTAGTTTTATCTGCGGCGTGTAGATCAAGGGGTCTGGACCGGGGAAGCAGGCTGGAGAGGGCTGGATAATGGAGTCGTCGAGAACGGCGGTTTGGGACTTGAAGACAATCGAAAAAACGGAGGAAGGGCAGCAGGGTATTAACAATCAAAACCAAAAGAGCAAAGTTGGATGTTTACGAGGTTCAAAGGGAATATGTCCAAACTCAAATCTGTAATTTTAGATGCCAGCAGACGCGTTGCCCAGAGAATACGAGACGCGTGCCCAGGGGCTGGCTTGGCTGGATTCGATACCAGAGAGCGAACGGTCTGTCTGGGCATTGGCAATCTCTCTCAGCGGCTGCTGACTTGGCTGAGAACAAGATGAAGCTGCTTAGCTGTTGGATCAGCGAGGGAGAGCTCCGGTTTTCTGGCGACACTGCCTCGATGCCGCGCGCTCATCCTTGGCAAATATTGACCATTCTTCTGGGTCTCTTCTGCCCCCTCCACCCCTGGCCTTCCCGACTTTGTTTACTGGGTGGGCTGTGCAGGTGTGTTCGTTGTACTGACTGGTATGAAGCCCACGGTGTGCATCGAGGTCATACTGACGGCAGAGCAGTGCAAACAAGAGCCAAACTGAGGGAACACGAACGCTGAGTTCTTGGGTGGTTGCAGAATTAGAATAGTGAACAGCATGCAGGCATATGCTCGGCACAGACATCCGTTGCAGGAAGTGGTGGGCTAGAGTTCAGTGAAGGCCCTGTACACACACCAACACGCCATCCCATCCACAGTCCCATCCAAAGTCTAGAACTCACAGGTTCTAGATGGCTTGTCGAACACTCCGTCTGTTCACCGTCCATCTATGCATGTGTATGTACACCAAAGCACGATGTACGATGTCCATTAGCGAAGGGGAAGAGGGCACAGCACGTTATGCTCGCCCCCAACGTGATGTCATTGCTATTTTGGTGATTAACCCCTGACGTATCTCCGCCCAGCCGCTACTTGGTAACCTGGTAAGGGTGAGAATGTATCCGTCTTGTAAGAGAAATGGGCTCTGCACTGCGCATGGCCGCGCTCTCGTGTCACTCACCAATCTCTGCTCAGAATCCCCACTCAATGTGAGAGGCGCGGACAGCGTTTGATTGGCATGAAACGCTAGACGGGCGTTTGCCATCCGACAGCCCACGTCTCAAGAAAGGAGACAACTAGCTTTCCTAGCCAGTAGCTCTCAAATAGCGGTGCTTCCGACTGTGGTTGTGCCCCCGGCAGATCGATTTTCTCTCTCTCTCTCTCTCTCTCTCTCTCTCTCTCTCTCTCTGTAACGTAGTAAGTATGGCCTTGTGTTCGCTTCTACGAGACGCCTATGCCAGTTGGCCCCTGTCTCACAGGTGATAAGCCGGCCCAGCCAGCACTAAAGAATAATAGCAGAAGCGCCCAAGTAGGAGGATGATGCTTCCTTAGAGGGTGGGATGCCGACGGGTTCTAGCATCAGTCACCTTCCCGTGTACTTGGGGAGATGCTGCCGTGACACGGCGACGATCTCCAGCCGATGAACCAACACAACGTAGGACCCCGAACCGAGATGGGCCCCGGATGCTTCGCGTCAGCACGGCTGTCATGTTTAAAAACAGTCATATTGACAGCGGCTGATGGGTCGGAATGCCGCAGGAATGATCGTCGCGCCGTTTGAAGCGCCCAGCCGTTGCTCTGAAGCTCGAGCCAAGACGGTCCAGACTTGCCAGGGGCTCTTCAGGAACCTTGGGGGAGGGGGGAGGGGGCAGTGCAGCACGGCGCTCCAAAAGTTGATTGAGCTCATTTCGCCAATGCTTTTCCGATCAACTATCCCACCGTTAATACCGCTACGGTGGTTCAGGCGGCCAATGCCATTACAAATTGTAGTCTCGAGCCGTGGAAACCCAACCGTTTCAACATGAGTTGACACTACTTCAACGTCGACGGCTGAAATGCCACTCACACCGACTGCTTCGGCGCCGACTCTGTAGGAGCACCCTGTCGGAGGTCAATCTACACCAGCAGACATGCTCCTGGTTGCATGCCCTTCCTGGCGACCGTTGTGGAGGTTGTGCTCGAAGGCAAAACGTCTCTCGCTCCCACCTCCTCAGCCATTCCACGGGCGGCCTAACGGGGCTGTTGCTAGCGCAACAAAAACCCACGTCCGTCCTGAGCTTCACCAACATCCAGGGCAGCCTGGCGCTCAAGAACTGCTTTCGATACCAAGTGCGCTGAGACAATTGAAATACTGGGCTGCGTTATATACATTCCGGCATGCAGCGTGGGCCATTAACCTCCAACTTCAGGAAAGGATTCGTCTGGTGGTGAAGGTCAACGTAAAATGTGTTGACTGTTTCGAACGGGTGCAATAACAGCCCATTCTTGGGTGATTTACAGTAAAGATCGAGCTGGTTCCCATCCAAAGTCATGACTTCTAAGTGAACGAAATATGCTGGATGCATGGTACAACGTGTTAGCTCTGTAAAAAGCAAGCTTGAGGAGAAATCCTCCGGTCCCGTGTGTGGGCGACTTATTCCGACGCCGGGCAGCGCAATTACTCCACCTCCACATACGCCAATCCTATTCCCAGACGCTCTTGTTCCTTGCCGTGCGGGGGACTCTGTCCAGCCGGGGGGGAGGGTGGGGGGATACTAATCAGTCCCGTCTGCCCGACTGGTCTTTGTTTCTGATTGACGGCATCAAATCACTCGGCGGAGGCGCTTTTCAGTTCGTCATGCTCCCCTTACCCATTAGACAGCCTGTTCATCGCCTTTTGGCTCGTCCAGTACTCAGGGGACTACAACAACAACAACGACAACCAGAGAGCACCTACGCCAAAGCACAGTCGAACTGCAACAACTCTCGGCAAGCCACTGATGACGTCGCACCGACAGCCTCGGCACGATGGTTTTCGGAGCTACAGGCACGTCTTCAGCACCTGAGAAGCAACGCCAGCTCCCCTCCATTTGTTGAAGTGGCTGGTCAGCTGATGCGGCGAACCGATGCACAATGGATTCGGCTTTTGGCAGGTAGCCAAGGCTTCCTTACGGAGCCAAAATGGAGGGGCCTAGACAATCATCAACTATTCTGGGGTGACATGGTATGCTCTGGACCAGCGACTGCTGGAACTCCAGTCCCGCTCAGTGTGACACATGCTAACAGTGACTTCAAATAGGACAGCATGGTGAGTTTTGTTTAGTCATTATCACACAATCACGTCAGGATACGAGCTTACAGTCTTAGGGTATGTGCAATTTGTGCCTATTATAGACATGCTGTTTCTTACTCTCAATGTCATTAGGCCACATCAACAACGTGATGTATAACCGTTATGCCGAGACAGGTCGAGTCCAGTTCTTTAGAGCCCATGGGAAAGATTCCGCAGCGGAAGAAAAGAAGGAGTGGGAGGACCTCGTAACCCCGCAAGGCCTGGGACTCATTATGAAGAGCATTACCACCGAATTCAAATTTGTACGTTGACGCGCCGAAGCCCACCATGTAACGGATGCTGATTCCGAGTACTTCAACCTCTGAACAGCCGATGAAGTTCCCGGACAGGATACATGTCCTGTACAAGTTGACTGAACCGCCAAATTACGACACGACTTCTCTCAATTTAGAGGCATGGGTCCTGTCAGACAACCACCGCCGAATCGCCGCAAGATGCATCGAAGAAATCGCGATTTATGATTACGCGGTGGGAAAGAAGTCCGTGTTGAAATCTTTCATGGTAGAGAGGCTACAGCAAACATTTTTGCTACAGGAGAAGGCTAGAATAGCGTTTCAGGGGGAAGCAAGACAAGTCATCGCAGCCGTCGAGAAACTGGAAGCCCAGATTAGATAAACTGTGTTCAGTCTCTTTGGTTTCATTTCAGTAGTGGGGATGCTATTACATGTATATAAGATTTTAGATGATAATAAGGAATGCGAGGTTCGACTTCATATCATGCATAGTGTATTATTTTTGTAATGTTTGAGCAGGATATGCCATTCGATCTTGCTATTGAAACTGATTTGTTCTTAAGTGAGAGGACATCACAACGTATGAGATTCGATATAAGAAGTTGGAACATCAATTCTGAAGACGGATCTTAAAGTGAAATGCCTAAAAGTTGAACCCAAGGCAATTGCTTTGACACGAGCTCTTACAGCTTCGTGTATGCTGACTATTGCCGCGAATCTGACCAAGTTGGCGAAGAAGCATCCTTGGCTCTAATATTGGACATTTGAGTTTCCTCATGGTTTGCTCAATCGCTTGCGAAGCGACAGTTGCGCCACATACAAACTTGACCTCAGTCGCCAAAGTTACATTTGCCTACTCTGCCCGTCCGCAGAGAAGCGACACACGCCTTTTTCTGAATCGAATGCCACTCTTCGTGAAAGGCTTTTGTTACTGGAAACAGTAATGACGCTCGAAGGCACTGGGAACGCCGACAAAGAGCGGCGCGATGTGGCCGAGCATCACGACCCTGTCCAAGATGGGGGATCGCCAATCAACGACCCAGATAATGTAGGCATCGAGAACAGCCCAGCCGGCGCATTCTATCGATCCGCAGGATTGTCACCCACGAGACTGCCTACGACGGCATCACTAGGCAAGCGGGCGCCAACAAAACCGATCCCCGAAAGGACTTGGGAGTTCTATCTGGCAAGTAGCTCTAAGCACAACGCACAATGGATGTATCGTGACATTCTCGAGCAAAGCACTCAGTGTATCCGATCTCAAAGAGGATACGTATCGCTTAAGAAAAAGGAAGGCAATGTCGAGCCTATTTTTGTAGCTGCCTCATCCGGCTTTCCATATCCACCGGCATTCGGAGATTTGCTTAGGCCGGATATGGATCGCGCCGTTGTTTTTACGCAGAGGTATTCGAAAGGGGGTTTTCAATTTCGAATCGATTCTTTGGTATTTCTCGGGCTTCAGTCACCACCAATCCAGATGCGCGGATTCAACCAGTCTATGTTGTTTTAGGCATCTTTCCGCGCGGTCAGTCCAACCCAATTGAAAGGGTTATCTTTAGTAAGGAGCCGGCGCGACTGTTCAAACAACTTCATTGGGAGGCGGGGGACCTTTTTCTCTCTCAGACACGTAGAGGGGTTCCGACTCTATAAAGTAATTCCCGCCTGCTCCTGAAACTAAATCCTATCGCTGACCAAGTTCCAAGTGCAACGAATTGAATGGAACTCATGAAAGGGTCAATCTCGATGGCAACGGCGTTGCAGACTTACAAATGCTGATGCACACGTACAGGCAATGGAATGTCGATGTTCCAAGCGCGCTTGCGTGGGCTCAATGGATTCACTAGGAACTCAATGACGAATTATACGACGTGTTGAAGGGTAAATACTCGCTTGAGCTTGTTCTGGAATGGTCAGTCACTAGGATCACTGTCGTCATTCTACTACCGGTGCTGCTAAGCCTTGTTATCGGACTCTGGCTAAACTCGAAAGCCTGGACGGACCAAACAACCATACGGACAGCTTGGTCTGTTGCGTCTTACATTGTCACAGCTGGAGGCTGTAAGTAACACTTGTAGAGGACTGAAACGAGAGAATAGGGCGTGCTAATACATGTTAGTCATTGCTGCTTTACTTGGCTTTGTGAGCAGTCTTGCCGATAGATAATCCCAAAAAGCAGCACGACAATGGATTATCAAGCACATCTTGAATTTAGCACCTTGAAGTTTCACGCCTTGTTCTTTAATGCCTTGCATCGCGTGTTACCGACCTGAGGATCCTGCAGCCTTCGAGGCTTTCCTTAACAAGTACTTGTTCACTCCTATCCAGCGCCGCCGCAAACTAGGCACTTCAATGCGGCTGTCTAGCTCATCATGTGGCAAGATTGAGAAAGGCCAGTCAAGTAATAGATAGACAAAACCTTCTTCAAGAACCGATAAATCCTAGAAGGGAGGGTTTTCAGTATGAGGAGTGGCGGCCGGCTACAGTAGGCTGATGAAGATTTAGGAGTCGAACGAGATGACCAAGCGGGATAATGGCGTTTGCTACAATAGACTGAGCTGACTTGGGTTGGCTCCTCTCTGGTTGGCTCCTCTCAACCGGGGACGATCTCGAACGGACTGGATAGAATAAAACAGGAAGTTAAGCATGATCAATACAGCGTCCAATTGGAACCCTGGCATTGGTTACCCCGCTGATATCATAGACAGAATAGGCCAAAGCACATTGGAGATATGACGTCATCGTGAAGAGAACTCAGGCCCTCGTCTCATACGATGTACCATCAATAATATATGGAATTCGACTGAGAGACGGGAAGCATATGTAGCTCGCAAACCCAACTGTCACTCACAACCCGAAGCTGTAAGAAAATCCCGACATGAATATCGACATACCGAAACTTGTCAAGGCCGCCGTGCCGGAATCTGAAGGACGCAATGCACGAATCGTCTCAGACAACCTTACCGGCTCTAACCACAGAGATCCCAATTTTCTGTCCCAGAATTTCCCTCGCGCGCGACCGAAGCTGTATATAACTGCAGAAGATGAGGATTTCGATCAAATTACCCTAAGTGAATGGCGCGACGAGGGTTTCGATGTCGAATACTTGCCAATGGGAAGCAGCGCGGACAAGTACCGGGGCAAGCTCCGGTCGCTGAGCAAGAAGAAACTGGGGCCCTGTGAAACTTTTGGAATCGTCGGTCAGTGAAGATTCCCTCATGAATTACAATTGGTGCAAATAAGTTGATACTTTTTACAGCATATGGCGACGCCGCGGCCATCTGCCTCGAGCACTACCACGTCCTGGACAACAACCCGGAGTTCAAGTTAGGGCTTCTTATCGCATACTACCCGACAGCCATTCCAGATCCTAAAGGGCACTTCCCCAGCAGCATCTCGGCCCTCGTTCATCTCGCTGCTGGCGACGAGATCGGCATCACGAAGCAAACCCAGATGGTAGGCATACAGGGCAAACGGCGCACAACTCGCAAGAAGGTCGAAGCCGGCATCGGCACGGGGGGAACCTTGCGCCTCGCGTACCCGACCTACACTTACGATGCCGAGCCCGGTTTCGCCGAGCATGACTTGGACGAATATAAAAAAGTTCCGGCAGAGTTGGCGTGGAGCCGGAGCTTAGGCGCGGCGAGGAAAGCGTTCAACAACCACGTCGACTTGGAACTTGTGCTGGAGGAAAACGTTCAGGGTCAGTACCAAGGAAGTGGTGTGGCAAAGACAATGAGAATGAGCTAACTCAAATGCGCAGGCAAATTCTTTACTCGAAACTTGAGCCAAACGATGTCAACGTATACGACGCATAAGAGCCCGCACGTGACTCATATGCCGACCTTGACGGGAGGCATTGGAGCACCAGAGCTCGAACGCTTCTACTCGCAGTTCTTCAGCAATCCCCGGTCGATGAAACTGACTCTGATTTCTCGCACCATCGGAACGGATCGGGTCGTCGACGAGGTTCACGTCCGCTTCAAGCACACCGAGGAGATGCCGTGGATCTTGCCCGGGGTCCCGGCAACCAACAAGCGGGTCGAAGTGCTCGTGGTCAGCATCGTCGGGTTGAGAGGAGGCAAGCTTTACCACGAGCATGTGTATTGGGACCAGGCCAGTGTTCTGGTCCAGGTCGGCTTGTTGGACCCGAAACTGGTACCCGACGCGGCACGCAAGAACGGAGTCCAGAAGCTTCCAGTCGTCGGGAGAGAGGCGGCGAGAAGAGTCCTGAAAGGGTGGGACCCGGACGAGGAGGGAGAGGCTGACAACGAGCTGATACCGGGCTGGAACGAAGATGAGTCCGGAGATGAGCAGGACAAAGAAAGGGCAGTAGAAGACAGTAAACCATCCAAGGATGGAGATTCGGGTAATAAGAGCATCCCTGAAAGGCCAAAGTCTGACGCAAAAGACTCTAACGGCAAGTAATGATGAGAGCCAACAGGGTGCGGCTAAGAGCAGATTATGTACCAAGTCAGAGAGGGAGATATTACGTTCCAATGCGGTTTGTTTTCTTCAATCAAAAAGATGTTCTACTGTTACTCTATGATAAAGTTAGTAAACTTAATGTATATTAAGCAAAGCAGCGCAGAGAGTATATGTATGACTAGGAATTGGCAGAAGACACAGAAATCGTATTGCCCTCGTATTCCCGTTTATCTTTCTTATAATTTGCACCGCGTGCTTGATAGGGAGGCATAAAGCAGAGATAAAGTGTGCTTTGACAATCAATAGGCATATGAGTAGTAGATGTAATAATAGCGATGAAGAAGACCAACTTAGTAGAGCGGCATCATAGTTTTATTGGTCTAGATGGTTTTCCAAGCCCAAACACGTGTAGCTCAAGCACTGTTAAGGATATCGATGCAGATAAAATATTACACGACACGCTATACGAAGTTGCTTGGTTTGTTGGGATTAGCTTATGTGAACCGTGAATGATTCAGCCGTGGCAAGTCGACATGTAGGCCTTCGGAGGTGCTGTATTTGTACATGAGGCCCAAAAGGCACGTTTGAAAATCAAGGTCCAAGCCCCAACTCCTTGAAAATTGCTTCATTATGCTCTCCCAGGCCAGGCACCTTGCCAATCCTTGAATCATCGACCGTGGCATGTCCCGGCGGGATCAGGCCCGGAATTATTCCACCTGGCGTTGCAACATTTGTCCATCGTCCTCTAGCCCTCAGTTGCGGGTGGTTCCATACCCCTTGCATATCGTTCACGTTGGCGTTTGCGATGGACGCGTCATCCAACTTCTTGAGAACTTCTTTGGCTGATGAATGCGCAAAGATATCACAGATGATTCTTTTCAACTCATCGCGGTTCTCTACTCTGCGGGTGTTACTGATGAAGCGTGGGTCCTTGGCCAAGGCCTCCTCGTTGAGGACGTCGCGACAAAGGTTCGCCCATTCCCGCTCGTTCTGCACGCCAAGCATGACGGAGCCGCCGTCTCCCGTCTCGAATGGTCCATAAGGATATATAGATGCATGGGATGCCCCCGAGCGGGAGAGGCCAGGGGCATCGTTGTAGGTGTAGTACATGGGGAAACCCATCCACTCGACCATACTTTCGAGCATTGAGACGTCTATCCGAGATCCTTTGCCAGTTTTCCCGCGTCTGATCAGGGCGGCGAGGATGTTGGAGTATGCATACATGGCTGCCGAGATGTCGGCAATGGATATTCCAGCCTTCGCCGGCTCCGGTCCGTTACCGGTGACTGAAAGGAAGCCTGCTTCGCTTTGGATGAGGAGATCATACGCTTTTTTGTCTCTGTAAGGTCCATCGGAACCATAGCCTGAGATATCACAGATGATGAGAGAGGGATGGGTTTCCTCGAGTGCATTGTACCCCAGACCAAGTCGTTCGGTGGCTCCCGGGGCCAGGTTTTGAACCAACACGTCCGCCTTGGCAAGGAGCCTCTTGAGGACCTCGAAATCCTTGGGATTCTTCAAATCCAGCGCCAGGCTCTCCTTTGAGCGGTTGGCCCAGACAAAATGTGAGGCCATTCCGTTGACACGAGTGTCGTATGACCTAGCGAAGTCACCGACGCCGGGGCGCTCAACCTTGATAACCCGAGCGCCGATGTCGGCAAGTTGTCTGGTGCAAAAGGGTGCGGCAATGGCATGTTCGAGGCTGACGACGGTGACGCCCTCCAGGGGTAGAGGTTCCCGCCTAGCTGTCGCCGGTATCGAAGTCGTCAAGCTGCGACGGCTTATGCCTACATGCCCTGGGAATGTTCGCGCCCATGCGTAGACCTGTCGCGATGTAAGGGATGGTCCCCATTCTCTTCTGATGGCTGCTATCCCGGGGGTTACTAGCGCCGCCAGTACGGCTTTTGGTAGAGACATGGCGGATGCTAATAAAGTTGACTATGCGGTTCAATTCAATGGTCGGTGACACAAGGCCCAACGCCGATGGCTCTTGCAGCAATTATATTGACGACTGAAAAAGAAAGTCAAATTACTGGGTCTTTTTGCCTGTCGCTGGACTGCCATTTATGGTATTTGCTGTTTGGTCAAGGAAGAGGTGCGGAGACTTGATTCGGCTTCTTTGTCCTCGAGTCGGCTTTATGGAAATACCAACTTAGTGTCCAATCAGAGCGTCAACCACCTTGGTGTCGTCATTAGCCAAACGTTCAGGGCGACAACGCCTTACCTCTGCTTTGCATCTATTTGCCGGTCGCCATAAGCTGGCCTTCACGACGTCGAATCATCCTCTGAGTTAATAAATGTAGTTAGTTGCCGAGTACTTCTTCTCTATCTACCGCAGATTTTGGTCATACCGTCAACTATCAAGTACAAGGCCCATAATGTCTGCGCCATTGACACGAAACTTCTGGCAGGTTGCGAGGCCCGCTATCAAGACAGCCACATATACGCCCTGGGTAGCACCAACATTCAGACCCAAAGCCGCGGCTTTCTCGACGTCTCCGCATTATACCATGATGGAGATGGTCGGATTTACAGAGAATCAACTTACTGTCCGCGAAGCAGTTGGCCAGGTGTGCTCCGAGTTTCCCAACACTTACTGGCAAGAGCACGAGCAAAACGAGCAAGACCCGAAGAAGTTTCACGCGGCGCTCGCAAAGGATGGATGGCTCGGAATTGCCCTCCCGGAGTCCCTGGGCGGCTCCGGTCTCGGCATCTCCGAGGCGACTATGATGATGCAGACCATCAGCGAGTCCGGCGCGGGCATGGCTGGCGCACAATCCATCCACGCCAACGTCTATGCGACGCAGCCCCTGGCCAAGTTCGGCACGCGGGAGCAACTCGAAGGCACGATACCCAAGATCATCTCCGGCGAGTGGCGGACTTGTTTTGGCGTCACTGAGCCCAACTCTGGACTTGACACCCTACGCCTTGCGACAACGGCAAAGAAGCAGTCTGATGGATCGTATGTTGTTACCGGACAAAAGATTTGGATCACCTGTGCCCAAGTCGCTTCCAAGATGATCCTTCTCGCCCGCACAAAAGCATATGAAAACTGCGACAACCCGAGCGAAGGCCTCTCGCTCTTTTGCATCGACCTCGACAAGTCGCAGCCGGGCCTCGACATGCGCAAGATCAAGAAGATGGGCGGGCGCGCCGTCGACGCCAACGAGGTATTCTTTGACAACTACCACATCCCTGCCTGTTCTCTCATCGGCCAGGAGGGCCAAGGCTTTAGAATTATCCTCCACGGCATGAACGCCGAGCGGTGCCTGTTGGCGGGCGAGGCGCTGGGTCTGGGCTACGCCGCCATTGCTAAAGCATCCGCGTACGCGCGGGATCGCGTTGTTTTCAACAGACCTATTGGCCAAAATCAGGCCATCGCACATCCGTTGGCGGATGCGTACATGAAGCTGGAGGCGGCAAAGTTGGCGACCTACCACGCTGCGCGGTTGTACGATGCCAGCCGGGACGACCCATCCATCCGCCAGGGCCAGGTTGGCATCGCGGCCAACAGTGCCAAGTATCTGGCTGCGGAAGCAGCGTTCACTGCCTGCGAGCGTGCGGTACTCACACACGGTGGTATGGGTTACGCCGCCGAGTACGATGTCGAGAGATATCTCCGCGAGGTTTTTGTTCCCAGAATCGCGCCCGTCTCTCGTGAGATGATCCTGTCTTACATCAGCGAAAAAGTCCTCCAACTTCCGCGGAGTTACTAGAAACGTCCATCGCGACGGGCAGTTTCCACGGAAACGGAGTTATCTAGAGATCGCAAGGAAAGGCCTATCATACGTCACGTTTTGCGCGTCTAGCTGACTAAGATAATACAATATGCCTCATCAATCTACAAGATTCAATAGCGATGGTCTTTACAATCCAGAGCTTTATGACAATGCAAAGTAACTACACGATATATGATGCACGTTGCGAAATGTCTCAGTGTGAGGCCGTGAGACCTCGGACATCGAAGCTCGAACTGCGAGGCCGTGCCACTGATATATGCAGTGGTACTGTACATTCACATGTGGCGCTAGCAAAGTAATAATCCGCTGTCACCTCCGCGCATCAACACAACCGCGAAAACCTAATGCAGCATCCGTACCGGGCAACATCACCTCCTCCAAGACAGGTCTCGGCCCCTTCGAAACCCTAGCAGTGAGTCCCACGCAAGGTTTGCTCACTGCTCAGGATCCTTTGGGACAAATGAGACCCGGCACAATGGAAGGCCAATATTCTAATATTATCCGTACAAATTGGGAGGCCGAGGATGCACTCGATGATCTGGGCTTATTTCTGGACCCCCAACTGTACGCCAATGGCCCTATGCAAGTTAAGGGGCTCAACTTTCTGCAGCGTTGCCTATAACGACAGGTTCGGCATTTTTCAGACGCTATCAAACAATCAATTCTCCTTTTGTGGGCTTTTTCAAAAAATCCGTGGCCTCTTTGTCGTCTGGAAGCAGGTTGTCTCTGACGCACCGTCTCGGCTTCTTGACCCCAGCGAGACATGAAGAAGCCGAAAGGTATATAGCCAAAGGCCGGCTACCCCGCAGACTATGCTGGAGGGTTTGACGATCCTTCGTCCATACACCCCTTAGCTGTCACCACTCCAGCACGCGTGCGGCACCTTGCAGCATTTCCTCTGCATTTGCTTCCCGGAATTGCGAGAGCTACCAGCCTGTTCCTATGATGCATGCTATGGAACAAATTACATGAGTCGCTTAATCATAATCAATTGAGCAGACGCATTGCCGTTCCCAAAGAAATCCGAACCCATTCCTCCCGGTCACTGCCCTCCGAAGCTCTGATGATGGCATCGCTACCGCATCAAACAAGGCCGGTCTTCCTCCGTTGCGCCGGCATAGGCCGCCGGCTTCTGTCCACCAACGCGACGGACGCCGCTTCGAAGCTCTTTGACACCTTTGCTGGCAAAGATGTAGTCCGAAAACAAGTTCTTGACTCCGACCAGCTTCAGCGCCTCAGCGTGACCCTCAACCGCAAGGAGCTGCATCCCGGGCAGGACGTCTCGGCAGGCGCGCCTGTGCAGGGTACGCCTCTACCGCCGGGCTATCACCTAGTCTACTTCACTCCAACGGGCGTCGAGAGCGAGCTGGGTATGGACGGATCGGACAAGACTTTCAACCCGCCCGCACCGTTTACGCGGCGGATGTGGGCTGGCGGGATGATGCAGTTCCCAGAGGGGGTTTCGCTCAAGGTCGGGGAAGAAGTCGAGGAGCGGACGCGGCTCGTGGCGGCGACGCCGAAGAAAAGCAGGAGCGGTGATGAGATGGTGCTGGTGGATGTCGAGAAGGAGTTTTGGGGTCGTGATGGTGTGGCTGTCAAGGATCAACGGTGCGTCGCTTTTCATGAGCGATACCGGCAGGCGTGAACTGACATCCTCTCAGATCATGGATCTTCCGCCCGGAGGTTAGCTATTCCCATGTCGCAAAGACGGCGCCACCGCGCAGCGATCGACCACTTGCCTCCGGACCCTCCACAGTCGCCGACGTGAAAAACGAAGACGGTGTCACGGTCCGCCACCTTCGATGGTCGCCGGTCGGTCTATTCAGGTTTTCCGCTCTGACCTTCAACGGCCATAAGATTCACTACAACGAATCTTGGACCAAAGACGTCGAACGGCATCCCAATGTCGTAGTCCATGGGCCTCTGAACCTGATCAACATGCTCGACTACTGGCGAGACATGTATGGACAGAATGGCAGGGAGGTCCGGCAAGTGAGTTACAGAGCCATGTCGCCGGTGTATGCAGGTGATGAGTACACCATTCGCACAGCTTGTGATGACGGTGACAATAACTATGAGGTTGTGGTTGAGAAGGGCAGCACCGTCTGTATGAAAGGGACAATTAAGGGGAGCTGAGCAACATCAGATGCCAGATTGTGCGTGGTGGCATCTACAAAATGACTCTGAGGCTATTGAAATGAAGACGTTTATAATATCCAAGGCGCAATTGAGCGAACGATGAGTTTAGACGTTTGATCGGTTTGGATACGAAATGAGGAACACCCTACTCTGAACCAGTGCTTGTAAAGAGCGCGGCTAGCATGCTCGCCACCTCTTATGTCCTGGCATGTCCTCAACAGACATGCTTAAGTGTCTGCAGTGTAGCACTGAGAAGACGTGACGGGACTTCAAGTTGACCCTGCTCATTGATGGCCAAATTCAGTCCCAGGCAACTAGTGATGGATGATTCTATGTTCCATCACTAACAACGCTTCGATCTGTATTTTTTGCAAGTTATGGTACATATACCCAATTCCAGATTATTAAATTGTGTCAACACAAGTTCTAGCAAGCGGCCCAAACTGCCTGAATGCCCAGAACAACTATCAGTCACGAAGCAGAGCAATGCCGATGTGGATCATTCAAGCTTGCTTCATGACATTGAACGGAAGTCTACAAATGGAGTGGCTCTTGAATTTCCTCTGCGGTATTTCACAAGTAGCTCATGTCAACCCACCACTCTTTTTCAAAGCCGTCACCCAGAATGGCGGTCGGCTTGATCGGTTCATCCAGCTTGGAGCTGAAATTGGCTCTCAAGCCCTCGGATCCAGGACCAGTGTTCTCATATTCCTTATAATAGACATTTTCTGTGCTTGAAGAGGCGTTCCAGGGTACCCAGCCCACAGGCTTCACGACGTCGCTGAGAGCGCTGTTCTGGAAAACGACGCGCGAGAATGGGCGCCACGGACGGCCGAGCGTGACGGACGCCGGCCCGCTGGTGCCGGTGACGTTGGCCTTGTTGAAAACGTAGAAAGACGGGTTGTCGGCGGTGTCGCGGCCGTTGGCGGTGATGTAGCCTTTGCCGATGGTCTGGATGTCGCAGGACTCGAACCATGCGGACGCTCTCTGGCCAAATATAAAGTCCACGGCGCCGTTGATGAAAGTTTTGGCATAGATTTGTCTCCCCTCGTTTGCGTAGACGGTATCCTGGTAACCGGTGAACTTGCAGCCGTAGAAGCCGAGGTTCGTGTTCTGAGCGCTGACTGCGAGGGCCTGGCCGTTCTTCTCGGCCCGTCCGAATGTGTTGGCAATGTTGAGGTTGTAGATCTTGATATTGTCCCCCCATATACGGAGTGTGGCGGTCTGGTCGTTGCCTGTGATGTTTGGCATGGTACGCGACAGCCAGTTGGCGAGAGTGGCTTTGTTTCCCTGATAAGAGCGAGCGTCGCAGGTGTGGCCTTGGATAGTGAGAGGCCCAATGTGGTTCGGAATCAGAACTTGCTCGGTGTATACACCGGGCATGATGAAGATGGTCTGCTCTTCCGTAGTGTTCTTCAGGGCGAGGACGGCGTCATTGAAACGAGTGAAACTATTGGGATGTTCACCTGAGCGATCAACTACCAATGAACTGGCCGGAGGGCGAATTCTTGCAAACCGTCCACAGCATTTTGGAGCATCTTTGGCGGGGACGGCGGCGGCGAGGACGGCTAGTGCGGCCAGGGCGACAACGCGAAGAAGTGCGACCATGCTGAAGGAAATATTAGTGGTAATGACTATGTGAACGAATACAGCTTCAGGTGGTGGAGGGAATGCACCAAAGTATTTATCCCCAAAGACTTACGCATTCCAGCTCCAGGTTTGGGGTCCAATCCTATCTTCGACGCCAATATTACAGAGACTTTTCTGTCAATCCATCTAACAGCGGTCATTCGAATCTTGGCAAGGGCCAGACCTCAATTTCCGGATCGGGCAACTCAGTGACATTTGAAGTGCAAGAAGTGCAAGGGAAGGGCTTGCATGTTGCCATCGAACATCACCTCAACTGCATTCCCGCGCCCCTGCAATCTTGCCAAGCATGGAAGAATACTTTGCTCCTCTACTGAGATCTTCAGCACCACGCCGAGGCTTTTGGACATGAAAACGCCAAAAGGTCCAAAGCCAAGTTCTGAATGACCAGGGTCCATGGTCGCCCCAAAATTGGTGGACATGATGTGGAGGTAGAAGTAGGTGCATAGGCCACCAAACATAGGGCCACCATCTCATCGTCACAAATAACAGACGTCACAAACACTCAGATAGCAAGGTGCTTGATTACGTTTGCTTTTTTCTTGTGTTTCTCGCGTGTGCAGAGAAAGCTCAAATAAAACGCAGTACAGATGTGGTTTGAAAGCAGACTGTTCGCTGTGTAATCTGAAAGTTGTTGCCAGGATATGTTTGGGACAGCCTACGATGTCGAGTCCCACCACCGAACATGTACCTGATTTCAATTGTTCTATACGAGGCAAATGAAGGTAGGCAATTATTTGAGCAAACACTGTCTGATTGGTGCCAGGTGTTGTTTTCATCTCGATTTCCACCGTAAGTCATTCCAAAGACCCAATGGTCTCAACCTGCGGACATGAGTGAACCTGCCCTCAAAATCAACGCATGGAATCAAACATTTCTCGACTTTATGAATGTGCCTATGTACTTTGTAGCTAAATGTAATCGACATGCCACGACGTATGGAATCGAATCATTGCCAAGGCAGGCAAACAAACAGTAGAAAGAAGCTCTCCCTACCTGATTTGTATGCCATCATTTGCGAAGCACTGAAAGCCCTGGTGTGGTTTCACAACAGCTTTCCCTGCTGTGACACAGAAAGCTCAATCTCCTCTCGTAAGTTAGCTTGAGAATCTACTATATCTGACTGCGCAGAAAAATCTCTGTCTTTGTCTGGCCCTTGCCTCCGGGCGTTCATGAACGTGCGCTGATGCATCCCGACACAGTTGTCAAATCTCTCTTCGCCCTTATAGAACATCGAAAAGACTCGTATTCGCGATGCTGTCGTTGAGGCTTATTCACGGCCGCCTCACAGGTGATCCGGACAATGGCTCGAACTCGTTTGTGCCAGCACGCTGCACGCTTGGCAAGGGAAACACAATGCTAATAGGCGATGCCATTCGGGCGGGACGCCTTCTCCTAGCCGGCCGCCGTCTCGACATTGACCTGCCAACGTCCCATGGTTCTCTGTCGCCCAGCTCGCTCTCCGCGAAGCCAACATCGCTCAAGTTGTCCAGCTCTTCGAGCTCCCGCTCCACCGTCGGCGGCGGCTCCACCTTGAAGACTGCCTGGATGTCTCCGTGTGGGTTGAAACCGCTGAAGCTCCAGTTGAGGAGGGACTGCGACCTCGCGCGGCGTGGGTGTGCTACACGGCGCCGCTCAAGGGCGCTGATGATCATCAACGCTGGGGCATTGAGGGCGCGGATGAGCGAGGTGTTGACGTCGTGGAAGTCCCGGGGGCTGAGCATCGACTTGAGGGGCAGTAGTGCCGCGAGAGCAAGGAGGTTGAACGGGGGCGGATATGCGAATATTGAGTCGCTCTTCACGCCTGCAAACGTCAGTACGGCGCGGCGGAACTGTATTTCGGCGGGCGCGTCGGAGATGAGCTTCGAGAACGTGTTGCTAAGGATCGCGACGAGGATCGTCAGAAACAGAATATTGCCGAGGAATGCAAACGCGATCATCAGTGCCGGGCCGAGAATCGGGTGGAATTCGTCGGAACGGTCGATGCCAGTGCCGTCGAGGCCGAACCACGTCCATATTAGCCACTTGCACGTGTCGTACCAATTCAGGGCAGCTTTGGTCCCGTCAACAGCGGTCGTATCATCGTTGCTTCCTACCAGCCAATGCAAGGCGAGGAAAAACCCCATGAAGCACCAGATTGAGATGAATGTCAGACGAGTGAAGTCCTTCATCATGGCATGCATGGCTATGAAGACAATGTTGTCGGGCAACAGAGTGAAGGCGAGGCGGGTGAGAAGAACCGGAGCGGCAACACAGAGAATGTGCACGCCGTATCCGTCGGCAACAACCCCTTGATAGCTCAGGGTATCGTATACGCGTGCGAAGATGTAGCAGCTAAAGATGAAGCTGAACGTAATATCGAGGAATGACCACAGGGTCTGAGAGTGGACAGCCCAACCGTGTTCGATGATGGCTGCGAATTCATTGAGAGTCCATCCTGCGGTGTAGATGGCAAAGATGCATTCCCATCCGCTAACAGTAGGATTGCTTCGGTTCATCATCGTCAATATGTACAAGATGACGAGGGTTATGAACTGGAACAGCTCGGTCATCTGTCGGATCCACGGTACCACCAGACGTCTCACGTCGAGCAGCGGTGCCCGGTGCGGTTCATAAAGAGAAACTGATGCGTATTCGTAATGATCCGGGAGGATGTCGACAAAGGACAGGGGGGTGTAGGTCACCACTCCGTTCCAAACGGCATCAACCAACCTCTGGCACGCTGATGAGCTCAGGAAGAGTTTGCTTTCCGAAATGATTGCCAGCTCCAAGGTTGTGAGCTTCCTCTCGTGCCCGTCGCGTCGTTGGATGGGCCATTGCAGCTGCCGACACTCGCTCTCAACCTCCTCGGGCGCGCCCTGGAAGGGGTCAAACCCTTCGACAAGTATGTGTGCCAAAATGAGGAGACCGATTTGACCGGGATGATCCTCATGGTATCGGCGCAACACGCGACTGGCGACAAGCTCACATAGGGTAGCGCGAGCGACGTTGACGGTCTGATGCGCGGTGCTGGTATGTTGCCTCAGAAATTGGATTCGGTTCGCGAGCAGGCAGTAGACTATACAGCCTCGTCAGCCACAATTGTTGATGAAGAAGCATTATCCACGGAGAAACACACCGACAGCGGGGTCGTCGGGATCATATAAACGATCCACAAGGGGCCGTACAACCAGTAGGTTCATTCGCGGCTCGCGAAGCTGATCCAGCGTGTATGGGTCATCTGGGATCTGTTAGAAAATGGCATGAGAACAGACATAAGAGCCACGTGCCTATGCTGGCGAGTACAAGACGTCGAATTCTGCCGTTTCGCTTATTATCAGTGCATGTCTTTGTGGGGGGGAAGCAATGTCATGGTAGACTGGACTCACCGATGTATCGTGAAGTACACGGACGGTGGCAACTCTGTGCTCACGGTTCCGGTAGCGCTGGTAGAAACATGTCGGTCCGCCTCCAAGTCGGGATCGATGCCGCCATTGGCATCAGCGGCGCGCGTGGTTGGGTTCTCATCAGCCCATGGCGACAGCGGCCGACTCCAGTCGATCAAGTCCGGGGTACGCGGACTTTCGGCTTCTTCCATCTGAAGTAGGGATACGATGATGGACACGCCTGCTCGCAGTGATGGTCGAGTGTAACTTGTACGCTATCGCTCCGTTTGGACACCCTCTTCGCCGTGTTGCCGCCACTTGCCCAGCCGCCGACGTCCTTCCAAGCACAAGCCGACGCGACTCCCGCTCTAGCCCGTTCGCTTCAGACGGCCAGGTTCAAGTCGACATCTGCACTGAAACTGTAAGGAAAATTCTCCAAGCCTCGCTTGGTGGATGATGCATGTTGTTTGCAACACGCTCGGGTTGCCTCCCAGTGAGGGGTTTATCTACAACGCGTCCCCTGACCGAATCGGCCACTTTAAACGCTATCTGATCAGCAGATTGCACTGCCACGCTCGTGCGCCCTGACGTAGGTGAGCAAGAGGTGCGGCATTATCGTGTTTCCCGCAACTCTAAATCTGCCACTGGTCTGGTGTGTTCTGGTGTGTGTTTTAGCTCCTAAGCTATTTAGGTACCTATGTTTTAGCTCATCGGCCATTTAGGTCAGAGGCAATCGATTATGTGTGTTTGTCTAACGCGAATGGGGGAAGATGCATTGTGCTTTCTGGTCTACTATTAAGTATTCTTACCCTTGCGGTAATAGCTGTTGTGCCTTTGTCGACACAAGCATGCCCTTTATCGGTATTTTTCGGCATGATACTTATACTGTGTTTTTCTGACTGTGTTCAAACTATCACTGTGTACATGTGACCTTGCGGGAGACACCGCATTAAAAATGTTCCGTATCAAACAAAGGGTTGGGTGAGGTATCAGGAGATCAACCAACGTAGCAAAAATGCGACTGATCATACACCAACAAAACGTTGATGAAAGGGACGAGACTCGAACTCGCGCGGGTTGCCCCACCAGGAAACAGATGTTAAGCTGACCTTAACCTGGCGCCATAACCAACTCGGCCACCCTTCCATGCATTCACCGTTGATAGATCGACGACTGTTCCTGGCAGCCACCGATTCAACCCACATAGAGCAGAGATGATTAGGGCAAACCCCGTCGTGAACTGATGTGATGGAGGATCGATGTGGAGAGCGTACAAGCCAACCCCCTGGTCCTGGTCGCAGTGGGGATTATATCAGCTGTTTGACATGGTCCCCACCAAACAGAGCTTGCTCTTTGCTGCGGCCCTTCATCCGACTGGGCGTTCATAGGAGCTTGTTGACCCCGTATTCGCGGGTGTATTTGCTATAGCAGCTGACGCCAATTTCTATTTGGTTTCTTTCTTATATACCGCTTTACAGCTTGCTCTCGTACCTGATTTATATTTATAAGGCAGGTTAAAATTCACCCGGCGTTCTATGGCTGGCACCTTATGCATTGTATTTCGGTAAATGAAAGTTTATGCCGATGGACTCCCCGCCACGACTTCATAGTGTCGTGTATTGGGGAATGGTAAGATCTGGGGGGGTACGGTTTGGATACTGCGCTCTCATTGCGTCCCATGGTTGCCGGGCGGGTTGCCTTTCGTGTCTGAATCGCTGTGGTAGGCCAGCCATGTACAATAGCATAGCAATGCGATAAAGCTTTGTGGGCAACAGTTCTATTGCGTCTATTGAATCTGACGGCTCTCGGAAGATGCAATGCTGATTTGTCTTGTCGGTAGCATCGCAGGCCTCGATAACAAACCTTTCAGTCAGGGAAGCTTCGCCGCGGTAACTGCACGTTTTTCTGGGTACACAATCCATTGAACTGATCCATCTGACGACATCAACTCAAGTGCCTAAAGCAATGGTTTCGAATACATCAAGGAAGTGAATGTCCATCTTGAGATATTCCTAAGCTTTCTTTTATGCATTGGCTTTTATATCGAAACCCGCTTGCCCTACTATTCCTTCATCAACAAACCCCCTTGTGCCAGACTACATGAATTCTAGAGACGTTCTGGACCGCTCACTTACAGGACACGCCTTCTTTGTCACTCCTATTAAGCCTTTCCAGTCTTATAAGACTGCTTGAGGCCCTATCTTTTAACAGGGCATGAATCAACTGGTTATGTGACGAACTAATGCAAAACATACTGGAACCAAGGCACTGAGCACCGGGGGCTACAAAAGGTCTGCATTTGTGGCGCCTAGCTTGGCACCTGCGGGGTTACAAACGAAGACTCGACGAGGCGCCACTGTTACAGCCAGATATCTAACAGTAGGGTTTCTACTAAAAGTATAGCTAGGGTTAATACTCAGTTAACAGTAATAGTCTTCTAGGCTGCTAGGGGATCACTTAGTAATCAGTTGAATAGTCCGGATTATCTTAGGTTACTTATATAGCTTAGAGATAAAACATAAGTTAGATACTAAAAGGTATTTAGAGAATATATTATAAGTTAATTACTAAAGAGCTATAGAAGTCTGTTCTAAATCCTAGATTTAGTCTAGTCTATATATAAGTCTTATTATCCTAGTTAAGCGCTTCTTCCTATAAGTCCTAAGCGCTTATAGCTTATAGGACTAAGCGCTTATATATCGATCCTTTAAACGCTTATATTAAGATCTTATTAGTACTTAGTAGTCTTATTACTATATAACTTATACTATAGTTCTTCTATTCTATAGGGAGTTATCCTTTTATTAGCCTATAAGATATTATACTACCTATACTTTTAGGGTCTAGTAGGGCTAGTATTACTTATAACTTATTAGGTTATAATATTAGGTCTCCCCTCTTTAAGACCTTATCCTTAAGGTCTATAAGTAGGTTATATCTCTTAGGTTAAGGAGTTATTAAGTATACTTCCTAATTTTATCTATAATACTAATACTATATTAGGTTATATAGAAAAATTAAAATCTTAATTATATATATCTAGGGCTTCTTCTTATTATTATTTATTCTATTCTTTATATTTCTTTACTAAAGGTGTTAAAATTATACCTTATTTAAATTATTATTTAAAAGGAGAGTGTTATCTTATTCTTTCTAATTCTAAGATCTATAGGACGTACTATTAAAGCAGCGTATCCTATAATACAGCTACTAATATAATATATTATTATAGGTTACTCCTAGCTTCCTTACTTATTTAGTTCTAGCTAATATATTTTCTTAATAAGCCGCTTAGTTTAAAATATCTAGCGTCTAAATAAGGAGGAGGTAGAGGAAGAGAAACGTTTCTAAGAGAGGGCAGCATTATTATATAAAAAGGCTGAGGCTTACTAAAGGGTTCAGTCTAAATTAAATAAATCGTTAGTAAAGTTAGACCAGCTTTATATCTAGAAGTGTTAGGTATTTACTAGGGGTTAGGGGGTAATAGATAAGTTTCTTAAGGAAGAGGAGGCTTCTAAATCTTCCTTAGTGCTTAAGGTACAGTTATTAGGGGCTTTTAGTATAGTATCTACCGATTAGGTTCCTAAGACTCCTGAGTTCTTATCTAGTAGGGGTTCTTAGTTTACAGCTAGTATTCCTAAGTAAATAAAGGGGTTTTTATTTTATAGTTATTCTATTCGTTAGGGTCTAATTATTAGTCTAGGTTAAATAATTTATTTCCTATTCTTATACCTTTTTTATCCTTATTTACTAGGGTTAGTAATAACTAGGTTTTACTTATACTATTAGGTTTAGTATTATTTAAGTACTTCTAGTATATAACTTAAATTATTTACTAGTTCCTATATATTATCTTTATATCTATACCCTTTCTATTTTATAAGATATTAGGTTTTATTATTATTATAGTAGTTAATATAGTTAATAATTTGTTTAACTTTATATTCTAGCTTATTAGTATTAATAATAATAGGGTCCTTAGTAGTTAATCCTTATAGTACTAGTTCTAGTAGTATAATATAGAATACTAAATATATTCTTATTATATTTAGTAAGTCTAGTTTATAATTAATATTTAAGACTTTCCTAAGGATTTTAAAGGGTCTAAGTTTCTTATAGTTAAGTTTATTACTTAGTTATTTTATTTTAATATTTTATTAGAGAAGATAGGTACTATCCCTCTCCTTAAAGGTTAGCCCCTTAACCCTTAAATTATTAGTATATCTTCTTATTTATTCCCTAACGAATTTAAGATTATTAGCAGCTTTAGCCTAGATTTCTTAAAGTTTATTAGTTTCTATTATAGTCTCTAAGGCTTATAGTCCTTTATATAGTTATCTATAAGCGGTTAGTTTAAATCTATAGTTTAAGTAGAATAGTAATTATTATATACTTTCTCTAATAGTACTGTTATAGGTAAATTAGGCTAGTAGTAGCAGTAGTACCTAATTATCTTAGTTATAGTTAATATAGTATTATAGATATTATTCTAGTATCTAGTTAATTTATTTAGTTTATTTATTAGTCTGTAGGTAGAAAGAGGTTAACAGCTTATAATTAGCTCCTAATTATAAGATTAGGGATTTCTAAAATTTAGATATAAATAGCTTATCTCTATCTAATATAATTTCTTTTAGTAGTCTATAGTTACTAATAATATACTTAAGGAATGCGTATACTAGTTCTTCTATAGTACTTAATTCTTTATATAGAATAAAGTATATGTATTTTATAAGTCTATCTATAATTACTAGTATACTATTAAAGTATACCTTTATAAGGGGTTCTTTTAACTTTAGTAGTTTAATAATAAAATCTAGAGATATTAAGTGTTATACTTCTAGTAGTACTAGCAGTAGTTAGATATATCTATATAGCTTATAAGGGCTGTTCTTACTTTTCTTATAGAGGTTATAGTCCTTAATTACTATAGCTACTTATTCTTATATAATACACTTATTATAGTATTATCTAATCCTTTTATAGGTCTTTATAACTCCTTAGTGTTTATATATCTTAGCTCTATAAATCTTATATATCTAGTTATCTATTATTCTACTAGTTATATTAGTATTAACGCGCGTACTAATTATAATAAGTTTCTAGGCTGGTATAATTTTACTGTTATCGTTATGTTTAAGGATAACCCTTATTTCCTCTAGTACTTAGACCTTATAGTCCGTTCTTTTACTAAAAGCGTTAGCTCTTCTGTTTTCTATTCCTTTATAATAGATAATTTTAAAGTAGTATTCTAATAGGAATTCTAACTATTAGATCTATCTTTTATTAAGAACTTTAGATATTATAAAGTATATAAGGTTCTTATAATCTAAGTAGATAATAACTTAGTGTTTAGTTTTTAATAGGTAGTATCTCTATTCTTAAAATATATAAATTATTACTATAAGTTCTTTATTATAGATCTAATAATTTAATTCCGGTCTAGCTAATACTTTAAAAAAGAATGTATAGGGGTACAGTTTTCCTTACTTATCCTATTATCCTAGTTATCTACCTATAGTAAAATCTAAAGCGTTTACTTTAACTTTAAATTATTTATCTAGGTTAGGTATTATAAGAACTGGCTTAGTTATAATAAGTCCCTTAAGTTTATTAAATAATTATTAGTATTATTCTATCTATTTAAATTAGGTGTCTTTTTATATAAGTTTCTATATTAGTTATATAATATTATTAAAATTCCTAATAAATTTATAGTAGAAATTAATAAATCCTAGGAAGGATTATATATCCTTTATATTTATTAGGATAGGCTATTCTTTAACAGCTTCTATTTTTTTATCTTATATTTATACTTTACTTAGGGTAATAGTATATCTAAGGTAGTCTACCTTTTAAGTATAAAATTCGCTCTTTTCTAGCTTAACTAAAAGCTTTACTTCTTATAGTTTATTAAGCACCTAGTATATATATTCTTTATATTCTATAAGGTTCTTAAAGAATATAAGGATATTATTAAGGTAGTAAATAATAAAGACGTCTAGTTTTTTTTATAAGATATAGTTAATTATTATCTAGAATATTATAGGTACGTTAGTAAGTCTAAAAGGTATAATAAGTGTTTTAAATAAGCCTTATTATATCCTAAATACTGTTTTCTATTTATCTCCTTCCTTAATACAAATTAGGTTATAGGCTCCTTTAAGGTTAAGTACTATAAACTATTCTACTCTATATAGGAGGTTCTATAGCTCTATTATAAGTAGTAGTAGGTAGCTATTTTTCTTAATAATATCATTAAGTTTTTAATAGTTAATATATAGTTATAGTTCTCTATTTTTCTTAGGAATAAATAGGATTAGGTATCCTACTAGTAATTCTAATAGTCTAATATAGCCTCTTACTAGGCTTTTATCTAGCTATTTATTAAGTGTCTCCCTTTCTATTAGGTTAAGTGTATAGATAGGTTCTAGCTTTAGTGTCTTTCCTTTAAACAGTTATATCTTATAGTCCTATAGACTGTACTTAGGTAATCCTATTTCTAAGTCTTTAGTAAACAGTTTTATATATCTATAGTATTCTAGAGGTACTGTATTAAGACGGTTTTCCTCTAAAACCTTTATATCTTATTTCTAAATTATTTCTTTAATAGTTACTATAAATATAAGTTACTAGTCTCTTATAGGCTTAATCCTTTTAATATATATAATATACTTCTTTAGTTACTTAGACTTACTTAGGGGTTATAATATATAACGCTACTTTATAACTAAATCTTTCTACTAGAGTTAGCCTGTTCTCTAGTTAACGTCTAGGTTATTCTTTACTAACTAGGGTATCCTAAGGATAATATTATATTACCCTATAGCTATTATATTAAAGACTAGTTACTTATAATAATCTTAGATCTCTATTATAAGGGGTTATATTTCCTTATTAATAGTTCCTCTACTATATATAACTATTTCTCCTTTAATAGTCTATAGGTTATATATAACGTCCTTATCTTTCTATTTAATTTTTTACTAATTTACTAGTTATAGTAAAATTAGGTTTACTTACGCTCTACTATTAATTATAACTTTAGTAGGTTATCTATTAAGTTAGACTATAAGCACTAAGTATACTTTATTATTACTTTTTATTACTAAATATAGGGACTTCTTATCCTACTTTACCTTTTATATCCCTTTTATAGTTAGCGTTAGTTATTTTTTAGCTTTTCTTAAGAGGGTCTAGCCTTCTTATTTTATTTTCTCTATACCCTAGCCTTATCTATATAGTAATATTTATATTTATTATATATATAATTATATTAGTTTTTAGTCTAGCTATAGACGTATAGTATTAGATATATTAGGCTAGGTGCTATATAGAGTGTATATTATTAGTACTGTTTAACCTTTTAAGTATAGAGGTCCTTACTATTATAGTACCTTAGAATAGGTTTAGTATTATTTCTTTAGGAGTAGAAGGTATACACTCCTTTCTATCCTCTATACCTTATATATTTATTATAAATATAGTCCGCTTAGAATACCTAGTAGTATAGTAGGTAACTAGGTTTAAGATATTTATAGTCTCTAAATATAGTTTCTTCTTTATAGGTTATAATAGGTTATCCTTTAATATCTATATCTTATATACTGTAGAAGGTAAGTTCTTATTTATTAGTGTCCTTTAGGGCTTTATAGAAGGTGTATTAGTTTTTAGCTTCCTTTCTTACTAATAGGTTATTTATAAAATTAATATAGGTTTATTTTATAAGAGGTTTATTTAAGTTATATCTTAGTGTGCTTTCTAGGGGTAATAAGGATAATAGGATTATATATCTTTATTATTTAATCTGTTTATCTTCTTTTATGGTTTTAGTTCTTAGCTAGCTGGTCTTAATAAGTTATTTAGTAGCTCTTTATTCTATCTTACTTAGTTATATAAACTTATTTAGTAACAGTATAGATAAAGATTTAGAGTCCGATCCTTATACCTTAATAGTGTCTTAAGGTATAGGTTCTCTAATCTAGAGTTATAGCTTTATAAAGGTAGTTTTATTTTTTCTTACTTATTTCTTTATAATTATAACTGTTTAGGTAGTTTAATTATTTTTAAATATAGTGTTATTAATGTCTTAGTTATTAATAGGAATCTAATAGTATATACCTAGCTAAGCGTTATTTTCCTCTAAATAAATATCTTTAGTAAGGAGTAATACTTCTTTTAGGGCTATTAGTTTCTATTCTTTATACCTATAGTTTTATAGGGTTTAGTATAGTTAAGGGTAGGCTTATACTAAGCGTTCTATATTCTCTCTATTAGTTCTCTTATTATTAATTTATTATTAGAATTATTTTATCTTTAGGTGTAGTGCTTTTATAGTTCAGTATAGATTATAAAGTATTTATTTATTATACTTATTTAATACTCTATTAATTACTTTATTAGTTTAGGTCCTTATCTAAGTAAGTTTTTTAATAGGGATCTATTAATAGGCTTAGTTATTAGTAGTAATATTTCCTTTATAGGTATAGTTTTAGAGTTTATTATACGTTTATTCCTATAGTTATTATTATCCTATAGTAATAACTTTAGTTAGTTAAGTCCCTAACTTAGTAGCTTTAAGAACAGTATCCTATAGGTCTTATTCTAGCTGTAGTTATTTCTAGTAATTACTTTAAGCCTAAATCCTTCTTTCTAGTTATTATTTAAAGATATTTAGGGTATCTTTAGTGTATAGTTACTTAATCCGTTCTTATATAGCGTTATATACTTAGATAAGCTTCTAGATTAACTATAAGTTCTATCTTTTAGAGTCTTATTCTTATTATCCCTATTACTTCTTTATAATAGATATAGTTTTCTTTTTTAGTTCTTTTAGGTACTATCCTACTTATTCCTTTCTATTCTAGTAGGTAAGGTAGTTATTATTATAGTAGGCAGTCTATAAGAGTTATAGGTATAGAACTTCTTTCTAAGCTATATTAGCTTATTTAATATATTTAGAGAGCGTTTTATTTTATAGCTATTTAGGCTGCTTATATTTCTATATAAAGTGTTCTATCTTTTTATAGTTATAGTATTTAATATCCTTTTTATCTTAGGGTGGTCTACCCTATTTCTAGGCTATACTAACGTCTATAGGTCTAGTGTAGTATCCCTATAATATACTTAGCTAGTTACTTTAGGGTTTCTAGTGTTAGTTTTACCCTTTATTTTACTATTAGGGTAGCTTTAGTCCTTAGGCGTACTTTCTACCTATATTAGCGTTAGGCCTTTATATTTCCCCTTTTTCTTTATACTATTTATATAAGTAAGTATCTATCTTAATTATAAAATTAATATATAAAAGAAAGTCCTTTAGAATATTTATAACTTTAGCTAGTTTATCCTTAACGTCCTTTTTAAATCTAAAGTAGAATATAAAGATTAAAGAGTTATTAGTTATATTAAGTCTAGTAGTAAGCCTTCTAAACTTAGTAGTATAGTAAGAGGCAGCCTTAGTTTATTATAAATTAGTAATATCTCTCTCTACTTATTACTTCTTATTAGGTTCCTAGAATAGTAACCTTAAAGCGTACTTAAATCCTACTATAGTTCTAAAAATTCCTTAAGTTTTATAAAAGTATAGTTCTAAATTACTATTATTTTATAAGAACTCTTTCTAAAAGGGTTTAAACTAGGAAAGTGCCCTTCCCTATAGGAAGGTCCCTATATAGATAACCCTCTTAGTCTTATTATAGAAGTTAGTAGTATAAAAGGTCTAATAGGTGTATACTTAGATTAGGAATCCTCTTAGATATCTACTAGTACCGTTATAGGTACTAAAAGAGTTAAGTTTAAGCTTATCTTATCCCTCTACTAGGGTTAAGATAATATTAGCTGCTCCTTAAAGGGTTTTAACTTTATATCCTAGCTTAATAGCTTTATTATTCTTTACTTTAAGCTTAGTAAGAGTGTTATTAATAATAGCTTATATCTAGGCTATATTATTATTATTCTTTTATTATATAGTAGCTAAATATCTTTTATTTTCTTTTAGCTTAATTATAGTGTTATAAAGCTTTTAGTAGGCTCCCTTAGTTAGGGTAATATCTTTATTATTATCTAGTTTAATATTAGGTAAGGTGTAGCCTATTATATTAACATCTTTAGCTAAAGTAAGTTCTTAAGCTAAGTTTTAACTAGTAGTTAAGGTAGGGGTCTTACCCTTTAAGGATATTAGAGAGGTATTAGTAGTAGATATTATTATATTTTACTATTAGGTAAGTATTAAGGTTAACTTACTTAATAGGAGTAATTAAAGTGTTATAGCTAGATATCTAATAGTAGGGTTTCTACTAAAAGTATAGTTAGGGTTAATACTTAGTTAATAGTAATAGTCTTCTAGACTATTAGGGGATTACTTAATAATCAGTTAAATAGTCTAGATTATCTTAAGTTACTTATATAGCTTAAAGATAAAATATAAGTTAAATACTAAAAGGTATTTAGAGAATATATTATAAGTTAATTACTAAAGAGCTATAGAAGTCTGTTCTAAATCCTAGATTTAGTTTAGTCTATATATAAGTCTTATTATCTTAGTTAAGTGCTTCTTCCTATAAGTCCTAAGCGCTTATAGCTTATAGGACTAAGCGCTTATATATCGATCCTTTAAGCGCTTATACTAAGATCTTATTAGTACTTAGTAGTCTTATTACTATATAACTTATACTATAGTTCTTCCGTTCTGTAGGGAGTTATCCTTTTGTTAGCCTATAAGATGTTATGCCGCCTGCGCTTCCAGGGTCTGGTGGGGCTGGTATCGCTTGTGACTTGTTGGGTTGTAACAGCCATATTGTAACCCGTTGCGACATGCAGCCGATGCTAGACCAAACTTGGTTCAGGAGGGCTCCGGGTGTATTATGGCAGCGGCTTCTGCCTTCGTCGTTATCGAGTGTGTGTCCGTAAACCTAATCTGCAGAGCGTCCAGCGGTCCTGTGACCGCTGACCACACCTTTTCGAGTTGGCTCCCAAAGTTGTGACCAAGCAAGAGAGGTGATTGCTCCCAAAGAGCAAACAATTGATTTGGTTGGCAAGATTACTCACAGTACCTGAATCGGCGGTCTCTGTGGAGCAGTGCCAAGTCCGGTCCCGGGCCGGGGTGGAGTTGCGAGCCTTTGAATAGGTAGGGTATTACGGGGCGGTTTTCACGAATGACAATCCAGAGTTGCGTTCGATTTCTGGCTTCGCGTAGCTCCCTCGAAAGGATTTCGGAGAATAGTTAAGCAGCCGGCTGGCCAAGAGACGTGTGAGAAGTGGCTTCGGGTGCGACCGTACGAGGCGAGGCCGTTGTGGTCGCCCATGGCAGTCAATGAATCAGCTTCCGCATGACCGCGCCCGCGTGGCTTAAACCCTAGAGCCAATAGCCTGCATGCCGATTATTGAGATGCCCGCCTGTAAGCAAACAAAACGCGGGGTTCGGCTGGGAGGTTGGGGGACCAGAAAACAAGCAAGCCAGGGATGATCAACACCCTTTCCAACCACTCCCCCGGTCGAAGCTTCAAGCTACAGGTGGAACTAGCGCCGGACCGAAGTGTGTGAGGGCTACCTAGCTGTGGAGTCGGCAGGATCACCGACCCTGTCTTAGCTGTGAGTCGTCGCGCCGAGGTCGGGGGGAAAAAGGGCGAGGGCACCTTGTTCGACAAAGGGCAGTGACAAAACGGATGGGACGGAAAAGACCATGGGACGAAATATAAACTAGCTGACACCCTGAGAGATCCTCGGGGTTCTCCCGTCGCTTCACCATTGCTCCCTTCCCCTGCAGTGTAGTCCTCGTCAGCCTTGTTCCAGCGAGGCGTCTTTGGCGGTCCCCAAGTCGCATTCAGTCAAAGACAACCAGGACAACGAGCACCGAGCTCGAACGGCCCTCAGGATGCAGTTCGACAAGGAGATCAAGCAGGCAGACTCGCCGCCGCGCTCCATCGAGCATGCGACCGAGGCCGACCTCCCGGTCTATAACGACGATGCACCCGTCGAGTGCCCCCCGCACACCACCGAGTCCAAGCTGATTACCAAGATCGACTTCCGTGTGATCCCGTTCTTGTGTGTCATGTACCTATTGGCCTTCCTGGGTGAGTTTTTCCCCCGCTCGCCGAGTCACCGTTGTCGCATTGCAGTCCCAACGAGCAGCAACCCCACCCCGCGTGTCCTGTGTCATCCAACGAGAGCACACTAGCTACCTCCGTGAAAGGTCGAGGACTTGGATGGAAGCTCTCCCGGGTTCTCGCACGGTCGGCAATCGAAAGCCAGCAGATCTCAGTCGCAGGCCAGTCACCCTCGAATCGCATCAATGCTGACCGCAATCGCGCCCAATAGACCGAGTGAACATCGCCAACGCCAATGTCTTTGGCCTCTCCGAGGACCTGGGCCTCGACGGCCACCTCTACAACAACGCCCTCGTCGTCTTCTTCGTGCCCTACATCCTCTTCGAGATCCCCTCAAACATCCTCCTCAAGAAGTTCAAGCCCCATGTCTGGCTCAGCATCAACATGTTCGGCTTCGGCCTCGTCACCCTGCTCCAGGGCTTCGTGCAGAACTACGCCGGCCTGTGCACGACGCGCTTCTTCCTCGGTGTTTTCGAGACGGGCATGTTCCCGGGAGGTATGCTCTGCCCAGCGATCGCAGTCGCAGTTCCCGGTGCAATGGCCTTTACATTAACCCGTGACGGCTGACCGTGCATTCCCCGCAGCTTTCTACCTCATCGGCATGTGGTACCGCCGCCACGAGGCCCAGCGTCGCTACTCGTTCTTCTTCAACAGCACCACCCTCGCGGGCGCCTTCGGCGGCCTCCTCGCAGCGGCGATCGGCAAGATGAACGGCATCGGTGGCTACGCGGGATGGCGCTATATATTCATTTTAGAAGGAGGCCTGACTGCCGTTGTAGCCATTTTCTTCTTCTTCTGCCTGCCGGATTTCCCCGAGGACGTCAAGTGGCTCACCGACGACGAGAAGGCCTTCGTCTCTGCCCGGCTGCGCGCCGACCAGGGCAACTCGGCCGTCGAGCGCAAGATCACCGTGCGCGACGTCGGACGGATCTTCAAGGACTACAAGGTCGTCTTGGGAGGGTTCATGTACTTCGGCCTCATCGTGCCGGCGTACGGATACGCCTACTTTGCACCCGGCATCTTCCAGACGTATGGGTATGACAGCATCCACACGCAGCTGCACAGCGTGCCTCCTTGGGTCGTGGCCTTTGTCCTCTCGATGACTTTTGCCTTCATCTCGGACAGGACCCGGCACCGATTCGGCTTCGCCATTGCCGCCATCTGCGTGGCCATCGTCGGCTTCGCGATTCTCATCTCCGTCCACGACAACACGCCTCTGCAGACCTTCGGCCTGTACGCCGTAGCTTCGGGCAGTTATACGGCAATGCCGATCATTGGTTCGTGTTCACGCCGCCGAAATCCTTGCGCGAACCGCCATGCTAACCAGAACCTCTTGATTTAGTTTGCTGGTTCAATATGAATCTTGGCGGTCACCACCGGCGGTCGATTGGAAGTGGCTGGCAAGTCGGCTTTGGTAACATTGGTGGCATCATTGCCGTCTTTGCTTTCCTGAAGAAGGATGCTCCCAAGTTCATCCCAGGATACAGCATCTGCATATCTTTCGTCATCCTCAGTGGATTGTCTTGTTTGGCGTACGCCGTCGCTTGCTGGTCGGCAAACAAAAAGAGGGACAGGACTGCTGGCGAGTCTATGTTGACCGAGGAGGAGAAAACAGAATTAGGAGACATGTCTCCTGACTACAGATATCTCTTGTAAGAGGCGTTCATCGAAAATAGAAATAGGGGAATGCGCAGGACGGTATACCGTATATAAAGAGCCTCTAGGATAATTGAATACAATGCCAATGCCTCTCGGTGCGTCATTTTGGTGAGATTTGTCTGCAGAAGAGCAACGATGACGGGCACCGTGATTATTGCATCGTTTTTTTTATCGTATCCGTCTCAAGGTTCTACTCGATGGAGTCAACTACACAAACTGGATTCAATGTTGCTTATCTGGGACAATGTTCCTCCGTGCCCCGCTACTTGATGAGTCCAAGTTTATCCCTCATCATTTCCTTCAGCTTATCATCCCCTCCTTTCTACCGATTAGACGTCACGTTCACACAGCATCGACACAGCTTAATTCGAACTTCCCGCTTCACCGAGCCTGCAGCTCCACAATGTCCCCTGATCCAGACCCCAAGATTCTCCGACGATGCGTCGAGCTCGCAAAGGAAGCCCTCGATGCAGGCGACGACCCATTCGGGTCTGTCCTCGTGGGCGCAAACGGCAACATAATCAGGGAAGACCGCAACCGCGTCAACACAGGCGAGTCTGGGGATGGCAGACGCGACGGGACCCTTCACCCCGAGTTCACCCTCGCCCGCTGGGCGCAGCTGAACCTCGGTGCGGAGGAGCGGGCCAAAGCTTCGGTCTACACCTCGGGCGAGCACTGCCCGATGTGCGCTGCTGCCCATGCGTGGGTCGGCCTGGGCCCCATTGTCTTTGTTTCCTCGAGCGCACAGTTCTCGGCTTGGCTGAAAGAGTTTGGGGTTGACAGGGAGTCCAAGGTCAAGCCGCTGCCAATCAACGAGGTTGCGCCAAATATTCCGGTTCAAGGTCCCATCCCTGGCCTCGATGAAGAGGTCAAGGCCCTACATAGACAAAATATCAAGCGGTCTTCCAGTTGAGTGCTGTGTTGGCAGTAACGTCGCACATAGTTTTGCGGTGGACCAAACGAGTCAGAAGGCGCAAAGGGGTTTTCGGAAATGGCACAGCTGAATGATCTTCATAATCTGTAACAGCCATATGTATCTCCTTGATCGTTTGGGGATAGAAACATTTGATTTTTGAACATCACACGGAGGGCGCACAACGGATTATTCTTGTGTTTCCCACAAGCTTTTTTTGACCATGCACTAATGCTTATACTGTCGCACTTCTATGTACTCATCATATCCTCTTCTGAAACAGTGAACTTCTAGACCCGCGCTAATCCATCATCCTCTTCTGATGTTGCGACGCATGACGATGCCTAGCCAGCCGGCGAGCTTCTTCGCTCATATCTCACTGAAGCTCGCTGCCCGTGTGAGACAAGTAAATCTCCATGAGCCTGTTCTTGCGATCTGCGTACAGACATTTGGAAAATCGTTGCTCTAGACGTCGGATCGTCGCTGCAGTAATCGTCGTCCTCGACCGAGGAGCTAAGTTTCTTACTCGGTATATCGGCACAAAGACAGGGCTGCAAATATTATCCAGCCTTTGTCTCGTAAATTCTATATTCTAGATACCGCCTGTTCGCTTATTCGCATCGCAGTGTCGTTGGAATACTTGAAAGCTATGGCTAGGATTGAGTCTTGTGCGTAAAGCAATTTACGAAAACACATTTGCTGACGCCGCATTGCTGATAGCCTATTCATGTCACATCTAATGAGGCTGATTGGAATGTTTGATACATGTACAGATCAGCTGACACGGCACATGGGATGACGAAGCTTACTTCGGCCACCCATTTCTCGTCAGCACCATCTGTCATCCTGAATTCCTATCCATCGCAGCCCCTCCGACGTCACGTCAAAATGACTGTTCTCGAGACGAAGGAAGGCGAAGCGCCATTTTCGCATCCCTCGATTCCTTCGTCAAGGCACTGCAAAACTTATTATCGCGTCCTCGGCGACCTTTCCTCCTCGGCTACCCCTATCGTTGTTCTTCATGGTGGCCCCGGTATACCACATATCTACCTTGCCCCGCTCTTCAATCGCTACCATGCCCTCACGCAAACACCCGTCATTCTTTACGACCAGATAGGCTGCGGCAAATCCACCCGTTTCCCCTCCAAGATTGGCGACGAAGACTTCTGGACCGTGGACCTCTTCATCGCCGAGCTAGAGAACCTGCTCGCGTACCTCGGTGTTGAAAGGTTTGACCTATACGGCCACTCATGGGGTGCGATGTTCGGTGCCGTCGTCGCGACGCCTTCTTCGTCACCACTCGCTTTCAGGGTCAGAAGACTGGTCCTGGCCAGTGGACCCGCCACCATGAAGCTCTGGGAGCAGGCCCAGCACACTTGGTTGAAGAGCATGCCTAAGACAGTCCGTCGAGCGATCGAGAATGCGGAGAGGGACAACGATTACGAGTCCGATGAGTACAAGGCTGCCGTGATGGAGTATTACAAGCTGCACCTGTGCCGCGTCTGGCCCTTCCCGGAAGCTCTGAACGTCGCCTTCGATGAGATGGAGAAGGATCCTACAGTGTATTCGACGATGTGCGGGCCGAGTGAGATTACAATCACTGGGAGCCTGAGAAGTGAGTTCGAGAAGGATCCCGGCGCGAGATGAACAAACCTGCGGTTGAGGGCTGACGAAAACCTCCAGATTATGACTGGGTTGAGAAGAGTAAAGGAATCAAAGTTCCCACATTGCTTGTCCACGGCGAATTTGACGAAGCTTCTGACCCTGTTATCAAGCCTTGGTTCCAAAACATTCGGAAAGTCAAGTGGGTAACAATCAGCGATGGCGCACATTGTGTTCACCTGGAGCAACCAGAGAAGTACGCAAGTGTGTTGCGGAGTTTCTTACTAGACGAAGAATAAGTTCGCGGCTTATCTGGTAGTCATCCACCGTTTCTGAAAACACATTGTCATGTTTCTAGTCTTTCAAAGTAAAAGACTGCACAATGTCTCTGAATGAAGTATTCTGAAGCAAGGAAAGTAGACTCGCTGGCTTGGTACGAGGAACGGCGACAGCTGCTCACAGCCCGTTCCCTTTCATGCCCATTCCCTGTTAGCTGTAGTAATATTCTCAACCATTCAAAATCAAGATCTCCATCCAAGTCAAAGTACACTCGATTTCAATGACTGTCAAGCTCCTTCTTCCGTCTGTGGCCTCTGGCCCAAGGCGGAACCCACTCGTCAATTCGAAACCTCTCTTGCCGAGCAAATAACCCAGGAACATCTCTCATGACCTGCTCCCTTTGAATAGCTTCCAGGTCACTGTAAGCGATTCTTTTCCCAGACTCCAGAAAATAGTCAAGTTCTTCACGCAGTCTGAACGGGAACATCTCAGTGTTCCACACCCATTCCTGGAAGTCTCGTCTTGCCAGCTCGGTTACTGCCTCCCATGGCTGTATCCTCTTGTATACAGCTGGGGCTAGAGGCAAGTATGGGCTCCAGGCTCGCCGTCGGAACTCGAGGTATCCCAAAGCATGAAGTGAAGCTAGTGAGAGTGTCGTGTCATCGGAATCAGGGTCAACCTCGAACGAAGTAGCTGAAGCACTGCTACCGAACATAGGTTTCTGCCGGACGACAAATTCGTTTCTCAAGATATCGAAAACCCGATTAATCTCTTCGGAATTGAAATCCATCATCCTCCTATCTTTCACAATTGGAACGCGGACGATTTGGTGCTCTCGTTGTGTCTTATCAACGCAGCTTTGGCAGAGGTTGATGGGGCAGAATCGGCAGACATACATGACCTCTTCCTCGTCGTCGCTGTCGAGGCTGTCGGGGCCGTCAGGGCCGTCGCAGATGTCGCAGGATATCGTACATGCCACCGTATTAATGAAGCGATCATTCAGCTCTTTGATTGACACCTCGATGGCCAATGTCTGTACTAGCCTAACGGCCTGCTGGTCGTATCCGCCTCTTTGTAGAAGGAGAACCGAAAGGCCTCTCATGAGGTATTTGTGGTGGAGAACGGTTCTCCGGTCCCCTGCCGTCAGCTCTTCGACGTACTGGCAGATGATTTTGTCAGTGTTTGCCACAGCTTTGTCACTCAAGCGCTTGTGGACACCTCCCAGCGCAACATCTATCGGCGTGCGCAAACAACGGTTCTTGACGGCAAGCATCGCCTGGAAGTGGTCGATCCCCGTCTTGGACTCCAGCTTCTGACAGGCTCTGTATATCTTGTTTGTGATCCCGTAGGTTTTGGAGAGAGCGCCCGGTGAGTCTAGGTGCAAGACATTATTCCCATAGTAATCGACGTTTTCGACAAACGAGGCGAGCTGAGGACTTTGGAGTAGGATTTCGACAATTTTGGATTGGCCACCAATAGATGCAACATGTAAAGCTGAGCGCCAGATTTGGGATGTATTTCCAGGCGACTTTTGCCCCTTGGACGGATCTGCGCCTCTCTCGAGCAACATCCGGACAGTTTGCGCATCACCAGCCATGCAGGCCTCGCCGAGGACGGTGAAGCCGACGGCGCTGACGACGCCGTCGATACTGAGCCCGTGCCGGATCAGCAGGTCGACGATCTTGTAGGCGGCGCCGTTGTCCCCCGCCACGGCGCTATGGACGCACGACCTGCCCATGGAGCACCTTGCGTTGGTGTCTGCCCCCTTTTCGAGAAGAAACTCCACCAGCCGCAGGTTTCCGGCGCCGCAGGCAACGATGAGAGGAGTTCTGCCGTCGTAGGCTGGGACGTTGAGGGTCTCTGGCGCCTTCTCGTAGAGCAGTTGCGCAATTTCGAGCCTACCCTTGTAGCACGCCGACCAGAACGGCGTTTCGTGCCAATGATACGAGAGCAGATCCGGCTTGGCGCCTGCGTCGAGGAGACAGCGGATTATATCCATGTGTCCCTCTCTGGCGGCCAACTGAATTGGTGCTTCGCAGACAAGTCCCTCTTCGAACTGGCAGTTGACCAGGTCAGGCTCGTGCCCCAAGAGCACCTTGCAGGTATCGACATTGTTTTCTCTCACCGCATTAATCAGCGGCGTTGCACTGTAACGTGAAGGCGATGTCAAAAAACCCTTCGTTTCAGCGCCGTAGTCAAGTAAAAGCTGGACCAGAGCTGGTTTCAGCTCACTCGCTGCATTGAGTATATGTTCGGCTCGGACGTTGTCTCCGGGTAGGTAGTTGATATTGGGTGGCACCTCGTTGTCAAGAAGCGTCTTGACCAATTTGAGAGTGGTTTCCTCATCGCCGTCGACAATAGCAGCATCTAAAGGACCAAGAAGTCCGTAGGCTTCCTCCAGGGTGGGGTCAGCTCCGTGCCGTAGGAGAAGCTCGACCATGTTCTGGTCCCCCAAGTGCACCGCCAACATCAACGGAGACTTGGCGTATTCCTTTGACTTGTGGTTCAACGTATTGATAGGGGATTGATACGATAGTAGCAACTCCAAGATATCGACGTTCCCAGTATTATTGTCGACGTCGCTCTTTTCATGCCTGCTGTCATAAATTTCAGTTTGAGGACTTCCATACAAACATCTCAGGGACTTCTCAGACATCAGACCATGTCTCAAATAATATCTCACTCACCTCTTTTTATAACTTGTTGTCCTTGCAAGCTTCACAGCCATATAGACCGGGGTATCATCAGTCGTTCCCGGGCAGCGACAAGGACTGGCACCTGCTTCCAGAAGCATCTCAATAGCTTTGAAATTGTCGTGGAAGATTGCGAAGCCTAACGGGGACCGGCGGAGGGCCCTCCTGCGACCGTCTTCGAACCCATTCGAGAGAAGGTCGAGATCTACATCGGGTCTTTTCAGGAGATGAGGAAGCCATTCGATATACCCCGGCGCTGTCAACATGTGTATGGCTGCGAACCCCGCGCCATCTAGTTGATTGATGTCGTGCAATGCGTTTGAAAGGAGTTTGAAAAGGTCAAAGTTCCGTTCGATGATGACAAATGTCAAAGGCGTCTGGTCACTCGGCCATGGAAAATTCATATCCAGGTCAACGCCATGTCCGATCAGCATTTTGACGATTGCCACATTTGAGTTCATCAATGCTTCGCGGAGCGGTGTGTCGCCGGCAATGGTTGAAGCATTGGGGCTTGCGCCGGCGCGGAGCAGTAGCTCTACCAATGTTATCGAATTCCTCTCACATGCCTCCAGAAGACATGTCTTGCCGTCGAGTCCAGATATGTTGGGGTCTGGCCCAGCAGTGAGAAATAGAGACAGCATGTCAGCAAAGAGAGACTCGTGACGCGTGTCTAGAAACCTGCAGAGAAGCAAGAGTGCTGTGTCCCCGTGGACCAAGCTTCGTTCGTTGACGTCCTGAGTCCTTTGGAGGAAAAACTTAATCATGTCAGGCAACCCATCGGCGGCCATCGCTGCCGTCATCAGAGGGGTGTGGCCGGCCGCATCCCTCAGAGAAAAGTCCGGCTCGGTATGAATGTTTCCAAGCAGTATGTGGAAGCCTGGAAGCGCATCAAACCTGTGCAGAAATCTCGCGATGAGGACAGATGCATTGTTTTTCCATGATGTAGACTTTGATTCGGCCATGCCGTAATTCGCTTGAATCTCGCCAGTGAGATGGCCGACATTGACGCTCGTGAGCGTGAGGGCCGGGGGGACCCAGGGATTCGCCATCATCGAATTGTACATGGCAGTTTTGCGAGCCCATTGACTTGTCGCAGCATTCCGAGATCGGTATGAGGACCAGGTGCCGTAGCATGGGGAGGTGATGAAACGGCCAAGCTGGGGTAACAGCTTTGTTCCCTCTCTGCCCGAGAGACGGTAATGGTCTTCCCACCAACGTGCTGCATAATCGTAGAACCTGTGGTGTCTAGGTATTTCCGAGGGTGAAGCATCGCAATTGCTTCCAAAAGTGGGCTGCGAAAGATATTTTAGGCATATGAAAGCCATATTGGCGTGTTGCTGTTCCTTGTTTATGTAAGAGCTGAAGTGAGAACAGAACGAAAGATGTGTGATATGGAGTTCGGAATTGTCATCAACATCGATGAGCCGAGGGCATTGTTGCTGGAGAACGCTGGGAAGGTCGAGGCGCCTCAAATCAGAATTGTCGTGAAGGCAGGCGATAGCGTCCTGAATCTCTTCCCTAAAGATTGGTGACCTTGAATTGATGACAATCTGCAGTACCGAAAGAACATAGTTCTGGTTGTCGATGCTCTGGAATATCGGAAGGAGTTCGTAGTCGTAGTATTCTCTAAGCAGTTCCGGGCATGGGAGCAGTCTTGCGGCCATGGAGTATTCGTAGATATCTGCATCCTCGACCGTTGCAGTCACATCTTGCAGGAGGGCCTTAGCAAAAAAGAAAAAGCTCCCTGATTCCCTTTTCATCCATGAGCATATTTCTTCTAGAGGCTGAATAGGCGTCTTGGCCTTAATGATTGCTTCTGCCTCCACATCGACGTACTTGTTGATGGTCGATTCTACGTCTGCGTCAGTCATTCTGATTCTGACTGCTCGAGAAGATGCCAGAGAAAAGGTCTCGTTTGGAGAATGCGTAAACAAGAACTTGAACCTGACGGTTTCTCTAGCAAAGTATTGCGCTGGCCCAACTGGCCCCGGAGGCGGTGGTCCTCGAGGGGCATGGTTGTCGACAAGGCTGCTGACCAAACGTAAAAATTTCCGAACGTATGTAACATCGCACTCCTGAAGTCCGTCTATGATCAAGAAGACCTCTGTTGTTCTTGGAGGCCCCGTGCTCAGTTGATGCCTTGTCATGAACTGACGGAGTATTTCGAAGAGGGAACCAAGATCAAGCTTTTCGCCATCTTCTTGAAGATACCAAAACTGGGGGGATAACGACTCGAACCAAAGTGGAGACCTCAAAAGTGCTTTGATGAAGTACTCCAAAATTGGAGGTTGTTTGTTCCCCGTAGCACTTACGTTGCAAAAGAACGAAAGTACTACGTTGCCATACGTTGGAGACGGTCGAGGGCGATCCCCAGCCAAGTAGTTGGCAATAGATTTTGCCAGATATGTCTTGCCGCACCCAGATCCTCCAGAGACGTACATATCATCGGTCCTATTTGACTTCAGCCAGTCTCTGAAGGTTGGGTCTGATTGTATCCAGGTGCACGTTCCTGGTATAGGATGAATATCATGTCCGAGATGCGTTTGGTCCCATGTGCCGAGTTTGTTAAGCAGTGCGGTTCGACACCTCTCTATGCTTTCTGCAATTATCGTTAGACTCAGGGCGAGTCCACGATGGTTGAGCGGGAACTCACCAGCATTTCTTTTCCTCGCCCACAAGTTGAATGCCTCCGTATCTACGACTCGCTGCGGTGGGCCAGGGACGGTCAGACTTTTAGGGGTACGTGCCGACTTTCCAGGTTTTTCTACAATACAATCTTTAAGCGTCGTGATTTCCTCTTTTCACACGACAACCATCTTCCGTATGAGTGCACTCACCAGGATCTGGCGGAGATGGTGGCGGCGGACCTGCCGTGTTCGGTAGTCCTGGCGGTAGTGACGAGAAAATTATTCTTCTCTTATCTTGTGCCAAGATATTTTTCGTCATCTCGTCAATGCTCTCGGTCAAAAGTCTATGGGTCTGGCTTGATGGTGAAGGAATTTGCGTCAACTCGAAGTGATTGCAGTCCAACGACACATTCCTGACGTTGACAGAGTTTATCTCACCGCATCTCCCGGAAACGATCTGAACTACTCGTCAACTACAGTATCAACGTGAAGCCGGTCAACTATACCCACTCGTTTTCTGGAAGATGTACCGTCATCGGCAGTAAACTTGATTGGCTGCTTGGCTAGGCAATTGAGAATCAGGAAACGGGGTATAGTCTTGTCGATAAAAGTGCTGTTGACTTCCCGAACAGTCTCTGAAAACTGTCTTATCTCATCCAGTGGTGGGTTCGCTGAGTTCTTGGTCAGGCCAGCCGTCACTGTTGCCTTCACTGCCTTCAAGACACCTTCGGAATCGGTCGGGTGATGAATAGTGCCTAAGAAGACGATGCCAGCCATGACGTCTTTCATAAAAAAGTACTCCGGACAGTATGTGTACAGCTCAATTGACTAACTAGAAGTTACATCGGCTGTGAAGCAAATGAATGGGTCTGCTGAGCTTACCTTCTTGACTATGATTCCTCCAAGCCCGTGGGCTATGAATATCGTAGGGCCACCCTGGGATCAAACAAATGAATATTCAACATCAACTGGCGTGAAAAGTCTATACGTACACCGTACGCCTTGTATCCATTCAGTATTGAAGCCAAAAGGTCGTCGGCATGAAGTGCGATGCTGGCAGGCGTCATATTGGCCGCGGGGTCAGAGTTGTATCCATACGTCCATATTCGTACCGAGTCGTTGAAGCTGCCAAGAAAATCGGGGTCTGATATCCAGGTCTTGCCAGACTCATCGTGATGCCATGTCGCCTTGGGAGACCCGCCCAGATCGTGAATGCAGATGATGCTATGCCGCGTTAGTCAATGCTGAAGACTCATCAAGGTCAAGACGCCTGCTCACTCTATTTGCGGCCGCCATCCCGGTGGTGCGATATTGGTGTTTGTAGGATATACTACCTCCAGACTGGGGATGATCATTGCGAATACGAGAGGATACCTTCCAAGCGGCGATGGGTTCTCGCGTTGCTCTCTTCAGTCGAGTTCGACAGAGACTTTTTAGACAGTAGGATAATGCAGCTATCACCAAATGATTTTGCCGTTTCAATGGTTTGTGATTGATAGCACCCCGCTACTCAGATGAGCAGATCCAAATGATATGAATACCAGACTGCAACCCTCGAGGCAGCCTAGGATAGACTTTCGAGGTGATGACTTCGTGCGCTGACCGCCAGGCGGCAGCCTCGTGTGAGAAGTTGTCGGATTTAGGGCTGAGCAATTGGATATGCCGCTAGCGAGCTGATGCAGGCCCAAGAGGGGGCTGGTTCCCGTTAGCCAGTCCAAGATTGGGAGGTGACTTGTCTCAAATGCTGACATGCATTGCCAGCGCAACCCGCGGTGCGGGCTTGTCTGGCTACGGCTAGAAACCCGTCTAGTTGAACACATGTGCGATCAAAACGAGCCAGCTCTGCTGACGATCGAAGTCATCTAGCCAACCATTTCTTTCGGATGTTTCCTGTGCATACGAGAACCGCGGGTTCGGTGCTACAACGACCACAACTACCTCCCAATTTCTAAGAATGGCTACGCCACCCAGGCGGCAGTAGATCTGGCGTTTCATGCGGCCTCAATGTTTATGCCACGCATGATAGATTGGTTTAGTGGGGGTGAACAGTTGACAATCACAAGTAACGACATTCGCATCGAGGTGAAGGGTGGCCGCTCCTTGCCAGCTGGCGACACTGACAATCAATTAAACGCGTGGCGGGGCAAATCGGATGCGAGGGCGCGTCATGACCTGCCGAAAGAAAAGTGCGGAGCGCGTCGAGCTCGTGCGCGTCCTTTTCTTTCCTTCAACCCCGGTCGTCACTGTTCGCGACAGAAGCCTTTCCATCAAACCTCAACGTCTGTCTCTTGTCCCTTTTCCAGGCCCCAATTCACAACTTTTTGGCTTGGAACCGACTCCGCTACCCGCCGTGGTGCATCATTACCTACGAAAAACCCACATTGAATCCGTCACATTGCCTGTAGGTAGCGACGCAAGATGGGTATTAAGCACCTCTTCCAGATCATCAAGGAGGAGGCTCCCGATGCCATCAAGGAAGGAGAGATTAAGGCGCACTTCGGCCGCAAGGTCGCGATTGTAAGTACCGACGGATCGCCTCCCCACAGACGACTCATGTGCTAACGCAGAAACAGGACGCGTGAGTGATGCCAGCGAACATCAATCACCACTGCCTAGCCGCTGACGAGCACCCAGATCCATGAGTATCTACTCTTTCCTCATCGCCGTACGATCCGAAGGCCAGCAGCTCATGAACGAGAGTGGAGAGACGACATCACATCTCATGGGTCTCTTCTACCGAACCCTCCGAATGGTCGACAACGGCATCAAGCCCCTCTATGTCTTTGACGGTGCCCCGCCCAAGCTCAAGTCTGGCGAGCTGGCCAAGCGATTCCAGAGAAAGCAAGAAGCTACCGCGGGCCTCGAGGAGGCCAAAGAGACGGGTACCGCCGAAGACGTCGAGAAGTTCTCCCGCCGGACGGTGCGAGTCACCCGCGAGCACAACGCCGACTGCCAGAAGCTACTCAAGCTTATGGGCATCCCCTACATCATCGCTCCCACCGAAGCTGAGGCCCAATGCGCCGTGTTGGCACGTGCTGGCAAGGTGTACGCTGCCGCCAGCGAGGACATGGATACCCTTACGTTCGACACGCCCATTCTTTTGCGCCACTTGACCTTTAGCGAGCAGCGCAAGGAGCCCATTCAAGAGGTTCACCTTGACAAGGTGCTCGCCGGCCTCGGCATGGAGCGCAAGCAGGTACGTCATGGCCATTCACTTATTGGGGCGTGCACCGCGTAACTTGTGACTACCAACAGTTCGTCGACCTTTGCATCCTCCTGGGCTGTGACTACCTTGACCCGATCCCCAAGGTCGGCCCTTCGACGGCGCTCAAGCTGATACGCGAGCACGGCGACCTGGAGACGCTCGTGGAGGCATTCAAGAACGACTCGAAGCAGAAATATGTGATCCCCGACGACTGGCCGTATCAGGACGCGCGCGAGCTCTTCCTGAACCCCGACGTACGGCCGGCGGACGACGCGCTGTGCGATTTCAAGTGGGAGAAGCCCGACATGGAGGGCCTGGTGCAATACCTCGTCACGGAGAAGGGCTTCTCGGAGGACCGCGTGCGGTCGGCGGGTGCCAGACTGGAGAAGAACCTCAAGAGCAGCCAGCAGGTCCGGCTGGACGGCTTCTTCAAGGTGATCCCCAAGACGGAGGAGGAGAAGGCGGCGGCCAAACGCAAGCTGGACGCCAAGAACGAGGAAAAGAAGAAGAAGCTAAAGATTGAGAAGAAGGAGAAGGCGGCGGCCAAGGCTAAGCCCCGCGGAGCCTAGTGCGTTGGCCCGGCGGGGTTGGCAAGACGTCGATGATTGCTGGATGGATGGGACTTTTCTGCAGGCGGTTGGTTGTCTGTGGCTGGTGACATGATACCTGAATTGGGTTGTTTTGGCTTGGGAATCCGGCGTTTTGGGGGTCAAAAAGGCAGACAGACAGACAGACAGACAGACCAGACAGACGCATTGCTTTGGTTTTTGGTTGGAGAACTCTGTAGTGTACTGCAGTATTTGCTATGGCTGGGACGTGTTGCCACTTTGCAATAAATTCGGGGAAACGACGACCTCGGGTATTCAAGATGATGTCGAACGCTTACTATTTGATACCTAGTGTCTAGCCTTGGACGAAGCCTGCGATGGGTGACGGCCTAGATGCCCTCGTTTCCCAGCCCAGCGACTGTGCAACAGATAGGTACCTAGGTGGCTGATGCCAGTCTCACGGATGCTGGTAAGCCAGCTAGCCGTCTGTCTACCTGGTGGAGAGAAGGCCCACGTGCCAATCTGGCAAGATCTGGATAGACTACGTCTGTACTCCGTACTCGCTCGGTATGTAAACTAGGTACATCGTAGGTGAGAAGGTGCGCTTGGCTCAGAAATCTCGGAAGCGGTGATGCCTGGGAGTTTGAGTCGGTGGCACGGCCAGGCATGCATGCCGGCAGAACAGGATGTGACGGACGGTAGGTGTACCTTACGCAGTGATGCTACGGAGTAGAGGCCCACCTCACCTGACCAACCCCGTGTTTCCCATTGGCCGGTCACCAGTGAAAAGATGCCGAGGTAAGGTAAGAAAGGACCCACTCTGGCGGATCAGAAACGGCAGCGGCAGGACGAAGCAGGAGAAGGAGGCTCCCCCCCCTCGATGACATCAGCCGAAAGGGGGGGATACATATTCTATGTGCAAAGCCCGAAACAGAAGGTGGGCAATCACATGCGCGCGGACTGTCGCACCCAGTGTCTGTCTGTCTGTCTGTCTGTCTGTCTCTCTTTCCCTCTCAGACAGGCCATGCGAACATAGGTACATCGTACGTACATTGTGCATCACCTGCCCACCTTACCTTAGGCAGGTAGGTACGCAAAATGCCTACAGGTAGACTGGCCGCAGCGGCAGGAGCTCGGATGCATGTATGGATGGATGACAATAGGACATGGCGAGGATGCAGAGAAGGATGCACATGACATGAACAATCAATTAGCGTGCAGAACCCAATCGCCTTGTTTCTTCTTTTCCCCAAAGTCTAACTAACGATTAGGTAGGTTGGTAGGCAGGTAGGTAGGTATTGCTTCCACCGTTATCCACGGGGCTGTTGTCCCAAAACCAGCCATACCTCCGAGCCAAAGCAGAAAATGCAAAGCAGAAAATGTAAACTAATCCGTGTCAATTGACTGACGGTGACGGCCAAATGGGCAAGGTTGCTCGCTGCAGATGTTTTTTTCCCCACACTCACACGATCGATCAATCAGTCAGTCAGTCAGTCAGTCAGTTGCCTCCCTCTCTTTCTGGGGAAATCTCCGCCTGGTATGGTACAGTACAGTAGTACCGTACTCTGCAAAAGATACCCCGGAGTGGACTACTACCTAGGTAGACTCCACTGCAGCTGGCTGCGGCTGTGTCCGTCCACGCATCCTGGGGATTTCGCGTTTTAGGTACCTGCTTACCTTAATACATACCTACCTACCTTACCTGGTACCTTAGTAGGGACTGAGGTGAGTTGGGAGGTACCTCTCCTGGTCACCTGCACCTGATCTTCACCCCCAGACGGGGAAAGGTACCTGTTCTTTAGGCCTGACCCCGTTCTCGCCCCAGCCAGAGCTGGACGCAAGCATGTGATTGTCTGGCATGTTCCCGTTCCGTTGCCGACCTTGGCCCTCGCGACTCGTTCCTCCACCACGCTTGCTTCCCCAGACAAGCCACCACTCGCGCGCACCTCTTCCGGCCTCGACGTCTTTTAAACATTCTCATCCCCCTCGTCTTCGTTTCTCTGACTCTTCCTTGCTCCTCCTCCATCCTCCCACCTCGGACACTCTTCACCCTCTCTGAATCGTACAGACACACACACACAAACACATACACCCATCGTAGTCACAATGTCCAAGACCTTCTCGACAAGTGACGTCGCGTCGCATAACAAGCCCGAGGACTTGTACATTATCGTCGACGAGGACGTCTACGACCTCACAAAGTTCCAGGATGACCACCCTGGTGCGTTTGCAGCCTTACGTCCTCCCCCCGCCTATCACGTTTCTAATCCATTCCAGGCGGCAAGAAGATTCTCCAGCGCGTCGCCGGCAAGGACGCCTCCAAGCAGTTCTGGAAGTACCACAATGAGGGCATCCTGAAGAAGTACAAGGCCAAGCTCCTGGTTGGCTCCCTCGACAGCAAGGCCAAGACCGTCGAGGCCGCTCCCGCTGCCGCCGCTCCCGTTCCCAAGAAGGCTGCCTCCAAGAAGGCCGTCGCCAGCAGCACCGAGGAGTCTGAGCCCATGGACCCCTTTGGCGATATGGTTCCCTACGCCGACCCCAACTGGTACCAGGCCGTAAGTTTTGACTCCCGGTTGCTTCTTCTTTCCAGGAAGCCGAACCATCTCTAACTCGTTTCCCAGTACCACACTCCCTACTACAACGAGACTCACGCTGCCCTGCGCGCCGAGATCCGCGAGTGGGTCGAGAACAACGTCGAGCCATATGTCACCGAGTGGGACGAGAAGAAGGAGGTTGACCCCTCCATCTACAAGCAGATGGGCGAGCGCGGCTACCTGGCCGGTCTGCTCGGTGTCCACTACCCGACCCAGTACACGAAGAACACCGTCGCCTCGGTGGACCCCAAAGACTGGGACCTCTTCCACGAGATGCTGCTGACTGATGAGCTGTCCCGCGCCGCATCCGGTGGATTCGTCTGGAACGTCATTGGCGGTTTCGGCATCGGCTGCCCGCCTCTGGTCAAGTTCGGCCAAAAGGCCCTCGTCGACCGCATCCTGCCCGATATTCTCAACGGTGACAAGCGCATCTGCTTGGCCATTACCGAGCCCGATGCTGGCTCTGACGTCGCTAACCTGACGTGCGAGGCCAAGCTCACCGAGGATGGCAAGCACTTCATTGTCAACGGCGAGAAGAAGTGGATTACCAACGGTATCTGGTGTGACTACTTCACCACCGCCGTCCGGACAGGCGGCGAGGGCATGAATGGTGTCAGCTTGCTGCTTATCGAGAGAGGCCCCGGTGTCACGACGAGACGCATGGACTGTCAGGGTGTCTGGTCCAGCGGCACCACCTACATCACCTTTGAGGATGTCAAGGTCCCGGTCGAGAACCTGCTCGGCAAGAAGAACCAGGGTTTCCGAGGTATGCCTTTTCCAACCCGTTCAGCGTATAACCATGTGCAGCTGCTAACCTCCTCTAGTCATCATGACCAACTTCAACCACGAGCGTATCGGCATCATCATCCAGTGCATCCGCTTCTCCCGTGTCTGCTACGAGGAGTCCGTCAAGTACGCCAACAAGCGTCGCACCTTCGGCAAGAAGCTTATCGAGCACCCCGTCATTCGTCTCAAGCTTGCCCACATGGCGCGTCAGATCGAGGCCTCATACGCGTGGCTCGAGAACCTCGTCTATCAGTGCGAGAAGATGGGAGATACCGAGGCCATGCTCAAGCTTGGTGGTGCTATTGCCAGTCTCAAGGCCCAGGCCACCGTCACCTTTGAGTTCTGCGCTCGTGAAGCTTCCCAGATCTTCGGTGGTCTGTCGTACTCGCGCGGCGGCCAGGGCGGTAAGGTTGAGAGACTCTACCGCGATGTGCGTGCGTACGCCATCCCTGGTGGCAGTGAGGAGATTATGCTCGACCTTAGCATCAGGCAGAGCATGCGTGTGCACAAGGCACTCGGCATGAAGCTGTAAGGTGTAGCCACCGGGCGAGAGGCAAGGGAGAAATGGAGGGCCAAAGACTGTCACGTCATGTATGAATACCCTAGCTTGGATATGTTTCATTTGTCGGGGCGTTTTGCATGGTGGCAAAACCGGAATCAGAGTTTTGGGCAACACAAGCTCAGCATCACATCAAAGATCTCATATCTCATTTACTCTATCGCCTTTTTCTTCCAATGACTAGTGCTATTTTCTTGTTCGGTACTCCCTCTTCCCCTGGGTTATTACACCGCCCTCGTTTGCTGTTACACGAAGGTCGGATGCAGAACACCTTAGCTGCGGGGTGCGGAAGATGGGTTCACGTATATCAATGACATCCGTTCATGTGTATTTGCGAGGGATTGCAACCTCGTCTCTCTGCTCCGTCCCTCCAACTGCAAAGCTCTTATTGGGAAATCACTAACCTATAGTGGTCTTATCCTTGTAGTGCGAAGCTCTCCCTTCTCCAAAGCCCGTTTTACAAGTCGCGAATACGCTTGGTTAGCTACCAGCAGGGAACTTCCAAGAGGTGCACCTTTTTTCTTTGTTTGGTCAATCCAAAGCCAATCTGATCCGAGAGTAGAGTCCATGCCTTCACTGGCAGACTTGAGAAACACTCCGGAATCAGGCTGCCATATTAGACCTTCGGGAATGTATCTATCCTCATTTTCCGCTCGTCTCGCTGTGAACAGTTACCGAGGACGAGGTTTTGGGATGACCAACATTCCTTTTCAATCTCGCAAGCCTCGTTGCGCGGTGTCTCACCCTTAAACAGCCTTTGACTTATCCGGATTCAATAGGTTGATCAATTCATGTCCTTGGCGTGAACAAGCGCAGCTTGTGTCGATCCAACCACGATGTGGACCGTTTACCTTTTCTCAGGCACGGTGGCTCTGTTTTTACAATTGCCATATCCGTCGCATCGTGTGTTGCTTTCAACTGTCCATCATGGCGCCGCAAAAACGGGTCAAACGGAGAGCACGCGCGCGGAGCCCGCACCACCTGGCCACCAGCAGCAGCCGAGTCTGGACAGAGCCCTGGGGCGTTAATGACTTCATTTCCGGTCTTTGCATCTCGATTTTCACCTTTAGTTGTGAACGTTCGCAGTAATCAGCCTGCGAAGACAAGGAGCCATCGCTGTGTGAAAAACACCTGGGTATATCAAGCCAGCCAGTCCGCTTGAACGCGACCAGCCCGACTTTTTTCTCTTGTTGTATTGACAGCAGCAACAACCACTGCCCAGCAACTACGGACTTTTCTTCCTGTCTCCCGGTCCGTCCCTGCATTTCACATTCGCTATTGTACTTCTTTTCGATCCTCCGTAGGGCTTTCAACAGCTCGCTCCCCAACTGTCGACACAGTGTCGCGTCGTCTGCCCTTGGAATGATTTCGACAAACCTCATCCGCCTCGCTGCGAGCGCCGCGATCATGGCCGGTGTCAATGGCCAGGTGAGCAGCGCCATCACCACCATCATCGTTACTGCCTTCACCACCGTTGGCTTCTCTAACTCCTCCTCTTCAACTGCGGATCCATCCACCACCACCATCCCGAGCACGACAACATTCGAAGTGGTTCCCATTACCATCACCACCACAATCACTATTCTACTCCCCGATGAGGACACAACATCTTCCAGTGCTGCCATTCTGGCCGCCTTCGCCAGCCTCAATGATGGTTCCTACAACGACGCCGTCGTCACTCCCGTCCCTACGGTTTCCGCCGACAATTACCCATCTTTGGTAACCACCACCACCTGCAACTTCAACGGGACCTGCAGGGCCATTACAGTGCCCGCTGTCATACCGTTGTCCAGCAGGGTGACGACCCTGACGGACTGCTACGAAAACGTCTGCCGCCCCGTCACCACACTTACCTATCCCGTGCTTCCGAACGAGGTTATCCTGACGCGTTGCAACTTTGACGGCGCCTGCTCGGTCGTCACCCGCAACAACGCCCTCGTTATCACCAGCATACCCTTGCTGTCCGCCGCCTCGTCCAGCCGCTCGGTGAGTGTCCGGGGGAACACCACCACGGCCGTCTCATCCTCCGCCCGCACCGGCAGGTCGACGTTCTCGGGCACCCGTGGCCCCACGCTGGTCACGAGGACGTCCGCAAACGCAACGAATCGCTCCAGCGGCCGTTCCATCGCCCTCTCGACCCGTCCCACCTCTTTCTCGAGCCGTTCCGCCGCCCCTTCGAGCCGTTCCGCCACCTCGTCCAGTCCGCCCCCGGGCATTTCTCAGCAGCCCACCTCAAGCCCTCCCCCTGCCACCACTCGGCCCGCGGTCACGTCCCCGACCGCCGTGGTTGTCGCCGGCGAGCCCGTCCTAACACCGTTTAGCGCGATGCCGCTGATGGCCCTCCTCGGTGCGGTTGCCGCCGGCATGGCTTTCATGTGATGGGACGGCTCGCTGCCGAAAGGCGCTCGAGGCGCGCGCCCGAGTCGTGAAGGTCCATGTCGAGCAAGGTAAATGGCCTATTGTCTCCTTCTTTTCTTTGCACATTCTTCACAAGTTCGGGGCTACCTTCTGTCCTGCTATATAATTTTGTAAGATATCTCAATGACGGAAGGAGAACACTCTGTCGGGGGGGGTTGTCGATCTGTTCGAGAAAAGAGTCATTGTATGTCATACTTTTTGTGATACCTAAAAGAGTCGAAGCTATCCGAAAGGAATGTGGCTGCCATTCCACTGCCCATTTCACCCTGGATCCTAAACATGCAATCTGAATATATCCATTCTGGTAAGCATACGCCTATAGTTTAAAAAAAGGGTTTGACAGAAGATAAGTCCTAGTGGTAAAGGGGGGAAAACGGGAGGTATCGCCTGGAGATACGAAAGCATGCCCAAAACCACAAAGCCAACGAATATAAAGCTGCGAAAGATAACCTGATATCCTGACAATTTGCAGACCTTGATGTAAATGCCCAAGACGACCGCTGTAAATATTTGAAATGGTTGATGGAGGAAAAGAAAATTTGAGAGGTCTTCAGCTTCATCGGTCAGCCTCCATGTCGTGAAAGATCCAGCCTGTGTGTTTAATGTAAACGCCGTAAGGCTTAGGATTTGGTAGCAGAGAAGACAGGAAACCATGTTGATCCACCTAGACTTCATGAAATAGTGGTATAGAGAGGTTCGAGCGTCTCGAATTTGTTCTTGAAGAAAGACTTCTTGATTCATCGGCAGGAGCCTGTTGTCTTCAGCTTCTGAGTATAAGAGGGACCCATCGCGGAATGCGGGCCGTTGATGACCTTCCTCGGGTGTTCCCACGCGTTCGTGGTCATCAGGTGGAATCGTCTCGGGTATGTCTGGCTGAACTGATCTGATGTGACTGTTTGAATTTCTCAAACTCGACGCACGATTTCTGGCTGCGTTCACTTGTACAATAGCATTGAGATGGCCGAAGGCTTCATCTTTGTCCGTGCAGCGTGTCATAATCTCTTCGTCATCGTTAGCACAAACTTAAGGTGTCTGAGTTCGAGCTCTATGCGCATACCTTGCAGCCATTGTCCTAAGACTTTCGTGTCGTTGCCTTGGGGGATGTGGGTTTCTGAAAATGACATGGTTAGAACAGGCTCTTTCCACTCGAAGCACTACGTACCATCTTCATATAATCGTGCGAAATCGTTTGCTTCTATCGTGACATTTTCTGCACTTTCCTCCATTGAATCTCTGTTCCAGACCGTTAAGATCATTGTCCCGACGGGACCGAGCAGTAGAAAAACCGGTAAAACCTGGCCAAACCGCCACTCGTCCTGTGCCTCTATGTTGACAACCCGGTCTGATTGTCGCGCAAAGAATAACCTCATGGTCGCCCATGCCGATGAAACAATTAGCCAGTAGAGCTTGCGGGACCCAAGTAAGCGAAAATGATTTTACGCAGCTGATTACAGTCGGAGATTATTGGAACACTTACATTTGACAACTCTGATACAAACAGGTCTAGATAAAGCTTAACAGTCAAATATATAGCGATTTGTATATCCAAAGGCCGAAGAGCATCTATGAGGATATTTGTCTTTGTTCCGATGGCAAAACGTTGACACCACCGAGCACTATTATCAATTTTGCGTCCTGCCCAGTTTCCAATCTTCTCGCGAAAGGTTGTTTTGGGAAGATCCGATGACAATCTGAGCATCTTGATGGTGCTTGTCACAAAACTGAAAGTAACGAGCATGATGGAAATGATGTGGGACTCGTATGCGGGAGTTTGGGCGTGAGCTCCAAACTGCTTGTTGTCAGTGATGTTTTGTTCGTAAATCCAGGTCTGTTTCTCCATTGAAGAAGCAGCGAGTGTTCGACCAGGGCTTCGCTACACTGATCCAAGTATCTTCAACCGGGGTTTGAAAATAGGCGGTTGGAATAATTGCTACGATAAGCCCCACAACCAGGAGTGCCATGAATCCCATTCTCCAGTTTCTTTCCGTTTGGTGCCGATACATGTATCCTCGGAGACCCGAGAGGCAAGCTGTGTGTGTGATATTCGAGAACCAGGCCAAATAAGTGACGAGCTTCCAATGGTAAATCGAAATATAGCATTGCAATCCAATGTAACTGCTCAGTAGAATACCGAGGCCCGTCAGTATCTGTATATCGCACAGGCTCAACAGTATCTACTGCCATCTATTAGGATGTCCGTTCAACATTACATCAAGGGAACTGCCGTGCTGTTCACCTTTGTAGTAGCCAAGTCCCAATTCTCGTGCTTGGCAAAGCGCTTACGAAGCTTCGAGAACATGTGGAAAACCTTGACGTCAATCATGTTGGGCTTCCATTCATTCTCGCGGCGACCCGTTTCGTCCTGCTCTGGGTTGTGTAGCGGATCTTCGTATGGCGTGAACGCCATGATATAGCGGAATGTGACGAGAAATACGACAAGCCAGGCGGTGCCGGGAAATCCGGTCAAAACCTGGAAGTCTTAATAAGCACTGGACAATGAAATGTTCTCAATGACGAGGAGGAAGCACACTTACACCAATACCGCCAATGTCTGGATTAGGTTCGAGCTCCCATCGACGAAATTTGCAGCTGTTGTCGCAGCTCATGTCTCGCAGTCTGTACGTGCTTCGTTGAAAGTGTCTACGAGAAACGTGGCTTAATCTGGAAAAGGGACTACACAAGTGTCAAGTGTAAGGAGAACCTGGAAAAGATGAGCATTATTTAAGAACGAGGAGATTGAAAAAGTGCAAGTCGGATCACAGCCTGATTTTGTGAGTCTGTGACACAACATGCGTGTTGATGTCATTTGAGGCAGGCTACCGCAACAGCTCTCAGCCTGATCCTTAATGGCGACATATTACATCTAAGAGACCTCTTATCTGGGACATAGGCCCTTGTCAAGTTGTTATCCAGCCCAAACAGGATCTACGCAGCATCTCGTACATTGAGCCACTATCAGGACGTCGCCAGGCATGCGGAAGCGTGCTCAATGCTTGGTAGATTACTTGACATATTGGGTAGTGCATGTTTTTGAGGCATGCCAGACGACTGCTGCATTTGGAATACGTGTTTGTACTCTGTTTGCCGTTAGAATCCGAGGTGGGATTTCGGCCTGTCGCTTTCCAGCGTCGTGAGATAATACAAATGGACGACGATCACCATGCTCATTGAGTCTAGTAAACACCTCGAAAGCCATTGGTGGCTCGGTTGCCCCAATACTCAGCCGAGGGTGACGCTGGTTCGACTAAAGACACCAAATGCAACGGTGTGGAGGACGGGCGTGCGCCCCGCTGAGCCGATAACAGTCGTGCACCGAGGCGCAACATCTCGTTAAGACTATGGCCTTGGCAAAACTAAGAACGCCGATGTTGCTGTGCCGCGGGAGGGACGACCCACGGCATCACCTTGCCTGATGTACGGTGACATGCAAGATGCCTGAAGCCATGTGGACAAGGGGTCAATTAGCGTTCAACTTCAAACTCTCTTTCTGCATGTGACTGCAGCATGCATGCGAAGGCAGAATCAATTCTTGAAGGGTCTAGGAAGTTACGCTACGACTATGGCGCAGTGGGCTTTGCCTGCACCCGCCATGCGAATTTCACGATCCTACGCTTTCTCGACACGTCCTGAACATAGCAGCTATTGAGCCATCAATCCCAGCTTCATGGCATTGGGGGGGGGTTTCACCAAGAACAAGAAGACGAGAAATTTCAACTATTATGTTTGTTTCGCTCAGAAAACAGCAGTATCAGTGTGGGGTTGCGCCATGGGCAATCACTGATGCCTCTCCTGACCGTGTGCCGCTCTCATTCCAACCGTGTTCATCGAGTCATGTCTGTGCATTCGCTGTATGATCGCCGGACCAATCGTTCCCTTTCCATCCTTCCACCGCCCGTTTTAGCTTCTGGGTTTCCCAGCTTATCTATTATACCTCGCCGAAACGCGCCGGCGCAGCATGGCCGTCTTGAGCTTCTACCAGGCTCGCGGCGCTGGCGCTCCGCACGTCGCCGAGGGCGATGTGGGTGTCTGCGGTCTCCTCCACCATGCGCGTCAGCCAGGACTGCTTCTTGTCGGCGGGCTTCCTGGCGTACTGGCCCGCCGCCAGCGGGGCCCCGTTCCCGGGGTTCGAGGACTTTGACGTGCCCGACCTGGACTTGCCCGTCATTTCGGAGATGCTCGGGACCATCCTCTTCCAGAGCTGGCGCGTCGAGGGGAGGCAGGCCACGAAGAGGCCTGTGCAGAGTTCGACGTTGGACCATATGGCGGCCTCGTACGTGTTGACTGGGAAGAGGGCGGTTTAGGTCAGGAATCCTGGCGGGGACAGGCGCGTGAAACTGTTGTGGGAGAATGAGCCAACGTACCTGTGGGGTTGTCAGACGTCGCGAACATGACGAGCGATCTGATGCGATAAGCGCTGACGGCTGTGAGGCTGTTGTCGACGGTTAGCAGTAGAGGGGGATAAGGAGGCGTTTTCGCCGCGGCAGTTTTTCTTTTTGCACTTACAAGATACCGGCGCCGAAGATGAGGTACACGCCAATCTTCTTCCTGAGGCTCATGTTCAGGCCCCAGATCTGGGTCGCTGGGATCACGAGCAGGATGATGTCCAGCGTGAGCTGGAACACGCTGTGGGAGATGGCTGAGGCGTGCAGGTGGATGCACTGGCCCTCGGACTCGCCCATCCAGCCGTCCCAGAAGAAGCTGATGGGGCGGCAGATGAAGATGGTCGGGCCCATGTAGCCGGCCCAGAGCGCGGCGTTCAACGCCAGCGTGCCCCAGAGGACCTTCCTGACCGACCCCTTGGGGAAGATGCGCAGGTACAGCAGGATGATGGAGGCCTTGATGAGAGACAGGCAGGTCGAGTAGAGAATGTTAAAGATGTACACAATCTGGTTCACCTCTTTGTCAGCCTCTGTCCGACCCAACGGGCGAGGGAGGATATCGGAACATCGGTGGAGGGGGTCAAGGGTCATACCAGAAGAACCCGGGAGATCTGGTCGGGAGTAAGCGTCCACATGTCTCTTCCCGAGCCGGCTTCCGTAACTACACACGGCGCATGTCAGTCCTCTGGCGCACAGCCTGGGTTATAGCCGATTTTGGACTTACTTAAATAGTTTGCTGGCATGAACCCCGCGAGAATAACCTGCGAGGAGTCGGGTTAGCCGTTTTCGAGCGGCTCAGAGGACATTTTACCGCTGGGAAAGAGAGAGCGGAAGCAAGCCGTACATAGGCAAATACGAGAGTCGTGTCGTCCCAACCCCAGGTCGAGAGCTTCATGATTTTTCCGGTCACGCGCAGGGCGAAGAAAAAGGTAGGTAGGATGAAGAGGGCCACGCGCAGCCACTCGAGGGTGCCGTCTGTTTTGGTCGACGACAGCTTCCCGCAGGCCGCCACGGTCTGGTTCTTGGTCACTGCGAACAAAAGACGCACACAGCCCGGCGGTTAGCAAAAGGCTCTCCAACACACACCCTCTCCTCTCTCTCTTTCTTTCTCTCTCCCTCTGCTTGTGGGAACTCACCGAGTCCTTGCTTGACCGTACAGTTTGCAATGACGCACGTCTCAACGAGGCCGTTGTAGGCCTCGTCGGCGCAGAGGCACGTCTGGTTGCCGAAGCCGCAGTCGGATCGTCCCATCTCTTGCAAGATGCAAGTAGCCTATGCGCGCGTGGTGTGAGCAGGGTTGTCACCACCCGTGTGTGGCCCGGAACCTGATCCCTCGAGGATTCTTTTTTCTTTTTCACTTACAGCGCAGCCCGGCAAGGCCGTCAGGTTTAACGGCGTCGCCGCCGAGGCCCAGACGAAGCTGGCCAGCCCGAGGAGGCAGGCGATCAGGGCGAGGAACCGGGTTATTGCGGCCATGGTCGAAACCAAACGCGGTATCACCAAAGTCGTTCGGGAGAGGTTCTCTCTACGCTCATATTTTGCGGGATTGGGGGTGCCGACGGGTGAAGCAAGGCATGTATGATGTGAAAGGCTGGTCTATATGACAAGAATCCAAGAATCATCGTATCAGGCCCGTCATGACCCGGATTCGGAGGCGTTTGGCCGATAAATACCTAACGTGGGATGGCAGGGTACGAGAGCATCGTATGCCGGGTTGTGATACGGTTTACTAGTCAGAGGTATTCGGGCCCACGAGTCAATCGTTGTGAAGACTTGGTTAGATCGACCCCAGTTTCAAGGAACCGATTCCCACGTGGTGACAGAAACGGTCCCAACAAACTCACAGACCCACTTCGCACGGAGTGAACCAGCTTGTTAGCTCAAGACGTTCCCCGCTGCAGTGCATCATCACTGTGCATGTTCGTTCCGGGATTCTGCAGCATCGACTTCTCACTGCATGCAACCACACCAGGACGCGGTAGTTGGGGAGGGGCGGAGGGGAGGACTTTCGGGCCACGGCGACAATCCGGTACAGGCTCCGCAATCTTCAGCGCGCGGTTGCCGTTAGTACCTAAGATTGGGTAGGCATCGTATGCGGCGTATGTTCTGCCGGCGGCAGAACTTCTTCATCGGACTGGACAGCCCGTCTCCGAGAAGAGGAGGGGCATACGATGTACCACGCAGTACGTAGCACTCATTAAATATTGGGACACTACCAAGCGAAAAGCTAGCTTAAAGCAGTAAGAGTTCCTTGTAAAACTTTAGATCTGCTGAAAGGCAATAAAGGTACCTATCAGCCAGACCCACCAACAGTGTCCATCTATACGGTTACCTATCTATACTACCCATCTAACTAACACAACCACCACTTACGTGGCCCTATAATTACTACACCTAACTGTTGCTACCTGTATTCTAGCCCCTTTTGGCAGTTGCTAGGTATACCCCTTACTATTAGCTTCTGCTCTGGACGGATTCTATACCTGACAAATAGGTATAGCATCCGCAATCGGACTCAGAATGTTGAAGTTGCACGAGTGGCCGCACGGACTACGCACGGAGACCGGACTAATTATTGATTTAAGATGGCATCCCTTGACGTGAACCTTGGTATTGGGCGCCTGTTGGCCCCGTTCGGCCCCCGGTGCACGATCTGGATCGTCCGACGATGGGGCGTGTGGGGCGCACGGAAGACTGTAATCGTACATCGTATGGCTTTGGATAGATACCTGGATCACTATGCTGTGTATCTAAAGTATATTGTGTTGAGTACCGGGCATAGTACTTTTACAGAGTTTTTTTTACAGTTTTTAACCATTACAGTGTACCTGGCGACCCCAAGGGGTATCGCCTTGTATTTGTACCTCAGTACATCGTATGGCTCTTGGAGTTTCTGTGGGCACTGCCGCGCGGATGAGAGGTTCGGACTGATGGTGTATCCAATTTCAAGGCCAATTTGCGCTCCCAGTGTTCAAAGGCTTTGAAACAATATCCAATTCCGCGGACAGTGGGGCAGCAAGACACGTGCCCTTATTTCTGCCTTGATTGAGGTGAAGAGGGACTCGTCGCCCGGGTTCAAGGGTTATGTGACGCCCAGTCACATCAAATGCTCAGCAGGTCTACCCTCTTGCGGAACTCCGCCGATGGCGGAACAGTAACGAAGATGATGCATTCTTCCGGTCCGTGCACCCGACAGCATCGATGGAGTGAAGGATGCCGTTTGATAAAAACTGCTGTTGGTGACACAGACCAACCCCTGGCCACCCGGCAAAGTGGTAGCTCGACGGCGGATGGCCGGAGAAATGGCATTTCAAACTTTGGGCAAGGTTTCCCATGCGACGTGCAGCGGTGGAAGTGCGATGGCGTCTTCAGTACTAGACCGACCAGGATGAAGGGGAGTTTTCCTCTTCTCTTCCGATTCGGTTTTCCCCGGGGCGGCTTCTTAAGCTGTTATAGGTATTCCTATTCCCTCATGTCGTCATTAAGTAGGAGCTCTCGACGAACCCCATGGCTGCTTGCATAATAAAACTGAGAGGGCTTATGGCCATTTACCGCGCGATTGTACGACTTCAGCCGAAAACAACTTCCACTTCGACCAGCCAGCCAATTTGCCAGCGAACAGCACCTCCGTTGCACGACTTCAACAGTCAATGGGCACGTGACTTTCAAGTTCCGAAACAAGGTTTGATATTGCACTTTTGGGGCCTTTTGCCCAAGAAGACTTCCCCCTCCCCGAACGCCTAACACTAGATAAATCACTCCGCCAAGAAACGCCGCCAATTCGAGCCCTTTTCCGTCACCGCCATCCAGAACGCCGTCCTCCGAGTCACAGCACTGCCGCCGTCAGCGAATGCCCCGAGCATCATCACAGCCAAACTCACCTATCACCAAGCCTCGATGGCCTCCGCTGCCGCTTTTATGACATCGTCATAATAAGGGAGGTCCTCTAGGCGAGGACTTCTCAGCCGGTTGATAAACTCCGGCTAGTCCTTGAAGCCTAAGATCTGACGCCGTACGTCATCACTAGGCTGGTCTTTGGCCAGAAGCTCTAGGCCAAAGGTTCCAACAGTCACCCTCTCAGTAAGGGACAGAGAGTCGAACTCTCTGTTAATAATGGCCCGGAAGCCAAGCTTTACAGCCTCAGGGCCGGTTCAGACAAAGTCCCGATAGGCTGCCCGAGGGGCAGAGTGGCCCTCAGCCTGGGGAAGGCCCCATAGGTTTAGACTGGTGATATGCATAGTGAGCAATGGATGGAAACAAAGAGGAGTGTTGTGTATGTGTCAGCGAAGATGGATGGGATGGAAGGAGGACGAGCCCAGAGACAGCTTCCGCCTTTTTATATATCTGGCCACGGCCAGCAAGGTCGCTGGCAAGCAAAGCTATCTCCGTGTGACTCACGGCGCAAGGTTTTCGACGACGACCTTGGTGGCAGAGTTCGGAGTCATCGCGTGGCTTACAAGTTAGTCACCCCGTCGCGAAGCCATCACGACCTTGATGGTAGATTCAACAGTGCCATCGTCGCCGGTTGTCGCCAACGTTCCGGCACCCAAAGGTCGTTCGCACCATGGTTGAAGTGAAGTTGGATTCAGCAGTTGCCCTACGTTATTGGGTATCATTTACTGCATTAAGATATTGAGATACGGCACAGGCCAGAGGTGCCGCGTATTGGGTTTTACGTACTGTGATTACATTTACTGGGTGAACTGCACTAGACCGCTTATAGGGGTTTAGAGCGATTATATTCATCAATAGAACTGAGATACAAATCCAAGAGAGATCACTCGTGTGATGGCTCAGAAACCTAACGGTACAATAACACAGGAGGAAGACGCAGCACAAGCATCACACAAAATACTGAACACCACAGAAGCATTGTGTATAGAAACACTGCAGAGGTACTCGCGTTAAAACATAATCTCCAGGGCTGTTGTAACGAGTAAGAGTACACAGCAGGGCATATAATAATTTTAGTCTAAAAGTATTATTTCTATAAGAGTAAGAATATAAAAGAAATTTCATCTAGATAGATAGTAACTCGTAAGTGCTATATAATAGAGTATACACTAATATAGTTATAGATGGTAGAAACAAGTAAGGTTATGATGATAGCTGTTATAGTAAATTACTCTATGACGAACTCGGAACTGTGCCTAACTAAGATTGGGAGCAAGCCTGTTAAGAAAGGGAGAAGAAAGCGAACTAGGATTTCAGCCGAGATTCGTTCTTCTTTTACTTTCTGACTGAAGGATTACAAACGCAGAGGCTCTCGGGCTGGACTGCTGGCCTTAAACATCACTCTCACTGTCCAGAGAGACAATCCATATCGAGGGGTCGAAAGACAAAGCCTGGAACACTCGACTGTAGAAGGGGAATATGCGTCGGATGAAGTTGGAAACACATATATAACAAAAGCCACTCTAGAAAATTCCACCGCCGTCGAATTTCCAACTTGCTGGAATTTCTCGAGCTCCAGTCGCGTGGTTCTGAGGCTCCCCGATTTTGGGTTACAGCCTATCCTTGTTGGGGTTCAAAACGCCGACTCCTTGATGCGCTCAGGAAGCTATTGTATCTATTAGCTATCGTCTAGAAGAAAGCAATTTCAAGGAACACCATGACTACTTTGTTCCGGAGGTGCAAGATCTATTCTACAGTCTGAATAGTCACGTTGGGAGTTCTCTTCTCCGATGTACACTATAGAGGCGCCAGTCTTATAAGTTTGGAAATATTGTTCAGGCGAATCATCTCGAGCACTTGGTTATGTCTGATCAGTCCAATTAAAATATTATTGGATGACTTGAAGCAAGAATCAGGTTACGACGATGGGCTGTTTGAGATGGTTGAGTCCGTTTTTAACACCCTCGGCACGCCAGAGTAACAATCTTTCGGTTGGTTGGAAAAAGTAAAAGTTCTCTGCTACTTTCAGTGACCAGAAGGACAGAGCGCAAACTCTTCAGAGGATGTTTGACTTGTCATGCGTCGATTGATACATCTGCTGGTCCACCTCTAGTTGACATCCATAAGTTTGTAGGAGCCGAGGACTCGGAATAACGGTGCTCTTGTCAAGGTTACACAGATCGCAACATCAGTCATTGCAAATACGGCCCAACGATTCACGATTGTAGGGTCACCTGGGGTCTTGAAATCCTGATGGCTAGATGAGCAGAGCGAAAGGAAAATATACGCATGGAATGAAACGACGAATCAACTGGCATCTGTTGAAGCCGTATACCTAGTACCGGATTCCGGTAACACGTTTCAGGTTATCAGTAATAGCCATATCGTGGCTGATGGTGGTACAGTTTCCGCATTGGAAACAAGCATCGTGGCACATATCACGAGTTAGAGCACACGGCAGTGCATAGAGGACTTTAGGTCTCAAAGGCTTAATTCTATGCAAGTAAAGGTGCTCAAAGTAAGTTAGTATGTATATGGTAATAAATACAAAACGCTATATAATATAGCATATAACAATCCAGTTACAGAGGGTAGAAATATTAAGTGAAGTTATTGTAACAGCACAAATGCTTAGGGGCACTAAGTGGACGCTCAGGAGTTTGATGCTAGGGTCACCCACCACGATGTTGATCGTTATCGCTTTGAATGGGCAGCCTTATTTTTACGGCGCTTGAAAGATATGACGTTCCATTTCGTGCAGGCGAAGAAAATGCATTCAGAGTGGTGGCTGGCAGGAGGCCGGTTGGATGACTTGCGGGAGGATGCGTGTCACGTGATTACTATACACGTGACGTCAGTCCCTTGGTAGTCATGGCCCCACAGATGCACTGCATCTCGGCACAAAGATCTCCAAGCGCCCGAGGGGCAGAAGGACGTGCTGGTATTGGAGATGAGCCAGTGGATGGCAGTAGAAAGGCATAGAAGATGCATCTTGTTTATATCAGGCATGTGGTGCAACATTACGGGGAAATTAACTCGTCCATGTCACTTCCTTTGTAAACCAGCTTCAATACTCCGCACAACACAGCCGTCGGAAAGAAACCTCAACCATGACCGTCATTCATGTTGTGCAGTTCCAATTCGGAGAGCTCGTCCCGATAGAGGACGTGAAGTCGGTAGGTCCAGCCAGCCCAGGCACGGGGGTGAGAGGGAGGGGCAACAATACAAGCACCTACAAAGTCACGAGGACGGGATGGGCCGAATCCCTACGGGAGGGAGAGAGGAACAGACAAAACAGGGCTGACACATTATTGTCAGATATGCGAATCGATGCTGGCGCTCCGAGACAACTGCATCCACCCGACATCCAACAGGGCGTACATCAAGTCCATGGTGGGGGGTCTGGACAACAGCCCGGAGGGCATGCAAGACGGCATCACGCACGTCTTTGTGGTCGAGTTCGAGAGCGCCGAGGACCGAGACTATTACGTGCACAAGGACCCGGCGCATCAGGCGTTCGTGGAGAAGGCGGGCCCGTCGATACTTAAAGCGCGGGTCGTTGACTTTACGCCGGGAGTGTTCGTTGTATAGGCTGCTATGAAGACAGAGAGGCCAAGGTCGGATATTATGATGATGATGATGGTGGTGGTGGTCGCTTGTTTGTTACATGTATGATGTCTTGGCTGAAACCAAGAAAACAAAAGTCGATGGACGGGCGCATGAAATGTCATTGGTGATGGCATCAAAAGATGAGAAGCAGCAACAATTACGCCCTGCTACCTACCTACCTATGCACGTACGAAGTACAAATACGCAGTAAGAGAGGTATGCGGAATGCCGGGGTATACGTCATAGGAACGCACGAGGCGAGGCGAGGCGGGAGGACGATCGCACGTGCTCATACGGTAGGTGCCTTACCTGTATCCGTAGGTACTCTAGCGCTGCTCTGCCCCCCAGTCATCCCTTCCCCTCTCTCCCCCGCCAGGCCCGTCCTTCTTTCCTTGCGTGCGCGGGCCAGCTGCTGTTTGGTGCTCGCCGCTGATGTCAATGCTTGATGCCCAGTGCTCGGTAGGTACTTGTAGGTACCAGATACGTAGGTAGGTACGTAGGTAGGTAGGTAGGGAGTCAACTCACTGCTGTCACTCTCCTCTTAGTCAGCAAGCGCTCATTGTATTGTCCGTCCCTCACTTTGGACGGTACCCACCCCCCTGCGCCTGGCTCGCCCTGCTTTGATGTACCTCGCTCGATATCGGCTGCTGCTAAGGACGTGCGGTGCGTGCATGCTTTCGCACTTCGTCGTCCGTCCCTATACACACTTTTCTTCTTCTCCCTAATAACTTACCTACATTGCGCCAGCAGTCGGCTTTTCATTCTCCTGCACCTACACGACTCCATCTTATTGCAATCGCATTCCCATCCTGCTGCTCTGCACCTCGACTAGAACACACGACATACCCCCGTTGACGCCGCGCTGCCGAGATATACGATACGGCCCCACGCCGATCTATCTATCCATCCTCATCCCTCCCTAGCTTACAGTACCGGTACCTGCTGGCTGGCTAAGCCATCTGACGACGAATTCCCAATAACCCCGCCATTGAACTGCCGTTTGCGACGAGACCTGCTGCACTGCATTCCTCCCACAACCCGCTCTCGACCGAGTCACAGCTACGACGTCCATTGCTGCCCGAACAAGATATCACTTCAGCTTCACCTACGACGTCGCTGACCCTCTTCTTCGTCCATCTCTCCTCGTCTGCTTCGCTAACACCCCGCCAACGCTGTCAGCCATGGCGCCAGCAACGCATCCCACCCTCATCAACCTTCCTCCCCCTACCTCCAGACCAGACACCCCCTCTGAGATGCCGTACGTTGCCTCTTGCCTCCCTCTCGAAGCCCTTTAAGCCAGTCGTCCAGCTAATACTCGTTACCGCAGCGGCACCCCCACGAGCACAACAACCTCCATGTCCGCCCTCTCTACCACCGCTATCAAAGATGGTCACCGAGGTCACTTCCCCCAGGGTCCCGCCGGCAGCCGCGGCCACACCCACCACCCCTCCACCACGAGCCTAGAGGCCGAGCGCGCCGATCGCATCTCCCGCCTCGCCGGCCTGGAGAGAGTCTCGACTCTGCGCGCCCCGCTAAACCAGCAGAATGTCGCCGCCTCCATCTCTCCCCAGACCACCCCCACCTCGACCGGCTTCCCTCCCGGCTACCCGCCCAGCACCAACCTCACCCCCGCCTACTTCGATGCCCACGGCCAACCCACGGCCGTCACCAAGATGAGCACCGTCGGTACCGCTAGCGCCACCGAGAGCTATGTTGGCGATGACAACGAGACCCGCACCGCCCCCGGCGAGCAGGACGAGGACATGTTCAGCATGGACACCAACTACCGCGAGGCCGACTCTGTCGCCAGCATGGGCGCCGAACCCGAGCAGATGGATGAGGACACCGCCCGCTCTACCGGAGGATACGACGACCGCATGAGCGACGACGGATCCGCCAGCCTCGTCGGCTTCGGCGAGGGCGCCAACAGCACCGTGTCTGGTCCCATCTACCAGCGCCGCCCCATACCCGGCGTCGCCGGTCAGGCCGGCATCTGGGGTCTCGAGCGGAGCGCTTCCGGCCTCAGCAGCGACGGTATTCCGACACAGCGGAATCGCGACGTGGCCATGGGAGGCGATACCCCGACGAGCGCCGCCGCCATGCAAGAGCGACGCGATGCGCGCATGATGGACGGCACGACCACAGACAGCCCCGGCGTGCCCGGTGACGAGATGTACGTCGACACCACCAACAAACCCCCTGTCCCCATCTCTCAGCTCACCCAACAAGGCAACGTCAACACGACACCCGCAGCTAGAGATACCGCCGAGCGTCTTTTGCGGGAGAGGCTCGATGGCGGCGAGTCGCGCCCGGGTAACCCCGCGCTGGGAAGTCCCCAAGGCGGCGACAAGCTCGGCAAGTTCTACTTTGAAGAGAAGAAATAACCCTCATCTCTGCTCTGTTTTCTTCCGGTAGGTCAGGTTAGGTCAGCGGGGGTTTGGATGTTTTCGTGGGTCACTACACATGCTTCGTGACCAGGAAAGAAAATTCTGCGGGAATAGAAGTCGCCGCCTGTACGATTTCCACGGTTCGGTTTTTGTTAGGATGGGAACATGGCTCAGCTGGTTATGCAAGGCCTCTAGGTATGGATGGCTACTGGAATGCGATTGTCTGTTTACTGCCCGTCGTGTTCTAGTCTACGTGATGCTCACCGTCTTCCCCCGCCAATACTCTCAACGACCTCGACTGGCTTGGCGTACTCGCGTGCACCACAGCTGATGGCACGTACGCCGAACGTATCCGGCGCGGGCGAGAATTGAAAATGGTATTTCCTGCGACACTTTTGCGGGTATCTCAGACCCTGGTCGGGTTGTCCTCACGAGACGTCTCGGTGAATGTATATCAACACGACGAGAAGAGTTGCCAATTTTTGGGCGACATTAGTAACCAAGGTTCTATTTATGCGAAACCAGGCCTTGGATGTTTACTCTATCGCATTGCTGTCAAGAGGTACAGGAGCAGGCTTGTACCCTGCTTGATGTTTCTTACCCTGGGACGACTGACTCGCCTGCGTCCCTCCCATGCGACCGAGACATGCAATGCAGACTCCGGACACGCTCCGGACACGCTCCGAACACGCTCCGAACACGCTCCGAACACGGGTGCTCCCGTAAACGCGGCTCCGTGGCGTCGGCATCGATGACGGAGTTTTATGGTACGTCGTGGACGGCCGCTCGAGAGCTGGGCGTGTTGGTTAGACTACTTGTGCCTCGCATGGGAAGGGAGGCTCAAAGCTACAGTTACTCACTCTTCAGCAGGGCCGCGACGTATGTTTCAGCGTCGGAGGCTTACACGTTCTGGAAATGTATCGGTAATGCTTGGGGTAGTCATAATGGCGGGCTGGACCAAGGGGGGAAGGTCGCTCAAGGCTTCTCCGCGAGAGAAAATGCGTTCTTCGCATTTGATAGGTGAAGCATGCCCCGGGTACGGGTGTGGCAGAACATAAGCTCGCCCCCAGGACGCGGTGGCCGGCTATAGCGGACCACTAGACGACTCGTCGTCTGTATCAGTGTGCTCATGAGACTCTCCACAAGGTCTTTGAAGATTATCGGCCGAGTGTCTCAGCTGTGCTGGAGCTGGCCATTAGCCCGAGAACCATGGCGTGCACCGGGACCCCTTCGGGGCTGAACGAAGCAGAAGCCTGTGACTTTTGAGCTTCCGGATGTCAGGTTACCAACGACTTTACGACATCTGCTACCGGCGGTATGGATGTCAACAAGACAGTGATGGTGCCGAACAGGCTCATCGACAGACTCGACAGCGCGGCCGCGCGCGGATCGGTTCGGAGAAGCAGGGCCGTGGCGATGGCCGACGAGTTCGCGCCCAGCGTGACGCCGCGGGTGATGTAGTCATCTGGGAATACCCTGCGTCAGCTTTTCGCTTCGCGACATTCTGCCTATTCACGGAGCCTTCCCCCCATCCTTACCTTCGGGTATTCTCAGCCAGGCCAGCATGCGCTGGCCGAACAGCACCCCGACGATGCCGCTCATGATGGCCACCGCGGCGACGGTGTTGAGGTCGCCCCCCAGGTTCGCCGTCGCGGGGGTCGCCAGGGCGAGCGTCAGGCTGCGGGAGGCGAAGGCCAGCGACCGCTCGGCGCTGATGCCGACGGCGTAGCAGATCCTGGGGTACGAGAAGAGGCAGCCGACGGCCATGGCGGCGTTGGGCAGCACGATGGCCGCGAAGTTCTGCCTCAGCTCGCGGCGGTACTGGTACATTGGCAGCGCGAGGGACACGATGCTCGCGTCGAGGACGGTGCCGAGGACGTCTCCCGCGCCGGGCGAGCGGCCGGAGCTCGCGTGGAGCCAGAGGTAGGTGTAGTTGGCGCCGGTCCGGAACGACCGCAGGGTGTCCGTGAGGCTGTCGCCCTTGATGGCGGCGAGGGCCCAGATCCCGAGGACGGAGAAAAGGGAGGTCACGAGCACCGGGTGGAGGTACTGTCGCCAGTGCGCAGGGATCGACATGGCGGCGAAGTAGATGAGCAGGACGAGACTCAGGTGGAGAGGCATGGCGTACCCAGTGGTGTAATAGAGGGGCAAACCAAGCAAGGTGAACACGGCGGCGTAGATGACCCAGTTCAAGTGGCCGCATATCCACGCCGCCCAGAGTTGGGCTCGAGGCATTGGTACGGGGACTTGCGGTGGGAGTGCGGCGTTCTGTGGGGTCTCGACTTCTGCGCCTCCCTCACCCGACGACGTCATGGGCGAGCTTGCCGCGCGCACGAAGTTGTGAGACGCGTTGAGCGACAGCGGGGGCGGCGCGAGGGTGTTTAGGGACAACGACGACGGGGCGGCGGAGATGGTGCGCGATCCCGGGACGGAATCTGTGCGTGGAGGAGTGTCGGCGATGGGGATCTCGTCGGTCTCGTTGCCCATCTCCTCTGCGCGCTCGGTGATGGCGCGCTTCGACGAGCCGAGGAGGAGCTGGAGACCGCGGGTGAGGTAGGCGGCGAGAGCCATCATGGCCACGAATCCGATGACTACAAGGGCCTGTGAGTATTTTCCGGGTGGATGGTTGGGCAGGCCGGGGGCTTACTGAAGACGGCGATCATCTTCATGACTTCAATGATTCCGATGGGCGGACTCAGCGGGAGCATGATGAAAGACGGCGCGAACATGATGTTGATCCAGCGGAGGGACCAGCCCGCCTGCGAACGTCAGCACTGTGAGTCGAACGCGCCCGGGCCGAAAGGTTCGCTCTCACCGGCACTTCGATAACGGCGACGACGGCCCTGGTCCTGCGGCTCCCCAAAACAAGCTCAGAGAGCAGCAGTCCGAAGAAGAGGATGATCAGGCAGGCCACCGACGCTGGGAACGACACGCCCACCGTGTCGAAGAGGACGCTGACGCCGAAGCATGCGGCGAGCATCACCATGATGCCAAACGGGACGTAGAGCCAAGAGGTGAGCAGCTTCGGGACGGACTGTATTGCAGCCTGTGTTCGGTGAGCCAGATGCGTCTGTCTTGGATGCCATCGCGGTGTTTACGTACCACCCTGATTGCCTGTAAGACGTCGATGCAGGCAGCGGGCCACTGAGGCCCTTCATTGGGGCGTTCAATCCTGGTCATAATCTCCGCGAACAATCACTAGATCACCAAGCAAGAAGGTAGGTTGCCGATGTGAGTCCAACCTATCCATTAAGTACTTGTATCTGTGACCACACCCTGCAGACGCGGATACCTCGGATGAGCGACCATGTGCGACGCCAGGACAATCAAGATCCGAACTAGGTAGCTCACAAACAATGGACCTCATGCCGGACGACGCCGGGCAAATTAGTCAGGCCCCCCCCCCCTCGACGCTTTCTAAAACAGAGAACTCCGATTGCGCCCGATGACGAGATGGGCCCCTGAGTTGGCGTCGGATTCGACGAGCAGCAAACAAAAAAACGTACATGGGGCATCCGCTCACGATAAGGGGCCGATCGGAAGTGGCGCCGAGCGAGCGGATCGCATCCGAGTGTGGGTGATCCACATCGCCGCCGAGTCAGGCCGGTTCTTGCGTATTTGCCTGTCTGTTTTCATCAACCACTGCAACGTCTTGTTACACTTTTCTTTTTTTGGCGCATTGGAAGGGGCCCGTACCGCTCTCACCGGCAGTGACGGTGACGGCGATGGCTGACATTTGCGCAATGCCATGCAACGAATCTCGGATGGCATGACCGTGAAATCACTCGGAGGTACGGGCGCCATTCACAGCCGTTTAGGTGGTGTAAGATCATGTAGACACTCGAATACTATTGTGAAAGGGAACTCATCTATCTGGGGCGAACCGACTTCGCAAGGTGCACTTATAAGCTATGCCCATGCGTCTCGAACCCTTTGGGGTCCCCTTTCTATGTGGAATCATTTACCTCCCTGGAAAAGCAGCCGTTCTGTCTCAAGCTGCCGAGCCGTTTTCTTGTGCCCCTTTCTCCATACGCCAAGCTTGCCATGTCCCCCAAAACCAAAAAATTAGAAAAGCGCCGTGCGTGATGAGACGTTTGGTGAAATCAGATCTTCAGCGTGGCGTTCTTCCAGCGAGAGCCAACGAGGAGACGGAAGCGCACGTTTGGGCGTGCTTGAGGACCAATCATGCGTGAGACTTGGTTGGTATTGATGCTCTGGGCTTCCACGCAGAGATCGAGAATGGGTCGAAGGACACTACGATCCATCAGGTCCAGATGGGCACGCGGAGTTTGCTGGCTCACTTCGACCCACGTCCGATGAGCGTCTTCGAAGGAGACGTGGCCGGGGATGGCCTTGCAATCCGCTTAGGGTCTGGCGTCAGTAAAACACTCTGGAAGGTCGGGTTGCAGACTGCGGGGACACGCAAACATACCAATCAGTGTCTTCATCAAGTTCGCATGCTTGTCAAGACGGGTACCATCAACATCCTGACCCCTCAAAAGAACAAGGACGAAGATGTTGTTGGCGCATAGGTTCTGGCAAAGAGCGGCGAGCTCCCACCCGCAGGAAGTCTTCTTCATGATACTCCTGACACAGGAAGTGCAGCCGTAACAGACGCTGATACCGTTGCATGTGTCGTGGTTGAAATGAATGCCCACGTTGCGGACACCCGGAGCGAGGCCAGCACGATTGGTTCTAAATAGCGCCGTGGTGATCCAGTGGAAGAACTGAATCCCTCTTCCATCCCCTTGCTCGAAAGTGAAGACCAGTAGGTCTTTTCTCCTGCGGGTACCCATGATCGGGTGCTTGGCAGCGAATCCGTTCAAGCGGAGTCCGAACCGGCGCTCAATGATGGCCCGGAAATCGGGGAGCAGCTTAGCCAGTCGAACTAACTCTTTGTACTTTGACGCGCTGCCTTCTTTTCCATTGACCAAAACAAGACTCAGAGAGTTGTTGATGTTCACTCTGCATTCGGCGTAAACAATGGCAGGACCACAATCGGCCGCTTCCTCGACGATCATGGCTACGAGCTCGCGGGGAAGCTTGGTTCCGAAAGGGTGGAAGGTGTCAAACTTGTCCTCCGACTCGACATTCGGAGTCTTCTTGTTCTTGGCGCCCTTGGAAGCAGTAGTCTTCTGAACGCCGGTTGTTCCCTGAATACGGGCATTGTATTTGGTGGTCATGGTCGTCTTGTTGGTCGTGCCGTTGCGACAAGGTTGAGGAGCCATTGTGGAAGAGAAAGTGGCGAAGCGATTAGTGCTGAAATGACGCAGAGAATTAGATATTGATGTTGGTATTCAACTGGAAAGGGATTATATGGTGAAGGCTTCGAATTGAACAGAAGGCGCCATACATAGATCCTGCCTTCTTGGTTTCTTCAAGAAACAAGGTTCTCGATCCTTGGGCGTGGAAAGACAGGGAAAACCTAGTCGGTGATGGACTTACTGGGAAGTAGATAATAGAAATTTCCAAGCTGTCAACGTGCTGGTGCGAACCCCCTCTGAATGAGAGTCACGACGGTATGGCGAAACACCTCGAGGTTAGCTAATGATGCCAAAAGATAAGGAGGAAGTCAAAGATTGAGCTAGCGTAAAACATGAGCGTCAGTCATAGGGCTGGTAGATGATTCTTGCGCTGTATCCCATAGAACGGAGGAGGATTTGATCAACTTACCTGGATAAAGTCATGCAATGTTGTCGGGGAGAGAGCAACCTCACCGCTGAAACTGGTAATTGAGGCAGGAGGAAGTGAGGGGACAAGCCAAAAAGGTGATGTTGTTTGGGTTGGTGTTCAGGTTTCTTGGATATCTAGCAATGGGTATCGAGAATCTGAGGTATTAGCCGGGTACTGAGCTGTGAAGCCAAAATTGGAAAGCGCCAGGAGGGGCGGAAAGCGCAATCAAGGACGAGTTGCCGGGAGAAATGAAATATATAGATAAATTTTATCAACATGAAGGAAATCAAAGGTCAGAACGAAAACCGTTAAGTTACCGGATAGGTGTGCAAAGAAAGGTATGTTGTCATTCACATCGCGGCAGTTCAACTGATTCACCAAGCTGTAATGATAGGCTTCAATACTCCGCAGAACTTTAAACAAGCCATTCACAAGAGTCTCTTGAAAGTTTACATGAACGGTTCTTCAATTTTGCCAGATTATACTGGGAATAGAAGGAGCTTATGTGAAAGTTTCGAATAGACAAAACCATTTATATACAAGTATAAATGAAGACGTAGAATGAGACAATAAGAACAGATTACAAGCCGTACTAAGCAACACAACACTATCTTGTGAACCTCATTGTAAAGGTTTTCCATCAAGTGTTGCAGACCAGTTGTTCCTCTGTTTGCGTTTGACTCCGTCCATGTGATTCTCAGTGCCAGTCAGTTACACTAGATTGATCTTTTGTAGATATAAGACTTCACTTGCACTTCAGGCTGTCGAAACAGATGTGAAAGGAGTCAACTAGAATTCCGGCCTCAGCGTCTATTTCTTACAGTAGTGCTGTCTTCATTACATCGGAAAGAAAGGCGGAATTGGAAAGAACGATCTGCGTATTTCTCTCCATGAACAGTAATGACGGACAGTAGAATACATATAGTCATCACGACAAGCGTAAATTGACACGCTCACTTCCAATGGCAAGCCTTGACTCTGCCACCAGTGGAAATTGAATCAAGACATGGAACTCTATCAGCACCACAGATTGGATCTTGAACGGCCTGCCATCCGTCTCCTGCGTCTCGCAAAAGGGAGACACAGCACGACGCGACGTCATCGACTTTGTCCTCAGCCGGCGGGCGCGCGACGTCCGCCTGAGCCTCACACCCGCCCTCTTGACCGCCGCGCTCCAGGGCCGCAACTGGGACGTCGTTTGCCCGCTTCTCAATTACAAGCCGTTTGAAAACATCGTTGGCGTTGCCAAGCAAGTCCTCTCTGGCGAGTCCCGGGCCTCGTGGGCTCACAACCGGGGTCTCGCGGCCCTGGCGGCGAGACTTCTTGGGCGCAGGGAGTCCTTCAAAGTCGCCCGGCGGCTGCTGCGGAGAGGCGAGACGCTCCTCGGGGGCGCGGTGATGATAGGGGCGCAGGATTTGGTCTTCAAACTCGTGAAACTTGGCAAGGACGTGAACGAGGAGTCGAACCGGTCGAGTCCGCTCGTGCTCGCTGCTGGACAGGGCAAATTGGAAATCGCAGCCCATCTGCTCGAGCATGGGGCAATGTACCACTACGATTGGTCGGCTCCGCAGGCGATCGCGGATTGGATTGCCGAGCATCAGCGCCAAGGAATCATCTTTCGCCGTGTGAAGCGACGGCCGGATGCTGATGCAAGGTTTATCCAATTTGGTCTGCGAAGCCGGACGTAGTGGCCGGCGTTGTCGCCATTTAATTGCCTCGATGGATGGCTTCCCCCTTCTCATCTCTTTCGGTTTGGCCAGAGGACTTAGATACGCGCGTCAACGACCGAAGGAAGACGATGCTGTCGTTGAATACCAACTCACTTCGGGGATACGAACGTTATCCACATTATTTGGAGTCGTGGGTCATGAATAGACAGCAACGGGCATCGTGCCCGCTCCCATAGCTGCATCTGACTATTGTGTGCACACGTTTTCGTCCGTCTGTCGACTTCGTTCCCATAGCTTTCTCAACACTGACACAAGGGGAGGGTGGGAGCAGATATACTGCGCATAGTTCATCACCGCAAGTAGCATGTAAGAGCACTCACTGGTTGTCACCAGCTACCGAACGCCATCACGTAGCCTCTGACATCGCAAGGGAAAGCGTTCCTGGGACGTGTCGCCGTCGAACAAGGTTACATGCGTCAAGCCCCGAATCGAACCGATTGTGCCGACCTCTTAAGACGACGAAGGAAGGAATCGTCGTCACAAACCTCTGATGGGAGTAGCGCCATTCCAATACGATTATTGTCGACGACTGTAACCAGACGTTGTGTCACGGCAGGGAACCAGGATATGAGAGAGAATTGTGACTTGATTGCCACGTCCTTTTGCTCAGACAACCTATCTAGCCCACCAGTTCCAGTCCAATGCACGGGCCCGTAAGCCGGATTGCATGTCCGAACCGGTCCGAAAGCCATCCAGTCCATCCAGCGATCCTCTCCCAAAAGGGTTTTTTTGCGTTGTTTTTCTTGTTGATGTGAGTGCCACAAAAGGCCCGTTTGCCCTCCGCCAGCCAGGAATGCGCCGCCACACCCCCGGTCGTATCCTCTTGGGTCACCTTCGCGAGGGGCCCAGGAACTCATGGAAGCGGCTGGCCAGCCCGGCCCAAGAAAGGCCAACAAAGGGCGTAATGATACTCGGGTATTTCTGCGGTCGTTCGTCGAGCCTGCTTTCGCGACAAGAAGCAGGGCATAGGCGTAGAGTGCGTGAACGGATCATGTCGAAACCTCCGTCAGAGTGTGTATGCGTGTTCGGGCACCAAGAAGCAATATCTTGGGCATGTTGTCGACCGACGACAAAACGTTCGCTCTTCCTCCTCCTATCCCGGACGGAGGGGCCTTCCAACCAAATCTCCTCCCTGCCAAAGAAAACGCATGATGATCAGAACCATGCCCCGACAGACGCCGTTGGATGCCAGCCACCCCGTCGCCCTCCGTGTCATATCCCAACACCAGTCATCTCCGCGATTGATTGATTAATACTCAAAACATACCGCGGCGCTCAAACCAGAGATGCGCCACCGACCGGACCGACCGCCCAGTCCGTAGTGCTGCCGCCCTCGACCGCGAGGGCTGGCTCCACTCCCTCCTTTTGTCCACCAAGAAATCAAATGTGGCCGTCTCCCATGCGAACGCCGCTCCGGGCTGATGCCGTTCAGCCGCTTGTTGACCCAACCCCCCCAAACGCCGTCGTTAGAAAGAAGCAAGGTAGCATGATAAGATTGGATCGGGGTGTGACCATGCTGAGCATGGTGCCCGTGTCTCGTCTCGAGACCAGACGCAGCAGCACCTTTACGGTCCATGAAATGTCGTCCTTTTCAGTGGTTGGACCCGTCGGCTCGCTCATCCGGCCCTTTCCAGACAGCATGTATTCCACCAGCTAGGGGAGAAGATGCCTGTTGTCGATAAGACCGAAGGGAAAAAGAGAAAAAGAAGTCAAACAGAAAGACCAGTAAGATCCGATATGGGTATGGTACAGGCCAAAGTTTGCGAATATCTAACGAAGCTTTTCGTTGCTTGCCGACGAGTCGTAGGTCTGACTGAGCTTTTTCGTGTTTCGTCATCGTGAATGGTGAGAGAAAACCCAAGAGCTCGTGTGTGTGTGTGTGTGTGTGTTGTGTGTGAGAGTGCATGGATGAGATGCCCCGACCCAGTCTAATCGTGCCGTATAGCCTCCAGAAAATCAAAGAAGAGAAAGATGGGAACTATGTACAATCCAAACAAGACGCAGTCGCGTGTTCCGCCGCGATGCATACGCCAGAACGCCTTTCTATAGAGAAATGGGTGAGCGGCCCTAGGACATCTGTCCCTGGGGCTGGGGGTGACCCTGGCCTTGGCTGCGTCCGTGACCGCGGTCGCCGTAGCCGCCGCGGTTCTGACCACGGTAACCGCCACGACCGCGTCCACGGCCTCTGCCGCCGCCCTGGTAACCGTTCTGCTGGCTGCTCTGCTGGGGCTGCTGGGTCTGCCAGTTGCCTGGAGCCGGGCCACCCTGAACAAGGGGCTGTTGACCCTGCGTGGGCTGCTGCTGTTGATGTTGATGTTGCTGCTGCTGCTGCTCCCCCCGGTTGGGCTGACTTGTCTTGAAGTTGGAGATAGGTCTCGGGATGGACTCGGGGTTCTCGTAGACGTAGAGGGACTTATCAATGCTGGCGGGAATGGGCTGGATCTCGGTTCCAAGATCCTTTTCAATGTTGTATAGGTTGAACCTGTCATCCCAGTTGATCAGGTTGATGGCAAGACCCAAGTGGCCGTAACGACCGGATCGACCAATGCGATGCAGGTACGTCTCGGCGTTCTTGGGGAAGTCAAAGTTGATGACGACGTTGACGGCCTGGATGTCGATACCCCGGGTGAGGAGGTCGGAGCACACGAGGTTTCTGCAGACGCCGTTGCGGAAGTCGTGGAAGACGCGGTTTCTCGCCTGTTGGGCCATCTTGGCGTGACTGTAGAAGCAAGAATAGCCCAGCTCAGTGATCTTCTTGGCCAGCAGCTCGACTCGGTTGGTTGAGTTACAGAAGATGATGGACTGGTTGATTTGCAGCTTGGAGAAGAGGGTGTTTAGGCAGTGAACCTTTTGCTTCTCCTCAACGAATGCGTAGTATTGGGTGATGCCGCGGAGGGTGAGCTCGTCCATGAGGTTAATCTCGTAGGGGCTGACCATGTTCTTGTCGGAGAAGTCCTTGACGGAGAGGGGGAAAGTAGCGGAGAAGAGCATGACCTGGCGGTCCTTGGGGTGGAACTGGAGGAGCTGCTCGATGACGGGGGTGAACTCGATGGAGAGAAGCTTGTCAGCCTCGTCCATGATGAACATGGAGCATTCGCTGAGGTCGGCAACGTTCTTGCCGGCGAGATCGAGGATTCTGCCGGGGGTACCGACAACGATGTGGACGGGGTCTTGGAGACGGATAATATCGTCGCGAAGACCAGTGCCTCCGGTGGTGACCATGACGTTGATTCCGAGGTGTTTGCCGAGGGTTTTGCAGACCTGTGATGTTTGCATGGCGAGCTCACGGGTGGGGACGAGGATGAGGGCTTGGATCTTGGACACCTTGGGGTTAATCTTTTCAAGAGCGGGGATGACGAAGGCGGCGGTCTTGCCGGTACCGTTCTTGGCACGAGCGAGAATATCGCGACCGGTGAGGGCAACGGGGATGGCTTCTTCCTGGATTGGCGACGGCTTCTCGAATCCAGCCTCGAAGATGCCCATCAACAAGTCTCTCTTCAATTGGAAGTTTTCAAACTCCAGACCCTTGGTGTTTGTGACATCCTGGGCGGGGAGGCGATGTCAGCATGCGGGCGAACAAGCCGGGGTAGCAACGGAGGCGGCGGCGGCAGCGGCAGCGGCAGCAGCAGCAGGGGACACAGCAAGATACATACCTCGGTTTGTTGTCTGTTGTCCTTGGCAGGCAGCTTCAAGCTCTTCTTCCAGTCTTCTGACGCGGCGCCATCGCTGCAACAGTCAGTCTAACCAGCTTCTTGGCCAGGGGGGGTTCACGGGGAGGAAGGAGGTCGAACCTCAGGTTCGTCGCCTTGAGCTTGTCTGCGAGTGCTTCCGCCATTTGAATATGTGTATAGTGGGTATGTGCCTAAAGGCAGGAGAGGGAATGGGGGGAGGCGATGCTGCCGGTGACGGGTTGGTTGCGCGCGAAAAGGGCTTTTGCTTTCCCCACTTCGCGGTGAATCGGGTCGAGGGGCGGACGAGTCGTGGTGCTCGGCAGGAATCAGGAAGGGCAGGCAAGGTTGGGTTTCGGGCGACAAAATAAATGGCAGTTGTCGCTCGAGGAAGAGTGTGGTTCGGAAGGTGCCAGCGCAGCGGGTGAGTGAAGGGTGTTCCGTGGTTTTCGTCGCTGTGTTCCGTTGTCCGGAGAGGAGGGAGGAAAGAGGCTGTGGGTTTCTGGGCCGGACTAGGTATGCGAGTTTGCGGTGCAGCCAAGCAAGGCGGTGGGATGGATGAGGAGGGGAAATGGTTCGTGGGTGCGCGATTTCGAAGAATCCTGTGATGGTCGTTTGGTGACTCGGGATACTGAAACAGCGAGGGGGGGGGGGGATGCGTTTCGTCCACGAGGCGTAGCGCGAGAGGTTGTGGAATTGGTTGGGTTTGCGTGGATTCGGAAAGAGGTAAGTGGTTTGTGTGTGTGTGTGTGTGTGTGTGTGGTGGAGGAGTGCGAAGAAGAAGCAAGTTTGCCGGTCAATCGACGAAGCAGTGCGTGCGCTCCGTTCGGTGCGCCTCAGCTGTGCCTTTGGGGCGGGCCTTGTACCCCTGTCTAGCGGCTTTAGCGGGGCCACGTGACCATACTTGTCTCGATGCCACTCTCTCTCGAAAGAAGGGCAGTCGCTCTGTATGAATACTGAGTCCGTAGTTATTTTAAGAGATAAAAAAAACTGCTAGGGGTGTTTTTTGCTGTTTCTCCGTGCTCAAGTCCGTGGTATGAAGAGTCGAGGTTGTCAAAACTACGTTAAGCAGCAACTAAGCGTTTTTTCAGGGTACCTACGTCTTGGATCACGGGGTGACATGTTGCCCGTGGCCCCCTCACCGAGAGCTTCCGTCCCTCTTCACTCCTTCCATTCGCTCTTTACCGAGGCCGCCCCAGCCCTCTTTCCGACCGATTGGCCCGAGTCCCGGTCTTTACTGGCGGAGCGAGGTGTCCGGCTATCGGCTGAAGGTTTATTGCTGACATAATAGCATCTCGATTACCCCACACCCATAGGTACCTACCTAGGTACCTAGCAGGTGGTCCTTATGTACCTACTGTTCAGTGAGAGCACGCATTGACCCAATGCGGCAATAGGAGTCGTGGTTTACATACCGCACCAGTCGACCCATCGGCTTTCTCACTAACACCAACAACCACACATCCGCTGATCCAACTCCGAGGTCGAGATGCTCCCCCTCGACCTCTGTCCCCAACCTCCTTGAGACTCTCCGCCTTTTCAATTTTTTTTCTTCGTCACCCAGGGGGGGCAGAAACACGTTTTTGCTTCGCCATGGTTCCCAAGACGCCAAAGGCATTCGCCGCCCGCTCGAGCAACAATGTCCTGAACCTCTTGGCCGTCCCCGCACACCACACATCGATAACGTCACCACCCAGACCACGTCCACCGCCGTCCACTACCCCTCCGAAGCAGACGACCTCTCGGCGCTACGCGACGGTCGACGCCCACCGCCCCCCGAACGATGCCGCAAAACCGGCAAAGGGTCCCGGTAACTCCGGCGGCGGCGGCGGCGGCGGCGGACCCCCCTCCTGGCCGGCCCGCGCGAACCCCACCCCCTACGACATCTTCGACATCGACAAGGCCGCCCCCTACACAAAGTCCCGCTTCGCCGAGCTCGTGAAGCAGTACCACCCGGACAAGCATCACGCCTCCGCCCTCGACTCGCTCCCCGCCCACACCCGCCTCGAGCGCTACCGCCTCGTCGTCCTCGCCAACGAGATACTCAGCTCCCCCGACAAGCGCCGCGCCTACGACGCCTTCGGCGCCCACTGGCAGGTCCCCGGCGCCGGCGACGCCCGCGACATCCACGAGGTCTACCGCCAGGCCGACAGGGCCTGGCGCCGCGCCGGCGGCAACCCCTCGGCCAACGCCACCTGGGAGGACTGGGAGCGCTGGCACCGCCGCCGCGCCAACGGCGGCGCCGCCGGCGACGACCGCCAGGCCCCGCTGTACATGTCCAACGCGAGCTTCGCCGCCCTCGTCGTCGCCGCCCTCGCCGTCGGCACCGTCGCCCAGACTACGCGCATGGAGAACTCGTCGGCCTACATACTCGAGAAGAAGGACGCCCACGAGGCCCACATCGCCGAGGCCCTGCGGAGGCAGGGCGAGGCCACGGCCGGCAAGGGCCGCGAGGAGCGCATCGAGCGGTTCCTGCGCGAGAGGGAGAATATCAACTTCGGCTTCATGCCGGCCAAGCTGGACGTGCGGCCGGCGCCGAGCGCAAAGTAGCCAGAGAGAGAGAGGTGGTTAGGTTGGTTGGATGGAAGAAAGAGGCGCCCATCCCCCGCCCGCTGGAAAAGAGGCCGCACGACGCAAGCCCTGTGCTCGTGTTACCGAGCTTGAACATGATGTTATGATCCATTTGTACAATACAGCGTGCCTAGAAATGCACGTACACGGGGCGCAGATACCATGGATATTTTCTTGTTTAGGGTTTTTATTCTCTTTCTTTCCCCTTTTCGTTCCATCAAACCAACATGGCGATATGTTTCTTCCGGGCTGCGTAATGAGTGCGCGGGCAAACCAACGTAGGCAGTTTGATATATTGAAATACCTGGATGCTTCTGGCAAGAGAGCCTCCTACAAAAGAAGGCAAAGCTTTGCTCGGGGGTAGGAGGGAATTACTGGTCATTCCGTGCCTCAATCATCCGACGCATGACCTTCTCCGCGACCGACGGGTCGATCCGCTCCGTCTCGCCGATGCGCATCATCTTGCCAACGAGGTACATGAGCTTGCCCTGCGGGTACTTCTTCTTCACGTCCCTCACGTCCTTGTTGTCGAAGAATTCCCGGAGCACCTTCTCTTCGCCCTCCATGGCGCTCAGGGCGAGCTGCCGGTACTCTTCCTCCGACATTTCTCGGAACCACAGCTCGTGGGCGGCGATAGCGTCCGTGACGGAGGCGAACTCGTCGAGGCTGCCCAGGTACTGCGCCACCAGGAGCTCCTTGGCAACCTTGCCAGTGATTTCGCGCTTCTGCAGGTGCAGGAGAACGCGGGCGAGGGCGGCGTGCGGCACTGCATCGCACCGGCCCTCGGACGTGATCTCCAGGGTCCGCTGCTGAGCCGACCCCGGGTCCGTCTTCTCCGTGGTCAGCCGACCGAACTCGTGGAGAATCCAGTTGCCGACGAGGGGCGCGTAGGTGCGCAGGTCGGGCTCGATGCCCGACTCAGCCAGGGCTTTTCCGAGCTCGTCCACGACCTTGTAAAAGTACTCGAGCCTGCCGCCGTTGTCCAGCGGCATGAGTGAGAGCGCATCCTTGGCCGTCAGTCCGTAATCTCGGATAAGCTCTGCCAGCTCGGCGTCCGGCAGCTCCTTGACGGAGTCCCTGATGTGGTTCACGAGGTCCTCGCCAATCACCAGGGCGCCGAGGTCGGGGTCCGGCATGTAGCGGTAGTCGACCTCGCCTTCCTTGCCCCGCAGCCTGCGGGTGTGCTTGGAGCCCAGGGTCCAGCCGCGGGTCTCGCTGGCGATCGTGTCGCCCGCCTCGAGGGCGGCGATCTGGCGGTCACGCTCGGCGATGATGGCGTCCTCGACGGCCTTGATTGTGCTCAGGTTCTTGATCTCGGTCCGCGTGCCCAGCGGGGTGGTGGGATCGCCCGTCCTGCGGACCGAGACGTTGACGTCGGCACGCAGGCCGCCCATTTCCATGCCCGACACGCAGGCATCGACGGTGTTGAGCAGTACCTGGACTTTGCGTACAAAGGCGGCGGCGGTGCGGGGGTGATGCAGCTCGGGCTTGGTGATGATCTCGATCAGGGGCACGCCCACACGGTTGAAGTCGAGCCAGGAGACGTCGTTGGGCTGGGCAAGGGTTTTCGCCGTGTCCTGTTCCAGCTGGACCTGCTGGATGCCGATAGTGACACGCCCCCGGTCCTCGGCGGCGATGCCATCGAGGTCGGTGAGCTCGATGTGGCCGTTGCGGGCAAAGGGCTCGTAGTACTGCGTGATCTGGTAGCCTGCGGGCTGGTCCCACCAAAAGTAGTGTTTCCTGTCGAAGCGGCTGACGGGCTGTATGTCGCAGTTCAAAACACAGGCGGCGCGCAAGGCGGGAATGAGGGTCTCCTTCTGGAACGTCGGCTGGCTACCGGGCATGGCGACATCGAATAGGGCCACATGCGAGTTGGGGTCGTCGCTGAAAGAGGTTGCGGCGGGCGAGAAAAGCTTCCGGGCCGTATTAAGCTGGGCGTGGATCTCGATGCCGACGGTCAACTCCCAGCCCTTCACGGTCTGGTTGCTCCCCTTGGGGCTTTGGGTTTTCGCCTCCTTTTTAAGCTGCTTCATTTCTTCCTTGTACTTCTTCCGGAAGGGCACCGGCGGTGCTTCGGAAGGTGTGGACGCGGCCTGGACGGTCGCGTACGTTGCCTTGGACTCTCGAATGGGTGCGACAGGTGACGGTGCCGGTACGGGACGAGCCGGCGAACGGGAGCATGGTGTTCGTGAGGCGACCAAGCAGCCGTGGCGAGAGAGCTGGCCACTCAAGAGGTAGCGCGACAGTTCGCGGGTCGGGATGCGCATCATGTTGACAGGCGGCCCGGCGATGCCAGTGTTGGGTTGAGGTACGAGGAGTCAGGGGGTGCGGCACGTTCTGTAGAGGTGTCGAGCTGTCTTGAGCTGGGGCGAGGTCGTGGCGTGACAGGAGCGCCACTTTGGCGGGATTGGATGATGGCGTTAGTGGGCTGGGAAGAAGCTTGGTCGTTGAGCATGTATGTATGCAGGTAGGTAGGTAGGTAGGTAGGTAGCACACCCTCTCTCTCTCGGCGTCGAAATGTGTTCGTCAACCAGTGGCTCGAGGGCCACGGCCAAGCGTGATTGGAGGACTCGCGGGCGGAACGCGATGGCGGGTGGTGAAGATTGAGTGGGTGGCGGCCGGAAGTATGGGATGCGGGCGTTCAGCTCTGCAAGTTGATGATTGATCGTCAAGGCGAGGTAGTCTTTCTGTGGATGTTTCTTCGAGTCAATTGGGTCGAATCAAGGTGACCCAGCACTGGCGCTGTGGATAGCTTCAGCTGCGCGCTGCTTGCTTCCTCGCCGTCGCATCAAAATTGACGGAAGCTAGAGGTGGGCGGGTGCTCACAGGAAGAGTACGTACTGTTACTCCCGGGCCGCACGAGCTTCCGACCATACAGAGTGTCTACCTACCTATGTACATAGTAGGTAGGTACTTCGTACCAAAACTGAGTACCTACCCAGGTACCTACAGATAGGTAATTAGCTGGGTTGCTAGGATAGGACGATTATGTAATGGTGCTGCATCCCATCCCACCCATCCCATCCCATCCCTTGGGACGAAGCAGAAAGGAAGGGCACGCGCACATGGGCCGGGAATGACACGCAGCGCAATGTGCCTAATGTATCCGTACCTATGTATTCGTAAACTAGGTAGGTACCTCCCCTAAGGCAGGTAAACATGGGCGGGCTGCCGGGTCCGCGAAACGGGTCCACGTAACTGGCGCGTCCTTCATGCTATTCTTGGCTGCCTTTGTTGATGCGTTCGATTCATTCATTCGATTCGTCTCCCCGTTAAAAGTTGCCTGCCTACCTACCTACTACCTGCATCTGCATCTGCAGCCCCCATTTGTTCTTTATTCCAACCCCCGGATCCTATCCCGTCCAGCAAGGAACGTCCTAGTAGATACCTACTCAGTTGTACGGCACGTGTATGTATACACTCTTTACTTGCAGATGTATAGATAAAATCTACCTCGGTAGGTGCTTCGTAGGTAGGTAGGTACCTGCAGCGTTACAGACTCCATACACTGCTCAGCCAGCATGCACCAACTCTTTTTCTGTTCCTCTTCCTACACGTTGTGCTCGACTAAACTGCATACACAAACCCGGTAAAGACCACCATCATCATCATCATCATCATCATCGCTGCCACACTTCACACCATCAAAACCCAACTCGACCAAAGGAGCACCACACACCGTCGCCCCCGTCACACCCCCCCATCACGCTGAGCCGCTCTTGCTGGTCATCTGAAACAAACCCGTCCACGGCTGACACACACACAAGTCCCGGTCATACGGCTCCTCCATGCTTTCTTTCTTTCCTCCCCTGTAGCCTTTTTGTTTTATTAGGCTTTTTTTATTTCATTATTTTATTTTGCAGCTACCTCTCTACCTACTACCCTCGGCAGTCTCACCACCTCTCGTGATGCGCCGTCTCTCCCCACACAATGCTTTCTTTTCATCCACCACCTGCGAAAACAACCATACGTACCTAGGTCCTCCTGCTCAAGTCCGCTCTGCTATCGAACTGCGCCGCATCCTGGGATGCTACCCGCGCCCTCCTCCCCCATGATCTCACCCTTTCGGCACTTCCCTCTCATCCCGATCTTGATCACCGTTTGAGATCCCCTATTCTGTCCGTGTTTTTCCCAGCGAGCTAGCCCCTCGGCTGTTTTGCAATCTTCACCTTGCCACACATCTCTCGTCTTTCACTTGGTCTCTGCGAAATAAAGATCCGGGCTGCCTCTTGTGCGATTCGCTGATGCCCTAGGTCTACTACTCTGAGACATTCCTCCCTCGCGGTACACAAGTCGCATTCCCTCCTCGTCTCACTCAGGTCGAGCGAGATCCCACTTTTTCGTTCGGCAACTCTTTAGGCTCAAGTTGAAATACACTCGCCAGTTGGTCCGCACCTTGCGCTCTAAAAAGATATCCATAATCCACTCCATTTCCGACTACCGATGTCGACGGTCTACCGTCCCCCGTCCGTGGACGATGTCCACGCTGGCTACACGGACGACGAACCCACCCCAAACCAAGCCTGGCTAGCCCTGAACCCGAGCGACGCACTCCCGCCGCCCTTTCCCTCGTCCACGTCTGCTGCCCGCGACGCCGGCGATAAGCCCGCGCACGAGGGGTATCACATGTCGCCCCATGACACGTCAACGCCTGGGAATCCTCGATCGCGCCCGAGGAGCGCCACCGTTCGGAGGCACTCGTCCCTACCCGCCTCTGGCCCAGACTCGCCAACCCGACGTCGCATCTCTGCCATGGACACGGCCCAGAGCACGCTTGACGAGGTAGTCGCCGCGGACCCCGAGTCCTCCTCAGACGAGACCGTCATCCCCGCCGACGCTGATGAAATCGGCCAACAGACGCATCTTCCAGCTTCGCCCACCGAGTCTACCTTGACCAGCTTTTCCGCTCTCACCGGTAGGACTCACGCATCTAGCGGTTCCAGCGGCAGCGGCTCAACCATCACCCAGGCGTCGTGGCCGAGGCGGCGAGGAAGCGACAAGTCGAGGGCTCAAGACAAGGCCTACCACTCCAAAGGACGCCGACAGAGTCGTTCACCAAAGGCGCAGCCACTATCCAGCGTCCTCAACTACCTGGAGCCAGACTCTCCTCACGTAACCCCAGAGGCCATCCAGCGCTCCGTCGAGCAGTCGTCCTACTGGAGGATGCCTGACCCCTCAAGTTTCCAGTCGCCGTCGACGAGGAGCACCAGCTCAACAGCCTCGAGCAGCTTCCAGTCCGATGTCTTTTCCGAAATGGCTGGCGACCATGAGACCGACCGGAGCAGCAGCCCGGACCAGAGCGCCTACGGTGACTCGCCGTCCATGCCCGGCAAGTTCGAGGTGCAAATGGCCACCGCCCAGCGCCAGCAGGATTATCGCAGCTACGGCACCCCCGAGATGCCGCGAGGCACCGCCAACTTCCCTCACCTGCCCCCAAACGCCCTCCAGCCGCGTCTCCCTGCCGTTCATCACGGCCACCCCAAGCACCTCCCGAGGGCGGAGAAGCTGCCGCTGACGGGCTACGAGCTGATCGCCTCCAAGCTGTGCGCCGCCGACGCCGACAGGTCCAGCATCAAGCCCATCTACCGCCGCTTCGAGGCCCTCAACCACCGCCTGCTCCTGCACCTTCAGGACGAGCTCGCCGAGCTGGAAGAGCAGCTCCACCGCCTCGACACGGCCGACACGCAGACGCGACGCCTGCAGAACTGCATATTGCCCGCCTCCCGGAGACAAGACGCCCTCACCGCCGGCGAACTGCAATGGCACAAGACAGACGTGCTGGGCAAGATTGGCTACAAACTCAGCCAGTACAGTGAGTCCCCCCTCCTTCTCCGTATTCTCTTCTCGTCATGGCCGACCGTATCCTGACGCGCCACAGACCACGTCCTCTCGTCCTTCAAAGAAACCCAGGACCTCCCTGCCCCCAACCCCCAGGACGTCGACTTCTACCGCGCCTACCTCGCCAACCACAACCCCATCGTCGAGATCGAGGCCCGCTTCCTCGAGCCCGCGGACGACCTCGTCTCCCTCGCCCGCCCGTCGTCCTCCTCCGGCTCCCCCTCCCGCGAGTCCGGTGACGACCTGAAGACCCCGCAGCCGCGCCGGGCAAGGCTGCCCTCGGTGGACCTGGGCGGCCGCAATAAGGCCGAGCGCGCCCGCCGCCTGCTGGTCGCCGCCCTCACCGGCTTCCTCCCCACCGTCGCCCTCGCCTTCGCGGCCGCCTTCCTGCTCCCCATCCTCGCCTTCGCCGTGATCCCCGGCTTCGTAGGCCGGATGGCCGTCGTCTTCCTCGTCGCCGTCGGCGTCGCCGCCGCCGTCGTGCAGGCCGGGCTCTTCAGCGGCGGCGCCGAGCGGCCCGCCAAGGTCGCCGCGACCGAGGGGCTCTTGGCGTCCGGAGTATACGTCGGCGTCATGGCCGTCGTTGCGGGGATATTCGGGTAAGACCCGTCACGTTCGGGCTGGATTCGGGACAACAGATTAGAGCAGGTAATGATTGAATGATAACGATACCCATTAAACCCTATGTGACTATTGCTTAATCTTTTCTTTCTGAGACATCAACAATTGGCCCGTACGACTCTCGCGCTAGTATCAGGTGTCTACAAACAAGCCATGGTTCTTCTGTGGTGTTGCTTCGCTGCTCATTAAGGAACGAGAGCAGCTTCGCGTCGGCTGCCGCCAATGGCGCTCGCCATGCGCGCGTGGATATCGAAGCTAGACAGAGAACTCAGGCCCGTCGCTGTCTTCGGTGATGGGGTGTCAAGGACAGAGACGTTGATGGCGACGACGGCGGCGACGACTAAAAGTCTAAGCCACGGCCTCTGCTCCCCTTACCCTTTTCTCCTGCGGGAGAAAATGCTAACGAGGGAGCCCTCTTCTTGTGTTCTGTATCCATGCCGCCGTTCTTCCAGTCTGCCAAGAGTCTGTTGTTGCACATCCATTTGTTCTCTCCCTTCACTAGCCCCAGAAAATACCGTCGAACACCTCCACGGTGCCGGCGGGGACGGCCGGGTCCGCACCGCCCACTAAATTCTCCCATAGACTGAGCGGAACCCGCTCCCTACGGAAGCCGTTGAATGGGTAATCGCGAAATAGATACCTGTCCCGGCGCGCCCGGTTCTCGGTCAGGTACGAGAGCAGCTTCGCCTCCGCTGCACTGCGGAGGTCGGGCGCTCTGAACGGGGCGTTGACGACCCCCCTCATGGCCCCATTGACCTCCCAGGCAGACACTATGTACTCGTGACTGTCGTCTTCGTTGTTGTCCTCGCCTGGCGTGGAAATGGAGGCCCCATTCGGGCGGTAGAGCCACTTGGGCGCGGAGTCGGGGGAGAAGACATCGAGGCGGCGGTTCCAGAAGACGCTGCGGCGGAGGCGCGCGTCGGACCAGAAAACCCACCCGCAGCGGCGAAAGGCCTCGCGCAGCTGCTTGTTCGTGGCGTTGAGGTGCCGCCAGGCTGTGTTGGCGGCGCCGTCCTTGCAGGCGGTGTCGCGAGCGCGTCCATAGGCGAGGTAGGCGTTGGTCTGGGGCGGGGCGACGGCCGTGGCAACGTTGCCGTCGAGCTGGGACTCATCGAATTGACGGAAGGAGAGCCAAGGGATGCCGCCGTGAGCCGCACTGCGTGCGCCGAGGGGGCCAAAGTACTCGGCCTCGTCGGGGTCCGCCATGCTACCGAGGAGGACGTGGCCGTAGGCGCGGATCCAGTAGCTGTAGGTCGTCGGGTCGGAACAGAGGAAGTGCTTGAGGAAAGCGAGGCCGAAAGTAGCCGTCTGCTTGACGAAGATGCCATGCTTCTCGTGGCCTGCGAGCTCGAACTTGGCGCAGGGGGTGCCGGGGTCGGCCTCTGCGTAGGTCTTGGTGAACCACTCCGTCTCGTCGTCGTCGATCAGGTCAGAGTGGGAGTCCTGGAAGGAGCTCTCCGTGTCGGCGAGGCTGCCTGCGGACTCGGTATGGGACTCGTCGTTTTCGTTGATCTCGTCTTTGGCAGTCGTGTTCTCTTGAGTCTTGTCTTCATTTGTCTCATCTCCATCGGACTCAGCTTCATCGGACCCATTTTCATCGGACCCATTCTCATCGGACTCATCTTTATCCATCTTGTAATGAACAACATTGTAACCGTTTGTGAACGGCTTGCGATGCAGACTGAAGAAGTCCCGATGACCGTTGTTGTAGCCACCATAAGGTACGCCGATGCTGCTCAACACTGGGTCAAAGATGTCGGAGAAGTGTGTCTCAAAAAGAATGGTGTGCATGTCCCCGATGTACAACTGGACCCAGAGTATTTCCTCCACCTCCCAAGCCTCGAAAAAGGTATTCAGAAGGCGGATTTGCTCATTGAAGTTGAATAGCTGGGTCCCGGGGCGGGCACGGATGACCTTGCTGAGTAGCTCGAAGCGGCAGAACGCTCGGAGCAGACGGACGCGCTCCTCGGGCTCGTAGCTCCAGATTCCCGCGGCGGGACTGCAGGCTCTTGGGGGCCGTTCCTTGTGCGCCCCCGCGGGCAGGCGGATCTGGATGTCGAGGTGATCGATGGTTCCAGTGAGGGCTGCGAAGTCCTCGGCGAAGGGGATCGCGAGTCGGTCCATGAAGGCGTACGCGGCCACCTTGTCGTCGGCGCTGGCGCGGTCTCCAAGGCGGTTCGACTTCCAGTCCTGGAGGTGCTGGAGGATCGCCGCCTTCTTAGCGGCGTCGGACGGGTACCCGAGGGCGGTCGGGAACATGACGGCGGCGAGCGCGTCGGGGAGCAGCGTGCGCAGCTGCGCCGGGCCGAGCTCCGTCTGGAGGAGCTGCTCCAGGATGCCGTGGCTGCCCCGGGTGGTCTTCAACATGATGGGAGACGCCTTTCTGATGGCGAAGACGTCGCGCCGGTCGTTGAGTTCGTTCAGGATGGCCTTATGAAGCTCGACGGGCACCTTCATGAAGGGGTCGCCGGCCGTGGTTCTGCTGCTAGCTGCCTCGCCGCCAGCACGGGCGGGGGAATTGGGGTCCATGATTCTGGACTGTAGGGAGTTTTGTCTGAATAATTGGAAGGCTGTCAGTAATAGAAATAATAGCGGCCATTGTAAGATACTTGGATTAGATGGAACCGACATTTTTCTGGTGCTGGTTTTTGTTGTGTGGGGGGATGTAATGGGAAAGAATAAGATAAAGAAATTTGTACCAGTTTCTTTATGAGTAGCTTCATAGCAAAGCCCAAGCATAGTCCCTTACAGGACCTCTTTCACATCACTACCATGTTACCCACGACGATTCGCTCCTTCCCGTCACCCAGGGAAGAGCTGGAAGTCGTCTTTTGTATCGGGATCCAAGTCACCATCCTCTTCGCGCCATGCAGTACAAAAACCTTCAAAGCAACTTTACAGTAAACTAAACCATCATATGGAAGGGGTTCCTAGTCCGGTTGACTGCGAAGTTCCTAGGATCGTAGCCAACTTCCAAGTCGTCCAAGAACTGGACTTTGGCTTCTGCGACGACACGTCTCTTGTCAGATGTTACAGAGTCGCTTTTCGGGTACGAGATGATGCAAGACACTATGAAGGCATCGCGACAGCAGAAAAGTAAGTAACGCTCCACGATATTGTACCTGAATGCTGTCATTCTAACTTTAGTAATAAGGACCCTTGAGCATGTTGCTCAGTACTCTCCTCTGATCTCAGAGCCTGTTAAGAAGGCGATCTCCAGACCTTCGCAGCCAAGTCGTCCACTTCCCTCCCATCACCTCTTTCGCATCACCACCATGTTGCCCACAACGATCCGCTCCCTTCGGTCACTCAGGGACTTCACCCCTATCAAAGATCGCCAGTAACAAGTGCGCCAAGGCCTTAGCTATCCAGCATGGAAACAAGAACGCTGGCAGGGCAGCAAGCCACCTGGAGGAGTTATGTTGTTTACAATGACAGTTTTCTGGAGCGAATCGCAGAAAAGACACTGTTGGTATCATAGGGGACTCCGTTCGAACGGGTGGGACAGCCATAGTATTGGTGATCTGTCTGTTGCTGAAGAGGGGAAGGAGGGTAAGGTTCTCATCGAGTTGGCAGTGCCGTTGAATATAGGGGACCAGAGGAAGACCGCAACGTGGTCTCGGGCCGGCCCCATGGCTGATCCGTGGATCCGTGGCATTTCGACAGACACCCAAGCATGTTGATCAGTACCTACTCTCCTCTGATCTCGGAGTCCCTCCGGAAGGCGATCCATCAGGGCAGCCTTAGGCCAGTCAAGAGCCAATTCCACGCAAACAAGCTCCCCCTTTCGAAATTTTCTCTCCTCCTCAGCGGCGAGGTCAAGATCAATGAATCGGTATACACTGTCAGAGGTGATGGATACTAGAGTGAGAAGTGGACAGGCTATATCACCTCGGTAGATGTGGAGGCAGAATAAGGGGTGACTTGGGCAACCATGCAGACAGGCAGTGTTTATCGTACGTAGCCAAGAAATGCAGTGCAATCCATATCAATTTTATCAAGGTTGAAAAAGACTCAGGCCAGTATCCCCGGTGCTGTTCTCGACTTGGCTGTGCTGTGCTGCAAATTTCACCCAAACGCGGGCTGGAGGCTCACGCATTGTTGTAACTATGCCATGGACAGCAAATGCGACGATCGTCAAGCGGACGATTGTGGAAGGAAATCAGAGACTCATAAAGCCCGTCGTTGACTTTGTATTTCCTGTGTGTATGAACCAGGATGGATGGCAAAGATTGGGAGGACCGTTGGACATCGAGGCTTATCCAGCTCCGATGCCAATTCCCTCGTATTTGACTGCCAGAAAAAGCATAAAATACGTGGATATCGTCAAAGGAGTTTAGGAGGGTAGCCTGAGCGGCACCTATCTCCATTACTTTTGCCGGTTCCCTGGTCGATTGGTGGCGGTTGTGAATAGATTATAGCCCCATGTCCCGTCTACCTTGATCGTCCCGTCGCGCTTCTCGAGTTGCTCAGCATTTCAATCTTCGCTGTTCATGATGGTTAGAAGTGTTGCCTCAATCGAAAACAACCTAGTGATGACAAAGTGATTAGCTGAGTAGACAAGTCGTAACGTAGTGCCAGTAACAGACTCGGCACACCCTCGAAAACTAGCCCCCAAACGTTGAATTGGAGGCACACTTCAATCCGAAAGAGAGAGAAAGATGATGAATGATTCGTATTTTGAGACTGGTGTGACAGGTAGGGGAATTACTTCCATTATGAAGGCGATGTTGATATGGAGGCTTCTCCAGCAACGTATACGATATAACGCACAAAACCTCGAGTCAAGGATGCCGCATCAAGAGTCCCGTGTCAAGAGGCCACACGCGTCGGGCAACAAACCAGAGACACGGGTGAAATATGACAGAGTTCTTTTGGGTCGTCGCGTTTCGTGACGTTGCTTTTCGCGGCTCTGCGAATCAACATGGAACCGCAAACTTCAAACTGGTTGGGTGGCACATTGAGAGATCACAGTCACGCAGTGCAAAGTATCAAAGACGGAAAAGTGTGAGACGTGAAGCTCGTTTTTGTATTTCGGGTTTCTATGAACCAAGGCAGAGAAGTAAACCGCATCCGGTTATGCCACGATTCCCAAACCATCTATCCGAAGAAGTCTGAATCCATACCATTCCATTCCGTGATCATTGATGCCAATCCTCCCAATGCGCTAAGCCATGTAACTTGATGAACCTGCCAAGCAGAGAAAAGAGGCGAAGCAAGGTCGAGCGGCTCAGAGAAGCATCAGAAGGGCGAAGCCGGCCAAGAGACCGTTGGCATCAGCCTTCATGTTGGCAGCCGCGGAGGCGCTGGGAGACTGAACAGTGCCAGTGGTCACATGGGACTGAGTGACCTTGGTGCCAGAAGAGGTCACGACCTCAGAGGTCTTGGAAGTGACCATCTCGGTGACAGAGGTGGTGACGACCTCAGAAGAGACAGCGGAGGTGGCCTTGGAGACCGGGAAAGTGGAAGTGAACTGCATCACCTCGCAGGTCTCAGTGGTCACGGGGCGACAAACAGTGGACTGGATGACTGGAGAATCTGTCAGAAAGCTGTGCCTGTAATGAAACCAAAGTGAAAACTTACCAGTGACACCACTGCCGCCGACGGAGGTAGGGACGGGCGCACCAGGACCCTCGAGAATGGTGGTGAGCTCCAGAGCAGGCTCAACGGGGTCTAGAAAAGTGTCAGCTCGGAAAGAATCGGCGAAAGCCTGGATGAAAAGCACTTACTGATGTCGCCAACGCGGACGACGTCCTCGTTGACAGCAGCAACGCCAGAGATAATGCCAGAGGCAACGGCAAGGAGGATGTTGGACTTCATCTTGAATGCTGAAGGAGCGTGAGACGAAGCAGGGCCGAGATGAGAGGGGGAGAGGAGCAACTTACAGTGTTGGATGGTGATTTGCTTGAGGCAGATAGATGTGTTTGACTTGAGTGGAATGCTGAAAAGCAAGAAGACGAGAGCGAGATCGAAGAGCGTGGGTGAAGGAGAAGAAGAGAAGAAAGTGGGAGAAAGTTGGGGGGAGGGGAGGTATTTATAGGAGAGAGGAAAGAAGCTGGCTGATTGTGGGATCAGCCGTGTCAGTCTCTCGAGAAGGGGCAGACGAAACCCATTCTGTTCATCACATCAAGAGAAAACAACTAACGGAAAGCAAAGTCTGTGAGTCTGAATTCTGTGATTGGTCGATTGGGGTTTGTTGTCATGTTACCCGGCAGACGTGAGGTCTGGATAGGACAAGATGATGCGGGTGTCCTGCCTCCTTTTTCAGAAAAGGCGAGAGCAGGTCAACAGGAGACCTGGTGATGGTATCGTCAACAGAGTCGTGTGCCTGTGGGGACTTTGGGCCAATGGTTGTGATACGTAACTTGACGGAAGAGAACGGTAGAGTGAGGCAGGTTTGACAAAGCATTCAACCTGACAGGAGGAGGAGAAGAGAAGCACATTGGTTACCTGTGTATTCAATATAATGATGTGAACAGGTACAGTTTCAAGTATAATGTTACTGCTGAGGCACTTGTTCCTTTTGCTGGCAAGCATGAAATTCAATGAATATTTCCTGAGTAAATGACAGGTGCAAAAGCCATGGTTATTGCCTTAATGACTGAATGAATTACTCCAGAGCATGAAAAGACTCACCCTTTGTTCGAAAGAGTGCAAAGGACAAAAGAAGGCTCTATGAGCCAGCCATCTGATACAGGCTACAGCGCAGCAACCCAACCAGATATTGCCCCATTTATCTCAATCAAACAGTCAAACACGGCCTTTTTATTATTTTAATTAGTTAATTACACCTTTAACGATTTGCTAAATATATCTGAAGCGAGGGGAATGCGCAAGCAATAGGGGAAAAGTCAGCTTTTAGCTTTATCGCTACCTAGGTAGGACTTAACAGCAAGGCATCAGCGTGTTCTGATACCAGCTCAGATAGCACCACCCTGGTTAGGGATGAGAGACGCAACTACAGGAGGGCTCAGTTAAGAGAAGTTGGAGATGGAGGTTGAGGTATCAACAGAGATGTAAAAGAAGGTTAGAAGAAGCAGCTAGCGATGTTCCGGAGCGAGCGACTAGGATGGAGGCGAAGCCGGAATGGGAGCCGCGAGCGACGAAGTTACAGTGGAAGGAAAGGAGATCGTGTCATTCCTACATGTAAATGCTGATATTTGTGGGCAACGTGCGTTAAGAAGTGTGCAAGATGGCTGAGGCGGACGTGCGGCTATTCCCAACCGCCAATAATCGGCCCAGCTCGTGAAGCAGCAACATAGTTCTCAGCTGTCACAGAATAGAGCGTCTGACTAAGGGGATATTGCCACGCAACACCGCCTTCCCATAAGGCTTACGTATTGACTTAAGCTGTAAGGGCATATTTAGAAGTAAGGCAGGATATTACTACACTTAGAAGAAATAAGCTACTTTTAACCTAATAAATTATCCCTATATAAATATCTCCTTTATAATAGTTATAAGCCTAGCTCTAACTTAAAAATAAGTACTAAATACCTTATCTATTATAAAGTAAGACTTATATAGTAATTACCTTTCTTATTACTTCTTTCTTACTAACTTATATATTAATTTACTTATATAACTCTTATAATAATAGGTATAGATATAAGTATAAGTCTACTAACTAATTAGAAACTCTAGGGACTAATAACTATATATAAAGATTAGTTCCTATAGTTTACTACCCTATACTTTAATACTACTACCTATAGTATCTAGAAGTATATTAATCTAGAAGGCCTTAAAGAGCTCCTAAAGCACTTAAAAGACCTATTATATAAAGAGTTTATTAATAAATATAACTAAAAGTAATAAGAGAAGTATTATTAACTCTTATATAAATAGGAATCTTAGCTAGAGAGGGATTATATAGAGGTAACCTAACTAGTATAGCTAACTAAAGTAATAGTTAAAGATATAGCTCTTAAGAATAACTAGCTTATTACTTATAAAGATATATTATTAAAGAAGTTTAAAATATATAAGTAATATAAAGTAAATAACCTCTTTACCTTATAAGTAAACTTAACTATTATAAAAGATATTATAAGTAGTATCTAGATATAAATATTTAATAATAGAAGTAAGCTTACCCTAAAGGCTATAATTAGAGTGCTTTAAAGGTACTATACCCCTTCTTAAAACTATATATCTAACTTTACCTATAAGACGTATAATAAGGTTCTTATAAAAGCCTTATCTATAGGTAATCCTATAAACTAGCTAAATAACTAGTATAACATACTAATAAAGGCTAAAGTATTTAAAATTACTAAAATTAAAAGCACCCTTATAATTAAGACCTTTCTCTATACAGTTAAGTACTAAATTATTCCTTTATAAGTAGCTAATAAGCTTAACTCCCTTATAAAAACTAAACACCTTAAGGGAGTCTATTTAACCTTAAGAGAATATAGTAACCTCTTTAGAGACCTTATTTACTCTACCCCTCTAAAGACCTATAAAGTAATAGGGGTATATATAACCCTTAGAGGAAAAAATAAGCCGTTAGCTAATAAGAAGTAATATTATAAATACCCCTATACTTAAGATAACTACTTTTAGAAACCTACTTATTATAGCTATCTTAAAGTAGCTATAAAAGGTAAGTTAAGGATTATAAGGTAACCTATTAATAATATAACGCTAAAGATAATAACTATTAAACTAGTAAAGCTAAAGTAGGCTGACTTCTATACTAATATTAAGAAGTAGGGGTAAATAAAAAAGGTAAATAAGTTAACAGCCTTAAAAGTAGTAGTGTTCCCCTCTTTAACTCTAGTTATAGTTATAATTAACCTATAAGAGTTTTAGAGAAGAATACCTTTACTACTACTAATAAGACTTAAGGTCTTCTTAACCCCTATACTTAGCCCTTATATACTTAGTAAAAGTACTATTTTAAATAACTATAGAAGTATCTATCTAGTTAATAATAAGGTACTCCTTAAGCCTAAATCCTTTTAAATAAACACTAGGGATCGTTAAGTTAAATTAGGTATAACCTTATACCTAATAAAGGGATACAGTACTTATATTATAAAGAAAGCCCTTAATAGAGCTATAAAGTAAGTAATAGTTAACTTAGTCCTTAAAGATATTACTTTTATCCCTAGTTTTTATATTAATATTATATTTAAAGGGCTACTTAAAAAGTTAGATATCTAGTACCTTAAATATAACTATATACTATAATATAGAACACTTAAAAAGAGCGTTATAATAAAGACTTTTATATATAAAGGTAATATTATCTTCCTTAAATATAAGCCTATTACCTCTTACTTAGTCTTACCTTATAATAAAATCCTATATAGCCTTATATTTATTATAAATACCTATATCTTTATAACTACCTATTACTGCTTAGTAATTATACTAGTTAACTAGAGTAATAATACTACCCTTTAGTACCTCTATACTAAATATCTTAAGCCTAAAGCACTTACTAGACTCCTAGTTAATACTTAAAGGGTAAAGATTAAAAGGCTGTCTTATATTAAATATAAGTACTATACAGTTACCTATATAACTAAAGTTATCTTAAGGTATATATTAGAGAACTACTTAATCTATTTATACTACTAAATCTTATAGGATCTCTTTAACTTTCTAGTTATATTTAACTACTCTAAGTAGCTTATAGCTATAAGGGATAAGTATACAGCTTAACTCTTTAGAGTTACCCTATTTAGAAAAGCCTATAAAAATATATTCTTAGTCCTTTAAAGATTTATAATATAGATATATTAGTAGTAGGGTATATATATCTATAAGATCTATTAGAATAAAGATACCTTAGTAATTAGAATAAAAAGTAAAACTAAATATAAGAGGTAAGTAGTAGAGTATAGTATTAATATTAAGCTCCCTCCTCTAAATATAAAAGAGCTAGTAGGTAGTAAAGAACGTATAGGGTAAGAAATTATTATATAAATTATTAAGATACTTATATCCTTTAGTCTACTAAAAGAACTCTAGTCTAAAGTTACACTTATAGTAATTTATATATATAATATAAGCCCTCTTTAGTAGTATAAATAGATAATACCTATTAAGAAAGAAGAGGTATAGTTTAGATAGTATTTTTAATAGTAAGTACTAGTATATATAGTAGCTCTTTAGTATAACCTTTATCCTTACTAGAGATAGATATATATATATAGCTACTATATCTATCTATTAATTAGAAACTAAGAGAAAGGTATTTAAAGATAATAATTTAAAGTTAAACTATAAGGGTATATTAGATACCTAGTAGGGTATATATAAAATATATATAACCTTTATAGGGTCTAGATCCCCTTACTATAACGTATAATTATTATATATAATATATACTTTAATAAGACGAAGTTCTATCTAAAGAACACTAGAGATAAAGAAGTAATTACTAAATTAGAAGTATAAAGTATAGTTAATATTATTAAAGATAAAGAGTATAAATAAGATATAATAATAGATATACTTAGCTCTATAAAATTAATAATAGAGATATTAGAATTAATAATTATAATAATATAAGACGAAACTCCCTTAATAGTAAATATTAAGAAGAACGCTTAAAACGTTAAATAACTTAATTAAAGTATAGCTATATAAAGAGAGGAAGGGGTTTTAACTCTTAAGATAATACTAGTACTAAATAAAACATACGTTATAGGCCTATCTAATAAAAATAACTTAATAAGTAAGGTACTTAGTAAGAGCTAAACAGTAGAACTAAGTAATAAGGGTAATAGTATTATTATAAGATTATTACTATTATAGCAGCCTATCTTATAAGGAGGCCTTATAGCTATTAAGTAACTAGATAATAACTAGTACTCTAAAGTAACCCTAGAGGACTAAAATAATATATAGCTATATAATTAAATTATAAATCCACTCTAAGTAGAGTAAGGCTAAGTAATAAGAATAAGCTAGTAAGTACGTTACCTATTAGTAAGGCTAGATATAGTACTATTCAGTAAGCTAACCTAGTATCCTAGTATAGAGTAATACCTAGCTACCTTAAGGGGTAAATCCTTTAGGTAAGTGCTCTTCTTAGCCCTTAGTTAGGTATAAAATTAACTACCTAGTAACTTCTTTATTATATTCTTTAATAATAAAAGTATAGCTTATAAAGAAGTAAATAATAGGTACTAGATACTATATATAATTATATATATAGTACTATATAAATTAATACCTTATTAAATAATTTAGCTATCTAATAGAGACTGTTATTACTAAGAGAACCTCCTATATATACCTTAATTAATAAAGGAACTTCTTAAACTTCTATATAAACTATAGTGTATATATTATAAGGTAATAGATTATAAAATTAAAGAGCTTTAGTACCTTAAAGTATTTAAAATAATTAATAAAGTCCTTATACTATATAGTATAAAGCTCCTCCCCCTTAAATAGGTATAGTTATATAAATAGGATATAGAAGGCTTTCTTAAGCACTATAAAGCTTAAGTAGTTATATATAGTAATATATAAGAAAATAACCCTCTATTAAAGATATATATAGTAACCCTTACTATAAGAATATTTTATATAGTAATAGTAATTACTACTTAATTTAACCTTAATATAAAATAACTTAACGTTATTAATATATTTCTAAACGCTAAACGAGACCCTAATAGTAAACCGATACACTATAAATTACTAGAGGGATATTAAGAAGTAGGAAAGTGTATAATAATTATATACACCCTCTATAGGCTGTATAATACCCCCTTACTTTAGTTTAAAGAGTTCTCTAAAACCCTAAAGCACCTTAAGCTTTAACCTTTAAAAAAAGACCTATACCTCTTTATTTCTAAGGATAGTACAGTATATATACTCTTCTATATTAATAATATCCTTATTATATACCTAAAGGTAAAAGAGTTAAATAGTTAGAAGCTTATTACTAAGCTAAAGGAGACCTATAAGATAAAGGATATAGGAGATATAGAGTAGTATTTTAATATTTAAATTATATAAAACCGATCTAACTATAAGATCTACTTCTACTATAACTAGTATATTTAAAATATAGGTATTAAGTTTAGCTATAATAGAGGTGTAGTACTAGTAACTCCTCTACTAATAATAGATTTTAAAGTAAATAAAGGAATAGTAACTAGAGAGGATATTAAGCTCTTTTAAGAGATAGTAGGATTAATCCTCTATACTACTATAATAATTTAACTTAACGTTATATTTACTTACTCTCTACTTTTAAAGTTTCTTATAAACCTAAGTATACACTATATTTAAGTAGTAAAGTAGTATATTTAGTATCTCTTTTATACTCTATACCTCTTAATCTTATTTAGTATAACTAGAGGGGTATAATTAGTATATATAAGTAACACCTTATTTATAAATAACCCTATTACTTACTATTTATCCTAGGGATATATTATATTCCTATTTAGTAGACTAATTTAGTAGAAAGCAGCCTATTAAGTAACTATAACTATATTAATAATAGAGGCTGAATTACTTACTCTTAAATATATAACTAAAGAGCTAATTACACTATAGTATCTTTTTTATAATATCTTACTAAATCTTAGTAATAACGTTTAAAAAGTATACTATAATAATTAGTAAATAATCCGCTTAGTTATAGAGGAAGGAGAAAGAATTACTATATAACTTTAGTATATTAATATTTAGAATATATAGCTCTATAAAGTATATACTAAAAAGAAGGTTAACGTTATATATCTACCTATAAATAAGATACTAATAGATAGACTTATAAAGAATCTCCTATAAGTAAAGTTTAAACACTTTAGAGTAATACTAAACTTATAAAATATATAATAAGTAATAGGATAGAAAAAAGAAATAAGTAATAAACTAAAGTAAATATAAAATTAAAAAAAGCAGCCTATAAGCTAGAGAGCCTAAAGTAAGATAAAATAGATAAATAGCTTAGGGCTAGAGGGCCTAGAGTAATATAAATTAAATAATAAATAACCTAAGGGCTAGGGAGTCTAAAACGCTCCCTTTTTAGAAGTATTTAGTTACCTCTATAGAGGAGGGTATCTATATATATATTAAGGAGACTATATAATATAGAGCGAGCTCTATAGCTAGAAAGAAGCTTACTAATAAGGCTATTAATATTACCCCTTATATAAGTTACTTTAGGGCTTATAATACTAACTAAGGGCTTAGAGGGTGTACCCTTATCCTTATTACTTACCTTACTATACTCCTCCTCCTCTATCTCCTTTATCCTTTAGTATACAGTAGCCCTCCTTACCTCTTTAGAGGGAGGTAGGACTACCTATATATTATAGTATTATACTATAAGCCCCTATAATTAATATAAGTTAGTAAAAATACGTATTATAATAGAAAGTTAAATATACCTTCTTAAGGGTATTCCTAGCTACTAGAGTATATATAAAATAATTATCTAAAGTAATAAGGACCTTAAGAAAAGGGAGGTACAGCTTATAGTTAGAGATACACTATATACACTTATCCTTACTACCTAGAAGGTATATACTGCTTAAGTAACCCTTAAGTGCACTATAAAAGTAGCAGTTATAGGGCCCTATAACAGTAGGCTATAATACTTTATCTATAACTGCTTTAAGGTACTCTAAGGTACTAATAAATAAGCCGTTATTACTACCTTCCTTTAGAATACCCTTAGGAAAAAGGAAAAGCTTAGTTATAAGTAAATTATAAAGTAAGAGTATACTTACTACTAATCTATCCTCTATAAAAAAGGTTATTAGTTATTATAAATTAAAGTAAGTAATAGACTAAAGGTAACTCACTAGATATATCTAGAGAAGGGCTACTATTACCTACCCCCTCCTACTCTCTATTATCCTCTATAATAGACTAGAGGTAAGTAGGAAAGGGCCCTTTATACTTAAACTTAGGTCTCTTTAAAGGAGCTATAACTAGGTTAGTATTATAAATAAATTAACTAGTAAATAAAGAAACTTATAAGCCCTATCCTTAAGGGTATCTAATACCTATTAAAGTTAATAAGGAGGCTCCTCCTCTTCTTCCTCTTTAATAGAGGGAAGAACCTATACCCCCTATAGGAGATATAAGGGTATTAGTAAGTCTAGTACTTATAGAAGATCTATAGAGTAATAGCACTAGTCCTATATAACTATTATATATATATAGATCTCCCTATATTTAATTATTCTATATAGTATCTATATCCTTCTTATTAGTAATAAATTTATATAAATAACTACTTAAAAGGATAATAGGAAAAGTAAGTAATTTATAGACTTATAATTAAAACGTTATTATTAATAAAAAGGAGGAAATTTAGAAATAAAGACTTATATAAGGTAGATATTTATATTAAGTGTAGGGCACTAAGGGGTACAGGACCTACTTTATAATTAAGGGACTAACTATACTAATTAGTAACTAGTTATTTAACTATACGCTATATTAATTAATTATATAGTAACTACTTTTACTTATTATTTCTTTTATTTATTTTAAATAGCTAGTAGTTATAACTACCTACTACTATTTAAGGGGGTATATTACAGAATAGAGCGTCTAACTAAGGGGATATTACTATATAATACCACCTTCCTATAAGGCTTATATATTGACTTAAGCTATAAGGGCGTATTTAGAAGCAAGGCGGGATATTACTACACTTAGAAGAAATAAGCCACTTTCAACCCAATGAATTGTCCCTATATGAATATCTCCTTTGTGATATCAGCATATTCTCAAAAGTCTGTTAACGGTTCCCTTCTAAGATACGCAGTCACACCCAGCCTTCTCCTGGAAACGTTTGGGCGGAGCCTCGATTCCCATAGGTGCTTCCAACCTTAGCCATCCATCTCGGTTCGCAGACGCAGACAAGACAAACTCAATGACGAATTTTCTCCGGTAAGCCGGGCCTAACGCAATTTTGATCCTCAACCTTTTGAGTCCTCTTCTTACATTAACCAGACAGGGTGTTATGCACTTTCTCATGCAATCGACAATCAACACTTTTTCAACGCAAACGAACCTCAAGACCCTTTGGGAAATTGAAGGCCCAGCCATCACTACATCCCTTCCCCTGAGCACCGCCTTACCAGCAACTCGTACTTTTTAGCTTCTTTCCGGTGCAATGGTGACTAGTCGTTCCGTTTCTCGCCAAGCTGCACCTGCTCCGCGGGACTGCCCCACATGCCGAAATGGCCTTCAGCATTGCGCTTCACAGCAATGGTAGGATCTAGAGGCAAACGCCTGCTTTCTCTTCGACCCGAGACTGCCTGATGACGAAAAAGACAGCGACATTGAGTGGGAGGCCAAGCTTCGGGTCAAAGCCCGTGATCTACCGCGGCTGCTGAGAGAGGGCTTCTACTGGGACCAAGCCAACTTGGACTGGGAGTCCGGCTACGTCCAGCTGGATCTCAGCAGCGACACGGACATCCACGCAGGCGATCCCTGGTCGCGCTCCCGCACATTCTTCCTCTCGGACCTCGGTGACGACCCTCAGTGGACCGCGAAGCTGGTCGTCTACGCGAAGAAGACGGCGGTGGTTTCAAACTTCGCAATCGAAGACATCAACATGGACACCATGACGTGGGCTACCGCGTGGACAAAGGCGGATGAAAGCGGTGACGTCTCGCAGTGGGTCTACCTCTGGGATCGTTACGATCCGGAGGAAAACTTCAGTGCCATATACTACGACATGCCGCTGAAAGGATGGTGGCCGTGGCCCAGAGCCGACTTTGACGATGACGATGTCACCTTGGTGAACGAGGCAGCAGAATGAGCGACGAAGACTTGGGTAACCAGGCAGACCCACGGTATTCATTGACAGACTCGGGCAATAGAATACAAGCTGTATCAATTAAGAAAATGGCGGAGAAGACCCATCGTAGTGACTCTTCTGGTATCACAGAGTCACTTTACAGGTGGGAATAGATATAGGAAAACGGCTTAAATAAGTATATATAAGAAAGTAAGGCCTAACCCAAATAAATACGCCTTATAGCAATAGGTTAGGATAAAGTGGGTAGAATAATAGTTATTCCGGTCTCTAGAGGATCTACTAGATACCTAAAGGTATTATAATACACCCCTCTAGATATTATTAACTATCTTTAAGTAATATATATTTAATACTAGCTAGATATAAAAGAATTATTTATAAATAGAGAGTATAACTATAGATATTCGTTTTAAAAAGGTTTAAAGGAAAAAATATAAAGGAAAAGTTATATAATACTATATATAGTTAAAGTTAGTAAAGTAATAATAGGTATTTTCCTATTATTATTATATATAAATATTCTAATAAAATAGAGGCCTCTAATTAGTTAGTTAGTTAGATAGCTTAGTTCTTACTTTATTAAATATTATTAACTTTTTAAAGCCTTTTAAAGGAGCCTTTTTTCTTCTTTTTTTTAACTAATAAAATAACTAACTAATTAATTATATATTATAATACTCTTATTTCTTTTAACTTTATTATATATATATATTCCTCTTTTATATTATATAGTTATTATATAATACTAATATTTAGTAAATACTTTTTAAAAAAGAATTTATATAAAAGTGTACTACTACTATATATATAGCTACTCTAGTTAAATAATATAAGACTAGAGGTAAAGAGGTAGGTAGTAGTACTTTAGATCCCTCTACTAAGCCCTTTAATAAAGAGGAAGTTATAAGTTACTCTTACTCTTTTAACTCTATTATCTTATTATATATAAAACTAACGTTTATATATAAACTAACTCTAATAAAAAAGAGGGGGTTAGTAGAGGTAATAGTAGAGAGAATAGCTTATAGCTTCTTTAACCTAGACCCTTTACTATAGGTACTAGAGAACTAAATAAAGAAGAAGAGAAAGAAGAGAACTACTATATCCCTCTATCTCCTAGTACTTTAGTAAGGTATAATACTACTTTTAATTAGTCCCTTATAGGTATATTTTTATTTTAGTCTAGCTATATAATATTTATCTACTAACTTATATTAATATAAACCTTATAGCTCTTATTACTATAAAAGAGGAAGAAAAAGAGGAAGAAGTTAGTTCCTTCTATAAGTATACTAGAACCCTTAAGCCTATTTAAAAAAAGGACTTTAAATACTTAAGGTATATTTTAAATACACTTTATAGTAATTCTTTTAAATAGTATAAGCTAATAGAGGAGTACTTAAATAAGTATATATATTATACTAAAGGTAAGGTCCCTTACCTTATTATCCTTAAGAGTACTAAGCTCTAATATTTAGCTAGAGAGTTCCTAACTATTAAAAGAGGTAATATACCTTATAAAGTAAGTTATTATATAAAGTTATATACTTTTTTATTACTAACTTTTATTTAGTACTTTAGTTAAGTAAGTAGTACCTTATAGAGCTATATTAAGTAGGAGGGTACCCTTAATTTAGAAGACCCTTATATTAGTATATAAGAGTATAGTAAGGTAGCTATAGTAAGCTAGCTTACTACCCTTCTACCTTCTTTAGGTTATAAGGGTATAGTAATACTAAACTAGCTAGTTAGTTCTATTCTATTTAGTTTAGCTCTCTCTTTTAATATAGCTATTACTATTATAAATAAAGAGGTAGTAAAAGAAGTTTAGAATATAATTAATACCCTTATTAATAGCTTACTTTTTAAAGTAGTACTACTTATATACTATATTTTAATAGACTGTTATATAGTACTCTTAAGGGGTAGATATATACTATAAATAAAAATTTATATATATTTAGGCTTTTAAAAGAGTAAAAGAGTCTATAGACTAGGGCCTATAGGCTAGTATAGAATTTAAGAATAGCTTATAAGTATAAATAGCTTTTTTAAACAGCCTTTAAGTATTTATCTTTTACTAACTCTAGTTCCTTTATATATTTAACTATTATTTATATATCTTATAAGTTTAGAAATAACTTAAATTATTTAAACTTAGTTTATAAAAGGTTCTTTATAAGACTATTTATAGGTATTTTATCTATAAGTATATACACTATACTAAATAAACCCTATAATACTTCTTATTAGAGCTATATATTCTAAATATTAATATAGTATAAGTAGGTTAAAATATATTCCTTTTTACTTACTATAAGATAAATTATTTATTAATTATTATAATAAATACACTATATATTACTAAGCTTAAGGTATATATTATAAAATAGGCGTTAGAGAGTAATTATTTCTTTACTAATATATTTAAAGTTAAAAAGCTTAGCCTTAGTAGTTAATATTATAATAGTGTTTTACTAAACAGCCTTCTATTAGATTAAGCTATTAAAGAGTAAAATAATATACCTTTAGAATAACCTTTATATCTCTTTATTATTTATAAATAATATATTACTTATAATTAGTAATATTTATACACTCCTTAAGGTACTATAGTATATTACTAAGTAGTAGGTATAGTATAAATATTAAATTATTTAGTTAGTAGCCTTATAATAGGTATATAATAGGTTTATTAAGAATTATAAAAGTAGAGTATATATATAAGTAATATTAGGTTAGATTATTACTACTATATAGAGGATAAATCTAACTTTCTTTTAAAAATATTTAACTTTATTTAAGGTTACTTAAGAGGTATTCTTTTTAAATAGAATTATAAAAAGAGAGATAGCTAGAGCCTTTAGATTAATAAGGTTAAATTTCTTAATAATCTTCTTAATATATTAGTTATAAGAGAGAAAGATCTTCTTTATCTTATAGTTATATAGGATTTATATACCTAAATACTATTTAGCTAGCCCTTAGTTCTTTACTTTATAGGTTATTTTAATCCCTTCTATAATTCTTTTAGCCTTATTAGTATATAACTTATAGTATAGAATAAGAATATTATTAATATAGAAAACTAAAAGAACCTTCTTATTAGAGGTTTAAAAGAGGTATAGGTCTTTACTTATAAGCTTTATACCTAAATAATAAAGTATACTTAAGAACTTATTATACTAAAGGAGGGGTATATCTTAAAGGCTATATAGTATATAGTATAGTATAACTACTTTACTTAGTATTTTAAAACTATTAAAAAGGTAGTAAATAATAGGTAGTTTATTTAGCTCTTATACTATATTTAAGAATATATTAACTATATTAAATTAATATATCTTAAGGTTAAATTTAGCTATAATTACTATAATAAGGTAAAAGGTTTATACTATAAGAGTAGTAGTATATATCTATTTAAGTAGGTATTCTTTTTATATATTACCCTATATATATAACCTTACCTTATATCTATTAAGAAGGCTATATTAGTCTAACTTATATATCTATACCTAGTTAAGGAGAATAGAGTTAAATAAAGCTTTATTACAGTTTACTACTTTCTATATACTTATCTATTTAAGCTTTTAAATCTTAATAACTATTACTTCTATAAAGCAGTTTTAAATAGTCTTTAGAAGATAGAGAAATCCTTTTTAGTTAAGGGGAGGAGGTAGGAGCTTATCTATATACTTCTTTTTATTTAAGTTTATAGGTTTATAGATATACTTTACTTAAATAATTAATATATAAATATAATAGTAAACTATTAAGTATTTAGTAGTTTTTTTATTAATTACCTTTTACTAGTTAGGTAAGAAAGTATTAAAGAAGTCCTTCTATCTCCTTTACTTTAAATAGGTAAGACCTATAAAAAAGATAGGGCTCTTCTTTATATTAAAGTAGCTACTTCTACTTAGTTTAAGTAAAAGGCTATATATATACTAGCTTTATTAAGTTAGAATAGTATTACTATTTAAGCTGTTCTAATTACTTATAACTAATCCCTATCTTTAGTTAGTACTACTTATAGATACTAATTTTAAATAAGTTAATTCTTTAGGTATTTACCCCCTCTTATTTAGAAGAGTATTAATATAGATAACTATTATATCTTTAATTACCTTATAGTAATTAACTTCTCTAGAGTTAGGTATCCCTATACCTAGTATAAGTATTATTAAAATAGTAGTTATTACTCTATCTTTCTAGTTCTAAATATCTTTAGAGTTAGGTAATAGATTAGGGGTTAATAATAACCCTCCCTATTTAATATAAGTAGTTATATTATTACTAAATATATCTTTATTTAAAGTAACTATTTATAGTATAGGAGTAAGTAGTAGTTAAAGTTATAGAGTATTTACTTCTAGTAAGGTAAAAGTAATACTAGATTCTCTTATTATACTTAAGATATAAAGCTTAGGGTTACTTATAGTACTAAAGTCCTAAATATCTCTAATAATAAGGCCTACTTCCTTAATTAGAATAGCCTATTTTATATTATCCTTTATATAAAACTTACTCTTATTAAATATTATATTCTATATAATAATAATTTAATTAAGTAAGGGGACCTATATATAATATAGGTTATAGGTATTCTAAATATATCCTATTAAATAACTAATATATCCTCTAAATTCTACTTTAAAGTAATATCTTTTTATATCTCTCTCTTTATCTCTTTAAATAGAGTATACCTTATAGCTATATATATAAAGCTACCCCTATTAGAGATATAAATCTTAGCTAAAGGTTATTTAATAGTAGGGTTCCTACTATTAGAAATACTAACTAAACTATCTTTTTTCTCTTTTAATTAAGTAAAGCTAAGTATTACTTTATATTAGGTTTATATTATAAAGGTAGGTAGTAGCTATTATAGCTTTAAGCTAAAGTTCTTATAGTAGGTTCACTTTAGAAAGTATTTTAATAGTATAGGTAATTACCTTTTAGTTAGCCTATTTAGTATTACTATTTAGCTCTTTTATATAAAGAGGTATAATCTTAAGATTAATACCTTTATCTTATACCTATTATTAGAACTTAGTTTTACTATTAATAGTAATTACTAAATAGTTTATATTTTAGTATATTTTATATACTATAAGCCTATATTAATATATAACCTATTACTTAAAGGTCTTTAAAATATTAAAGACTTTATTATAGGTTTTATATAGTAGTAGGAAAGTAAAGATATATCTAGTAAATTTATCTTTAATAACTATAAGCTATATAGTATTTATAAAAGCCTTTAGGTAGTTAAAGAGATTCTATAAGATCCTATAGTATAAGTAGAATAACCTTTATTCTAATTAATATTATAAGACTACCTTTTAAGTATAAGCTATCTAGTAGTAGGTATAATTAAGCCTTTTATATACCTTTATTTTAACTCTTTAAGTATTTAGTACTAAGTGTTTAAGTACTTTAAAGCCTAAATAGCTACTATAGAGGTATTAGAGCTATATAGAGTTATTTTATATAGACTTATTAAAGTATAAGATTTATTTTCTTCCTTTCTTAATAAATAGTATAACCTAGGTTATATTAATAAGGGTACCTTTACTTATAGTAATTTATAGAGAAGTAGAGTAACTAGAATAAAGCTTATATTTAAAGAAAGTAATATTAGCTTTATAGGTTAACTACTTAACTATAAAGCTATTAGTATAACCTTTAAAGTAAAGAGTATAGTTTAAGTCTAAATACTAAATACTAGCCTTTTAGAGGAGGGCCTTTAAGGTAATATTAATATAAAAGTTCTTTATAAAGGCTATATCTTTAAGTATAAGGTCTATAGCTATTCTATTTTAAATATTTAGAACGCTTTTTATAACTCTTTACCCCCTTATAAGTATAAGATATAAAGTAGTATTAGACTTTATACTCTTATTACTTCTCTTTATTATTTAGATTAAACTAGACTTTAAAAAAGTAATATTATTAACTAAATGTATTACTCTATAGTTATTTAAAATAGTACTATATAAAAGGATATATAAGCTAGAGTAAGGTATAATAAAAACACTATATTATATATTATCTTATAGAGTAAGGTTATTTAGAAGTAACTAAAGGAGAGTAGGGTTAATAATATATATAATAATATTTAAAAGAAGGTCTAGCTAATTTTAATAGTTAGCTATATTATTAAAGGAGACCTTAGAGTCCTTCTTTAAGTCTTTCTTTAAGTTATTTAAGTAGTTATTACTAGGGTTTATTTAGTCTAAAGTATACTAAATATAAGGTATAGCTTAAAGCTAACCTTTATAAGTAAGTTTAATATAAAGGTTTATATTATTTTAGTTATTAATTTAGTTATAAATTTACTTTATAAGTTAGTTATTAACTAGTATATAGATATAGGAGGATCTAATAAGGGCTTTTTCTATAAAGGTATATTTAATTAGTATTTAATAATAGGCCTAACTATAGATATAACGTTTATCTTAATTCTTTAAAGTAGAGTAGTAGGGTTTATTTTTATAAAAAGGTAAGAAGTAACCTACTAAAGTTATATATACTCTAAATAACCTCTCTTACTACTTTACTACTAAAGCTTCTTTTTATAAGATATTATTTAAAATAGTTATATAATAATTAGAGCTTTAAATAGTATCTCTAGTTATCTCTTTTTAAACTATCTCTATAAGCTTATTTAATACTTAAGTTCTATAGATTTAATATACTACTACTTAAAGGAAGTTCTTTAAAATAAAGGTACCTTAAACTTTAGGTACCTTTAGAACTATAGTATAAAGAAATATATTTTACTACTTAATAATCTAGATATACTTATTAATATTTAAAGCAGCCTTCTAAAGAGTAATAAAGTATTCCTAATAGATAAAGCTCTAGTTAGAAGAGTTAAATATTATATACTATTATTTAAGAACCTTAAGGACTATATAAAGAGATATCTAGTTTTAAATAAGAACCTCTATTTAAATAAGCTAAAGGATTTTTTTATTAACTAATATTTTAACTTAGTTATTAATAGTATTAAAGGTCTTCTTATATTATTTATAAATACTCTCTTTAGCTTAAATATTTAAAAGATATACTTAATATTTAACTTTAATATTTAGATTTACTAAAGTAAAGATAAAGGCTTATTTATTTTACTTATAGTTTAACTTAACTATATATTTATTAATAGTTAGTACCCTTTATAAATTTAGAATTTTATTTAAATATAGAACACTATTATTATTAGTTACTAGCCTATTAAAGTTAATATATTACTAGATATACTTTAAATAAGATTTAAGTTCTAAAGAGGTATACTATACTAACTAGTCTAAATAGGACTTAAGCCTTTATAATAAGGTAATAGTTAAAGATAAATTAATAGATATTATATAAGAAGATAAGAGATAGAAAGATAGTTCGTTTAAGAGAGAGGTCTTAAACTAAAGTAAATACTCTCTAGATATAAAAGTTTAGGGTATAGTATAAGCTAGGCTTATAACTATTATAGAGTTACTTTATAGGTAGGAATAGATATTAGAAAACGGCTTAAATAAGTATATATAAGAAAGTAAGGCCTAATTTAAATAAATACGCCTTATAGTAATAGGTTAGAATAAAGTAGGCGGAATAATAGTTATTCTGGTCTCTAGAGGATCCGCCAGATGCCTGAAGGCATTGCGACATCTAGCTTATCTGTGCTGCCAAACATCTCGCCCGGGCGCGGACTGGAGGCCTACGCATTCTTATCACTATGGCGTGGCCATCAAGTAAGAGGATTATAAGGGAGACGACAGTGGAAGGAAAGAAAATGGTGACCCTCCTTCGAGAAAATGCTGCGGCTTGTGGTGACGTTCCAAGCTATGGGAGGATGATGTCAGAGTCAAGTTTGAAGTCTCAACGGCAGGTCCATACCAACTGAACTTCCACCACCACAAAGCAGGCCCGTATCCCAGTATCGCTTCTTTGTTGTGGAAATGCTTCTACACATACGGTACTGGCGAGCCCTTAGATTCCACTTGTCTCGGTCGTCTTTGGGACCAAACCAAGCGTCATATCTCGGGTTTCCTTCGGTCCAGCCTCTATTATGCTCAGGACCAAGGCCACCAAACCCAACCAAGAACCTTCCCGACGTACCCTGCTTCTGCTGCAATCCCGGCACGTCTCGACTCCTATAAGTCTTGAATTGGCTGTGCCAACCGCCGAGGAACAACTTGGTGAAGCTCAGCGGCGGTCTTTATACACGAGGGGTGAGCTCCGTGCTGGAGGAGAGCCGTTGCCACCTATGCTAGGAGCTTCACAGTAGTCAAGCCTGAATGCCCGTCTCCTGGCTGACTTTGATTTGAGTTGCGAACAAGGCACCTCGGACGTGGACATCAGTCGTGGGTGTGGTGTTGTCCCAAGATAGGGGATCCCTTATAATCTACCGGCTCGTTCTAAAAGACGGCTCTTAGGCACCAGGTTCAAGTTTATCTCACAACGGCCTCCTCACCGCACACACGACCCTCAGGAGGCACAGGGCGGCGCCGCTCATGGACTTGCTGTGGGCCTCCTCAAAGATCTGTAAATACTTGGCCGCCGACTTCACGTTGCTGAGTTTGGCGAGGCCCTCGGCGAACTCCTCTGGCATCAGCAGATGCTGACCGTTGAAGGTGCGCGCCAGTTCGAGCCCGTTCCTGATGAAGTCCATGTTTGCGTCGACGAAGCCCTCCTCGGCGACGAAGTCGGCCAGCATGACAGTCCAGGCGTGCAGCCCTCCGGCACCGGTCCAGTCGCGCAGATGGTCAAGGCCCGGCGTCGGCAGAGCCGAGTCCGCCTTCCGGACGGATACGTTGACGGTGTTGAGCCCGTCCCACTCCAGGCGATCGCCTGGCTTCAACACCTTATCGAGGTTCCTGATGATAGGCCGGGGATTCTACGATTCGATTACGAGCAGGGGCAGAAGGATATGAACGTAGTCGTACTTGCTGACCAGGTCATCTGGGATGTCCTGGAGTATGTTTAGATATCGCACGCGGACTTTTAGGGGGGAGCCATTGCTGGTTGAGGGACTGGCGGAGGTCGTGATCGAAGCCATCCAGCTGCGTTTCCGGCAGCTCCGGAGAAACGTCTATGAGCCAGATGGCGCTCCCCGAGGTCACGTCTGCGATGACAGCGGTGCTAGAGAGCGAGGCCTTGATGGAAGGATGGATGTTGAAGTTGCGAGCAGACTTCCAGAGGTACAATTGAAGGTTCAAAAGAGTGGCGGCCGAATGGTCGCGTTCACGGTTCAGGATGTAACCAGGGCCGTTTTTGCGATTCCAACCCGTGCCTTCTGCGACATTTCCTCGCATCATCGTGGTGGTGGTGGTGGTGGTGGTGGTGGTGGTGTTGGGTTATTCGAAGAGCACACAAATCGGTTGGTACTGTTTGTCCTTTTCCGTACAATCAATCGATTTGAAGACCACATGTTCGGTTATTCATGCCTTTTTTTGTGAAGAAGAACAATTTCTTTCCCCTCCCTTGACCCCTCTTCAGTCACCCATCATAGACTCGGCAGGCTAAGGGGCAGGCGCGCAATAGTGTTGCCTTTCAGGTCATTCGACCGAGGCGCACTCGACCCTGAGGCTGAAAGATTATTAGGCTACATCGCCCCACAGACTGCGTCTTTCTAACTAATGGGTCTCGTCCACTTGAGCAAGGTTTCAATATCGATTATGTATTATTATTACTTCGCGTCGGTCGAAATGCGTCGGGCGTCGGCTGATGCATCAGCAAGGGGGTGCAAGACTCGGAACCAACGAACCAACGGAACAACAGGAAGTAAGAAGAACTGAAAAGCGGCGCAGTAATGGAACAATTACTAAGCAAATCTTGTTGAAGGGTTGCAGGTTTCGAGTATTAAAAAGGTCACCAGATACATATGATGGACTGAAGGAGTAGACTTCCCATCTCCCATCTAATCTCGTCCAGATAGATATATACACACCTTTTCCCAGCCAGTTAGTTCCCATTTTCACCAAATATAGCCCCAAACAACCATAATGGCTTCATTCCTCATCACCGGCGCGTCCAGAGGCTTTGGCCTGGCACTCACCCGCGAGTTGGTCTCCCGCCCGACCTCCGAGGTCGGTACCATTATTGCCTCGGCCCGCGGAGACTCTCCCGACTTGAACGAGGTCGCCAAGAGCTCCTCCGGCCGCGTCGTCGTCGTCAAGCTCGACGTCACCGACGATGCCTCCGTCACGAAGGCCGCGGCCGAGGTCGAGGCACAGCTTGGCGCCAAGGGCCTCGACGTCCTGATCAACAATGCCGGTGTCTGCCAATACGCTCCGGACGGTACCAAGTCGATGTAAGTTGAGTCCTTTTCTGAGCCGTGACACACCCACGCACATGGTTTCTTGACTAACACACCGGTCACATAAGGACAACCTCCAGGAGAGTTTCGAAATTAATGTTTTGGGTGTCCACAGGGTTACAAGAGCCTTTCTTCCTCTGCTTCAGCAGGGGAAGCTCAAGAAGGTGGCTAATATGTACGTCATCAAACCAGAGACTCCCCGGCGCAACCTTCTTTTCATTTCCTGACCCGGAGCTTCGATCGCACACAGCTCAACCACCTTTGGTTCTCTTACCATTATGCCTTACGTCCACTACCTTCCCTCCCCGGCCTACAAGATCTCCAAGGCCGCAATGAACGCCCTCACGGTCCAGTATGCCCTCGACCACGGCAATGAGGGCTTCTCCTTCATGGCTCTCTGCCCTGGCGTATGTACATCCTTCCTCTTTTTCTTCTTTTTTGCTTCTCGGTTTTTCGTGCTAATGAGCGTCGGCTGATGAAACCTTTTCTCTTTTTCGCTTGTTTAGTGGATGAAGACCGAGCTCGGCGGAGGTGACGGTGCAGATCTGACTCCCGAGCAGGGAGCCAAGGCTTCACTGGACATAATCTACAGGCCGAACGAGCAGACCAACGGCAAGATGCCAAAGGTCTTTGTAAAGGGCTGGGAGAACGTAGAGGGCCCCAACGTCTACGATGGTACCGACGTCCCCTGGTAGTGAGCCCACCGGGAAAACATGGTGACCCTGAAATCGTATCAGATGATTTCGGGGCTCGCACCAACGTGAAGATAGGTGTGAGGATTCTGCCGGGGGCTGTGTGTTAGACGACGTGGAAATTACGTGATATGCCTCCCCCTCAAAGTTCCTCCATGCCAACATTTATCTATTTATTCTATTAAACGTTTTGTATATTGATTCCTGTATTTAACACACTTTTTGGATTCCTCGTGAGTCTTTGTCTCCAATGGGGGTGACTGGAAGGGCACCGCGCCGGTCGAGAATCAGCCGTCCAATATCCTCGTTCAAGTGCGCTGTCGCCCCAAAAGTCCCCGCTCTGAGTGTTATACATGGGGATAGAGCTCATGTTGCACAACAAGGCAGGAAGTAAAGGCGTGGTTGTGTCCCACACGGTAGATGGTAAAAGAGTACGAGAGATGCGAGCTGACGGTCTGGGAGCCTTGGAGTAGTGTATTCGGAATTACCTACCTTAACTCCGTACGGATCGAGGTAAGCCCTCCAAGCGTAAATACGCAGTAATTCGCCGGGTTTCCAACCAAGGTAGCTAAACCCTATCAACTTGCAGCGGAATTCACTTATCCTGCAGTTGGTAGATAGGCCGGCGTTTGACGGGAAACTTCCAATTGGATAGGAATCTGCCGAAGTGTCGGTTGTCGCGCGGGTCAAGTGGAAACGCATGGTTCTTGATGCGCTAATGGGCGGTGCCGCTGGGTCAATAAACCGGCATCCTTTCTGGGATGGATTTCCCACCCGAATATGTAAGGGAAACCCGATGGCACGCAGCATTTAGCCCGCACGCGTGTTCCAATAAAAACGACCGCTTCCACCTCTTGTTGGTCCGATCGACGCGTTGCAGAAGTAGGCGCCAAAGTCGTACTGAGCAGGGATATCTCCACTTTTGTGCCTTTGACACTGCAGTCCAGGTTGCATCTACATCTTGTGTTCGTGTTCCTTTGGCTCGACCCAGACAACATCCACATTGCTCGCGCTGCCCGCCCGATAATTCTTGAACCACATGCATCGTACGTCGTACTATTTGTAACATGGCATTGATCCTTGATCAACTGTATGTGTTCTGTGTGACTCCTACAACCCGTCCATCGGGCAAAATGCTCTATGCCATCCGGTTTTCCTCATTTAGGTTGGGAAATCCATAATGTTGGTACGCCAGAGGTAGATGATCGGATGGACTGAACAGTACTTTATTTGAATCGTTGCTAGTTGTTGAAGAAGAGAAAACCATCACCATACTGTTCGGCAGCAGTGCTATGGATATGGACAAAGTCGTCGAGGTCGGTCACGCGATATGGAACGTCATATCAGACCTCAGAGAGGTCCTGTGTGCAATAGTCTCGCAGGGAATAAAGCATAATCTCGAGTGAATTTCGGGCCTAAAAGGCTATGTAGAACATCTGCGCCATCTTGCGGTGGTGCAATGGATCGATAGAGTTGAGGATGTGCTTAAAAAAGGTCTCGACATCCTGTGGGAGTTGGTTTACTTGTCGTCGTAGGATTGAAACAGAACCGCCGTTGGTTACACTTTCGTGGACGAAATGTAAAACCAGAAATACTCATAAGAATTCTCCCTGAGCCTTTTTGGTAATCTCTATCACGAGGGAGTGTTCGGCATTCGGGTATTCTCCCTAGGCGGGGTGGTCTTTGAGCATACGCTCGGTGTAGCGCCGGATGTCGTCTTGAGTCAAACCATGGAGGGCCAAGTTCAACAAGTTTGACTTGCCGTAAGCGTCTCCAAACATATCGCAAGGCCGACTCGAAACTAAAAGCTTGACAATTGGCGACGACGGAAGTTGAGAAAGAGTATGGATCAGGTTCTGGTGGTCTCCGTCGTACCCGTCTAGCCCCGTCGGTGAAGAAGCAGAAGCACAAAGCCAACTTCTCGCAAACGACCAATCGATTCATGACTCATTACAAAACGAAGATTGACCTGTTCTGGCAATCCTCTCCAGATTGAGAACTGTACTCGTTCTGGAAAGACGCCTCGGGCACAATGCTGTCGATCAGATCAGGCATTTGGCGGGAAGTCTCGTCTACCAGTGATCCCAGCAGCCCATTGATAGACTTTTGCAGCCGCGTACTGTAGCCCCAGAAGAAATGAATCTCGACGATGCAACCTTGGTGTTTGGCCCATGCAAATAGAAGCTCTGATTTGCGAGAATGGTTTCCAAGATACTTCGTGAGCGTAGACTTACCGGAGCCTGCTTTCCAGATATTCAATAAATGCCCTTGGCTCGTTCGAGCCAGTTTGTTAGATTGCTAACATGAGACGTCGCTGCCCCTCGCCGCGAACCTGCGCGGCCGAAGACCCATTTGGATGTCTTCTGATGTGCCCCAGCTATGCCGTGGTGACGCGCCGCAGGGAACGCCTGCACAGGTAGTATTGGTCCATCAATGCGAATTTACATTTGCCCAAGTCATGAAAACGGATAGTACGACGAGCGATTGGTTTTAAATGGAAATGCACCGGTTTATTGTTAACAAAATCGGAAATCCATGACTTGTGATGAAATACAGGAGGTACACCTTAGACGATGCCAGAGATGGATGAAATCAGATATGCGATCAAATTACTGAGAAAGGCTCTTTTAGAAGCACACCACGCAAGGAAAGAAGAACAAAGTCACTGAAAAACCAGTCAAGGACAGCGGCATGCCAAGAAACCAGAAATCTTTTATGATGATAGATCTATCTGGATAAATATGTAACCGCCAGTCTATATACGACGGCCAAAAAAACCACCAAAGAAAACACCAAAAGCAGCAATAAAGATGCTAAAATCAGCAATAACAATGCTGACAATAAAAAAAAGGCCGCCCTGAGCTCGATTCGGGCCTCCACTCCCTCCGCCCCCACCTCGCCTACCCAGACCAAGCGGTTCCACCCCCCGCGTTGTTTGGGCCCGTACCACCTCCTCCAGGTGCCAGCTGCCCCGCCAGCGTTCTCGCTCGCCTTGATGCGGAACGAGTGTTTCTGCAAGGACAAAAGTGTCAGCGTCGTGTGAAAGGATGGCAAATTGGACGGCATCTGTGTTGCAGTGGGACGAAAGACTCACGCGTTAGCCGCCGACGAGGCAGCCTGCTGGCCCGAGGGGTCGTGACCCTGCGGAGGGGCTTCCCCAGGCGAGGGTTTTTTTTGGCTGGAGCGGAGTACCCCGGAACAAAAGGCTGAAGAGACTGCAGTCGGATACGTTAGAGATGGAAAATGAGACGATGAGGGACAGCTGGGATGCTTACATAGCCATGTTTTAGGTTATATAAATAACCAATTTGGTATTGATATTGTTATTTAATGGCCAATAACCAAAAAATAACAGCGGGTGAGTGGATGGTTGGCTGTATAGATGGATGGATGGATGATGGAAGAGAGAAAACAGAGGACGAGGGGATCTCGAGACGAGACGAGAAGAAGTAGGTAGGTCGTCGAGGGAGATGCCGACTTCCCTCTGATCCTTTACTTCCGTCTGAGTGCCATTGCACAGTTCAGATGGCATCATGGAAGTCGCAAGGCGCTGCGGAAAGAGTCAAAATGTTTAGGGAAAGTATGAGAGGCGGATGTCGTGTAAGTCGCAGTCGCGGCACGGGGCACCTGCTCCGGCATGATGTTCTTCCTGTCATAGAATTCTCCTAGGAGATGGAAGTCCCGTCTCCCTGAGCAACTTCCACCTTCCGCCGATGTGAAAATTGGGGTTTCCCTCTTCCACCTTCCTTCGGTTCAGGGTTCAGAAGCGGAATTGGACACCCAGCGGTACTGGGATACGGGCCTGCTTTGTGGTGGTGGAAGTTCAGTTGGTATGGACCTGCCGTTGAGACTTCAAACTTGACTCTGAGATCTTTGGCTGCTGAATAAGGGTTACTGACTAAGGGCTAGAGAAAGTAGGCCTTTTAAAAAGAAACCCTTTGCCTGCAGCAGGCAGCAAAAGGTGTGAATAGCTTCACTATTTCCTAATTAGGCTAGGCGTCTAGAGCATCTGCGGATCAACCATGGGACCGAAGGCACGTGACTACCCTCCTGCGGTCCTCCCATTTCCACGGCACTGCCAACCGGCAAGAGCCTCACCCCTTTCCCCTCCTTCAATAACAGCAACCGATAGGCTACCTCAATACTATCTCTGTGAATCCATTCGAATGGCCCTGTGATACCAACAGGTGGGGTTTTCCCACAGTTTATGGCCAATACGGTGTAAGTATCACGTTGTATTTGACCTCAGTATGCCGCTGTTCTATCAGATCTGGGCCGCAGCATTCTGACCGTACTTATTTGTGATAGGAAAGGAAACCTCACATCTTTGAACGACCTGGCGAGACAAGCACAAGCCGATCACATCATCCACACCGGCCACTTTGGCTTCTACGACATCTTTGAACGATCTAGCAAGGCAAGCACAAGCCAAGTATATCCAAACCGGTAACTTTAGCTTTTATAACGACACCTCTATAGCAGGTTGTTAGGGCCCGGGTGGTGGTGGACCTACCTGCGGCATCCCATTGGTCAGCTGATCACATTATCTACACTGGCGACTTTAGCTTCTACAACGACACCTCTCTAGCAGGTTGTTACTTTTTATTTTATAGCTAATCTAAACAATAATTTAGAATAATAAACGGATAAAATATAGATAGTAAGAAGAGGAGAGAAAGCAAAAGACAAATAGATCTTGGGATTAGACGAGAAGGACTACCTATACAATTTGTAGACAAAGGCCTGCAAGGACTCTCAATATCGTGGTACTACGCCGGATACTACACCGGACTGTACAAAGGCCAGCAGCAGCAAGCCAGGTAAGACAGACTCCAAGGACCCAGGAGAACAGGGGGGTTACCTGTAACTAGAAAGTAAGAAGCTGTGTTGTTACGGTTAGATATCTGACAGTAGGGTTTCTGCTAAAAGTATAGCTGGGGTTAATACTTAGGTAACAGTATTGTTAGCTTATTAGTCTGTTAATTACTTAGTGATCAGTTAAATAGTTAAAGGTTATTAGGGTAGCTCGTATAGCTTCTTTATTAATAAAATATAGGTAGGATACTAAAAGGTATTTAGAGAATATATTATAAGTTAATTACTAAAGAGCTATAGAAGTTCGTTCTAAGTCCTAGACTTAGTCTGTCCTATATATAAGTCTTAATATCTAGTAATCTTTCTTAAAGCCTTACTTCTATTAGTTATAATTACTTCCTTTCTCTAGTAACTGCTTAATAGGTCTTAGTAATTAATTAGTAGATCCTAGTAATTACTTAATAGGTCCTATAGAGTAATTACTTTATCTTATTATTATATAACTTATTTATAGTTCTTCTATTTTATAAGGAGTTATCCTTTTATTAGTATATAAGATACTGTACTACCTATACTTCTAAGCTTTAGTAGGGCTATTATTACTTATAGTCTTATTAGGTTATAATATTAGGTCTCCCCTCTTAAAGGTCTTATCCTTAAGACTAATAAGTAGGTTATATACCTTAGGTAGGGGGTTTCTATAGTTTCCCTTTTTCTTATAACTATCTTACTAATACTATATTAGATTCTTTATTAAGGCTATTATTATCTACCCTTTATTATAAGCATTATATATTATAGATTTTCTAATTTAGCTATAAAGTTATACTATATTCTTATTATTATAGTAAGGGGGTTTATTATAAGATATTATTAGGTAGTAAGGTTTATAGTAAGTATATTTACTTAAGTTATTTATATAATACTACTTAAGATACTATTTATTCTTATAGGTTTCTTATTATTTCTTTCTTTAGTTAGATTTACTAACTTAGTAGTAGTTAATTAATTATTAGATAAAGTAAGTTATTTAAATAGAGAGGAATAATTTAAAGAGGTTATTTTTTATTAAAGGGCTGCTATATTAAGAAAAGCTTAGGTAGAAATAGATATATTATTTATAAAGTTAGATTATATTTAATAGGTAAAGAGAATAGTATTTAAGAAGGGTAATACAGTATTATCCTTTATAGAAGAGGGTTCTATAGAGGAGTCTTTAGTAGTTAGGGAGGTCTAATCTATAGGTAGTTTTAGTGCAGTAGATTTATTAGAGGTCCTTCTAGAATTTAATCTAAATAATTCGTTTTAATAGTCTTTAGATATTTTTAAAGGAATAGGTTCTTAATTACTAGTTAGTATCTCTAGAGAGATAAAGGGGTTTTTATCTTATAGTTATTCTATTTATTAGGGTCTAACTATTAGTCTTAGTTAAATAATTTATTTCTTATTCTTATACCTTTTTTATTCTTACTTATTAGGACTAGTTATAACTGGGTTTTACTTATACTACTAGGTCCAGTACTGTTTAAGTGTTTCTAGTGTATAACTTAGATTTAATACTGGTTCCTATATATTATCTTTATATCTATATTCTTTCTATTTTATAAGGTATTAAGTTTTATTATTATTATAGTAGTTAATATAGTTAATAATTCGTTTAACTTTATATTTTAGTTTATTAGTATTAATAATAATAGGGTCTTTAGTAGTTAATCCTTATAGTACTAGTTCTAGTAGTATAATATAGAATACTAGGTGTATTCTTATTATATTAGGTAAGTCTAGTTTATAATTAATATTTAAAACTTTTCTAAAGATTTTAAAGGGTCTAAGTTTCTTATAATTAAGTTTATTACTTAGTTATTTTATTTTAATATTTTATTAGAGAAGATAGGTACTATCTCCCTCCTTAAAGGTTAGTCCTTTAATCCTTAAATTATTAGTATATTTCTTTATTTATTCTCTAACGAATTTAAGGTCTCTTATAGCTTTATCTTAAATTTCCTAGAGTTTACTAATATCTACTACAGCCTTTAGGGCCTATAGTCCTTCTTATAGTTCTCTATATATAGTTAGTTAAAATCTAAAGTTTAGAAAGAATAGTAAAGACAGTATGCTTTCTCTAATAGTACTGTTATAAGTAAATTAGGCTAGAGGTAGTAGTAGTACCTAATTATCTTAATTATAGTTAATATAGTATTATAGATACTATTCTAATATCTAATTAATTCTCTCTATTTATCTATTAGTTTATAGGTAGAATAAAGTTAATAGCTTATAATTAGCTTCTAGTTATAAGATTAGAGATCTCTAGAACTTAGATATAAATAGCTTATTTCTATCTAACACTATTTCCTTTAGTAATCCGTATTAGCTAGTAATATATTTTAGAAAGGTATATATAAGTTCTTTTACTATACTTAATTCTAAATAGGGAATAAAGTATATATACTTTATAAGTCTATCTATAATTATAAGGATACTATTATAGTATACCTTAGTAAGTAGTTCCTTAGATTTTAGTAGTTTAATAATAAAATCTAATAAGATTAAATACTATAATTCTAATAGAATTAGTAGTAGTTAAATATATCTATATAGCTAGTAAGGGCTGTTTTTACTCTTTTTATAGAGGTTATAGTCCTTAATTACTAAAGCTACTTCTTATTATATAATATATTTATTATAGTGTTACCTAATTCTCTTATAGGTCTTTATAATTCCTTAGTGTCTATATACCTTAGCTTTATATATCTTATATATCTTATTAGTTATTATTTTACTAGTTAAGCTAGTATTAATATGTATACTAATTATAATAACTTTCTAAGCTAGTATAATTTTACTATTATTATTATATTTAAAGATAACCCTTATTTTCTCTAGTACTTAAACTTTATAGTCTGTTCTTCTATTAAGAGTATTAGCTCTTCTATTTTCTATTCTTTTATAATAGATAATTTTAAAATAGTATCCTAATAGGAATTCTAACTATTAGATTTATCTTTTATTAAGAACTTTAGATATTATAAAGTATATAAGGTTCTTATAATTTAAGTAGATAATAACTTAGTGTTTAGTTCCTAATAGGTAGTATCTTTATTTTTAAAAGGTATAAATTATTACTATAAGTTCCTTATTATAGATTTAATAATTTAATTTTGGTCTAGTTAATACTTTAGAAAAGAATATATAGGGGTGTAGTTTTCCTTACTTGTCCTGTTATTCTAGTTATCTACCTATAGTAAAATCTAAAGCGTCTACTTTAACTTTAAATTATTTATTTAGTTTAGGTATTATAAGAACTAGCTTAGTTATAATAAGCCTCTTAAGTTTATTAAATAATTATTAGTATTATTCTATCTATTTAAATTAGGTATCTTTCTATATAAGTTTCTATATTAGTTATATAATATTACTAAAATTCCTAATAAATTTATAGTA
>MU842812.1:0-149425 GCA_030867305.1 Colletotrichum zoysiae | reverse complement strand
TCCTATATATAAGTCTTAATATCTAGTAATCTTTCTTAAAGCCTTACTTCTATTAGTTATAATTACTTCCTTTCTCTAGTAACCGCTTAGTAGGTCTTAATAATTAATTAGTAGATCCTAATAATTGCTTAGTAGGTCCTATAGAGTAATTACCTTATCTTATTATTATATAACTTATCTATAGTTCTTCTGTTCTATAGGGAGTTATCCTTCTGTTAGTATATAAGATGCTGTACTGCCCGTGCTTCCAAGCTCTAGTGGGGCTGTTATCACTTGCAGTCTTGTTGGGTCGTAACAGCAGCCACCAGGTCCCAGCGAGTGCCTTAGATTGTGCAAAAGCTATAAAGTATATCTTAGACTTAGATCGGATATAAGTATCTAGTAGAGTCTTTTTATAGTTAACAGTATAAAAGGCAAATTTTATTATAGAGCAGAATATACGCACTTTTACTTAAATTATTATATTTACTTTTACTTAATGACTGCTGCTTATTTTCTATATTCTTTTAACAGTTCAGACCTAAGAATTAATTTCTCTATCGATTAAGCCTACTTAAGACCCGATCGGCTGCAGTGCAGTTGTGCTGACTAATCTGCCCCTGGCCTCTGCCCTTCTGCCAGCGCGGGCTTCGGTCTTTGCTGTGTGCCTGCAACGGTAGGTTAGTGTGGTTTGGTTAGTGGCGCTCCAGTGCGTGCCACTCTCTTCTACTACAAGGCTTATATCTAAATTAATCAGTAAGGTAGTATTTAGAAGTGAATAAGTAATAAGTATAATACTGTATTTAAAGAAAATAAGCTACTTTCTACTTATAAATTATCCCTATATAAATATGTTCTTTATAATAACTATTTATTAGTATACTCTCTTTTATCAGTCCTTAGAGGGTATAGGTAAAGTGTAGGTAGTCCCTATAGGGAAAGTAGCTTATTAGCAGTAGATTATTTAGAGCTAGCGGCGGGGGTATCCCCGCCTAAGGTTTACCCCTCTCTAGTTAGTGGAATCGGCCTAATAATAAGGTTCCACTGGCTTTTCGTTTGTAAATCCGGTTGTGTACGCCGAGTATATAAATCAGATTGCGTCCGCTGATTTCATATGACTCCATGGATGTTTCCTCGTGCCAAGTTAGTCATCTTGTATCTCAATCACATAACATAACGGTTCGTCATGGCGGCAGCAAATCTTACCAAGGGTTTTCCCAGCATTTGGGATGAACCCTCCATCGTGTTCGGGAGAATGGACTTTTGGACGACGCTCTGCGTCGGTGTCCTCATCATCAGCACGGTCGCCAAGGTGTTACCCCAATGGCTCAGGCCCTCTCGGAAGCTGCCCCTCGTCAACCCGCGGGCGACATTCGACTTCTTCAGCAAGAAACAGAAGCTAGACTTCCTCTTCAATGCCCGGAAGCTGATGGCCAAGGGGAGGGAAACGTTCAACGGCCAGCCGTACCGGCTCATGACGGACGTGGGCGAGGCCGTTGTCCTGCCCGCAGGCCTCCTCCACGGGATTCGCAACGAGCCGGGTCTCAGCCTCATGGACGCTTTGGCAGCCAGATTTCATCCTCATCTGCCGGGTTTCGAGGGGTTCGCCTCCTTCATCAGACCCGACGAGCTCTTCCAGCGCGTCATCATGAAGCGTCTTACGAAATTGCTGAGTATGTTGCTCCATACTGTTGCTGGCACTTGGCGTATCCCATGCTCCACACGTAGACCCAACGCACAAGAAGAGCAAACTGACGTCAATGATGCGTTGCTGACTATTTCACTGGGTTACAGACCAGATTACAAAGCCTGTCTCCTCGGAATCCGAGTACGCTGTCAACAAAATCTTTGGATCACCGACCGGTAAGTCGTAGTGAAACCATACATCATGATGGTCCATTCCGGCTAAACTGATTGGACTGCACAGAATGGCGCGAGTTCAACATCAAGGACGATATTCTCGACATGATATCCCGTCTTTCCTCGCGTGTCTTCCTCGGGGAAGAAGTATGCCGCGACGAACATTGGCTCTCAATCACAAAGTCGTACACCGTCAACTCGTTCCTCAGCGCCCGGACCCTACGCCGATATCCTTACTGGTCCCGCTTCGTAGTGCAATGGTTCCTCCCGGAGTGCAAAGCCCTGCGCCAGCAAGTGTCCGACGGAAGGAAAATAATCGAGCCCGTCCTCCAGAGGCGGAGGAGCCTGCGCGAACAGGCTCGCGAGGAGGGGAACCCGGCGCTGAGATTCGACGACGGCATCGACTAGTTCGAAGAAGAGAGCCGCAGCCAAAAGTACGACGAGGTCGGCGCCCAGCTGGGGTTGTCCATAGTCGCGATTCACACGACTACGGACCTGACTGTCGAAGCCATGTTGCGCATCGCCGAGAACCCGAGCCTGTTCGAGCCTCTGAGGAAGGAGATCGTCGAGGTTCTCAGCGCCGAAGGCTGGAAGAAGACGGCGCTATTCAACATGAAGCTCCTGGACAGCGTCCTCAAGGAAACCCAACGGCTCAAACCCGTCACAAACGGTAAGAAAAAGCCCCCTCCCCCGGAAAGGCGGTTTGCCGGCCCAGGGCCTGTGCTGACACCACGTCCAGCCATGATGAGCCGCATGGCTACCCGCCCCGTGACCCTCCCCAACGGCCTACGCCTCCAAAAGGGCGAGAACTTGCTGGGCGACATCGCGATGATGTACGACCCCGTCATCTACCCGGACCCCGAAGTCTTCGACCCGTACCGCTTCCTCAACATGCGCGGCGACGCCAAGCTCGACGGCCAGGCACAGCTCGTCAGCACGTCGCCTCAGCACCTGGGCTTCGGCCACGGCCTGCACGCGTGCCTGGGCCGCTTCTTCGCCGCCAACGAGGTCAAGGTCGCGCTGGCTCACCTGCTGATGAAGTACGACTGGAAGCTCGCCCCCGGCCACGAGCACCGGTGGGTGGAGTTGGGCATAACGTGGAACTCCGACGACGCGGCCAAGTTGCTGATGAGAAGGAGGGAGGCGCCCGAGATCGACATCGACTCGATCGAATGACGTTGCTGCGGACATTTGAGTCGTAAAGACAGCGTATGCGGCATCCATCTAGACTGGAATTTGATGAATCTTTAGAGAAATTAATGATGGAGATTGTGCCGAAGGGAGCCACGGAAAATCGCGAAGGAAATTGTATTAAATAGTAATTCAGCTCAACTTGGTCAAAGTATGTACATTATGCACTAAAAGAAAGCACAAGTCAATTCTATAGTCTTTTGGAAGGAAAAGGAGAGGAAGAACCGAGAGCGCAGAGAAATAGGGTTTCGGGATCTCAATAGTAGCCCATCGACGGCGACGGCACATAAAAGCTCCAGACGCCCTTTCGAAAGCCTCATATCACCCGGTCACCCTCACCAATAAAAGTCAGACATGTATTGGTCACCATCTGGGTCGCTGAAACCTCCATCGTTCATCAGACTGTCCCCCAAATCCAGTCTCGACAACCAAGCTCGATTCGCCCCTTGAGCAGGCTGCCAGTCCATCCGCTGCAGTGCCATGCCCCGGCCGCGGGACGGAGCAACTGTGATTTGAGGAATATCCTGGTCTCCAGGCATCGACACAGACACCAGACTTCCGTTATGAGTACTCTGCTGCTGCTGCTGCTGCTTCTGTTGTTGTTGCACCAGTCTCTGGCTTCCGTCAACCAGGACCGTAGTCGCCTCGGGGGAGCACACCACGCGCTGCTTTAGTAGTCCTATACCATGACTTCTTGTCCCTTCGGTACGCTGCGGCGACAACGGCTCCGGAAGACTAGGCGGCGAAGAGTTGCGCGGGTCTGGTATACGGTACCGACCGCCTCGGTCCGACTCGGGCGAGTCAGGAATTAGGGGCGCCGGATCGCGGGGCACATCCTGGAACCCCTCGCGCCTCCTGAACGCCAGAGGGGAGACCGGCGTCGGGTTGGCCGACTGCGTTGCGAGCGCCTCTCTCATGTTCCTCTCCGCCAGCAGGTCCCGGGTGAAGGACGCCGACAAGGCGCCCGGGTGCGGGAAGATGCTCATGGGTTGGGGCCCCCCCGGCGTCAGGTTCGGAAACGCATTGACCGCCTGTGGCGGGGGCTGCGGGTGCGGGTTTGAGAAGACGTAAGGCTGTTCCGGCTTGGCCAGAGGGAAGGTGACGGAGGGAAAGGCGGCAAAGGGGTTCGGCACCCGAGGCTGCAGGTCTGGATCGGCCACTGACGGGTTTATCTTGGAAGCCCTCGTGCCCCTCGAGGCCCTGCGCGGCTTCGGCACCGGATGCTCGAGCTCCGCCGGGGTCAACCGTGCCGTGTATATCCTCCTGCGTTTGAGAACGTGCTTCCTCGACGGCAGGTCGTCTTTCATGTTCTTCCGCTTGTTGATGATCCTCGCGAGCGGATCGCTGTCCTCGTCGGAGTCATCATCGACAGCGCGCGGGTCATGCGTGGCCTTCATCTGTCTCACGATCGCCTCGAGGTGCTCTTTCTGATCCCTGGCCAGATCGATCCTGATGTTCTCCGCCGCTTTGAACTTGTCCCGGACGAAGAGAAGGAACGGCTGGATATCTGCCAGGCATGCTACCGGCATCAGATCGATCTCCTTTTGCGCGAACTTGATCACGCGCGTCGAGGCCGGCCGTCTCGCCTTCCTGATGTTCGGGATAAACGGCTGCAGACGTTGAAAATTGTTCGGGTTGATCTCGCTGACGTCTCTGGCCCAGGGGATGAGCTCTCTGATCTCCTCTATGAGTACCATGAAGCTCTGGGCAAAAAGGGGTCTGACGTCGAAGGGGGTTTTGAGGCGTGAGATGCCCTTGTAGCAGACGAGTGTCTTGTCGCATTGCTTTGCCAGAACAATAAGACGGTTGGCGAGCTGATTGACGACTTTCCACTGCTTCGATCTCTCCCGCTCCTCAGGAGACAGCTGGTACATGTCCAGGTACAGCTCATGGATGCATTCGATTTCGAAGGATAATCGGTCATATATCTTGCGAAAGAGGTCATCGAACCTTTGCCGTGCATACGCGCCCACTTCCCCGATGCGGTCCCAGAAAGTATTGTCGTCCTGGAGTCTTTCCGAGCCGCGCGGGAGTGCAAACGGCACCCTAGCGCACGAGCTTCTGAACTTCTTCACGAGGGCCCGATACTTCTGCAGAGAGACCGATTTCCAGGAGTCGCGATGTGCGGCAATGTCCTGTTTCTTCCGATTGGGAGACGTATACCACAAAAGGTTGTTGAAGATCTGCGTTTCGGTGACGGCTATCTCGAGCTGCTTCATGGCCAGTTCAATCTCCTCCAGCCGGGAAAAGAGGCTCTCGTGATCCTTCTGCCACCGGAAGTGCACCGCGTGGTAGCGGAAATACTCCCCCAGGAGCCGTTCGAGGAACTCCCACACGATGGCGCCGGCCCTCTGCAGCTTCTCCTCGTCCGGCCAGAGGGCCACCATCATCTTGCCGAGGTCCGAGGCGTCGCCCCGCAGGCTGGCCAGGGGCAGCTCGTCCATCGCGAACCGGACCCGCGTCGGGTGGGCCGCGCCGAGCCGCAGCGCGGCGGTGCCGAACTTGCGCACCTCGGAGCGCCAGAAGCCCTCAGAGAAGAAGCGCGCAATGTCGACGACCTTGACGGGCAGCCGGTACGTGTCGGCGGGCATCGGCGGCGTGCGCAGGACCATGTCCGCGGGGTTCTTGCGGATCTCGCTCCACGTCTGCATGCGGTCCTCGTCGTACTTGAACCCCGTGGGCCACCGCGTCATCAGGGACCCCGAAGGAAGGAAGTGGAGGTGCTTTATTGGCATGTTCGCCTGGCAGATGGCCTGCCAGTTGGAACCACCAAAGATCTGGCGTCGAGGGAGTTCTTCTCAGTCGATCACTTTCGCCAACCATGCGATGCCTTTTGTTATCGGCAAGGAGCTAACTTACATGGTTCTCAGAGCTATGGCCGAGTTCGCTCTTCGGCTCGTTTTCAAAGTATGGCTCGATGGGATTCCGATTCTTCAAATCCTTGCTCCCAAAGAGGCTCACTCCAATGCCAACAAGTGCCTGCTCCAAATCCGGTTGTGTTTGCAACTCTGGTATAAGCTCGACAGTTGGCCCTGGTGTGTGTAGCCAATGCATATGTGCGTAGTTGACAGCGTGCTGGTCGAGGAACCTTAGTACTTTGTGCATCACTGTGTAAAATTTTCCATTCACTGGAGGTAAAGTCCAAGTTGTGTGGTATAAAGTTGGGGAGAGCCTACAGCGATTTCGTGAACGATAGTGGCCGCCAGGGAAAACTGGCTTATGATCTTCTCATCCCGGCTGTAGCCATCGACCACCAGCGGCCACATGGCGTCCACCGAGAGCTTGACCACAATCTTGTCGCCTTCGGACGTCGTGGACCCCGCCAGCGTATCGCCATCGGAGCTGGAACCGAAGGCGCTGCCGAGCTCGAACTGCATACAGGAGCCCAAAGTCCTCCAGGTCGTACCCACGGCGTCGACCGCGGCGCGGACGTGTTCGTCGGCGACGGTTGTGGTGAACATGTCGTTCTGCATCCGAAAGTTCCACGCCGGGTACATCCTCTTGTGGGGCGGCCTGGGGTCGCGGTTGGATGACACGCGGACTCTGTTGAACACGTCCAGAAGCCGTGACCAATACGGATCGTCATGTTCGAGGAAAGTAAGGATGCGAGAGGCTGCCCGGAGCGCGGGTTGCATTCTTCGCCAGAGATCATCGTTCGTCTGTATGCACATAAGGTCAGCTGACGGATGTACATCGAGGACTCGTGCCTTTCTCCTCACCCTTGGGTCCCATTCCCCCTTGAAGCTTACAGCTTGGTAAACGAGCCGTGGGTTCTCGGGCTCGTCCCCGCGCCACGTCGCAGCGTTCCATTTACCCCGTTGTAGAAGCCTGTGATTAATGTTTCAGCATCGTTCGAAACGCAGCACGGTGGAGGCGAACACACCTATGCAAGTCGTTTTCCAAGTTACAGCCAAAGGTATTCTTCAGCGACAATATTCCATCGTCCACGAGCTTGCTATCTGGTCAGCTTGCATGCTGCCGTTGACGCCGACAAGATCCTCACCTCTTGAGTGGTCACGCCACCCAGAACCAGAGACTGCCAATCCTCATCATCCTGCATGTCCTGCATCGCCAGGACTACGAAGCTCTCCGTCTCAGACGGCTGTTTGGCACCCTCCGTCGCCGATATCTGCGAGTACTTCTCAAGAAGCGCGTCGACGTCGTTCAGATCGGGGTTAGACGCATAGTTCTCTGCCTGTTTCACGATGTAATCGCCTTTGACGGCTATGCTATCGACCCCGTCGACCCCAAACCTCCGGAACGTCGAGCGGGTCGGGGTGAGCCGGGAGCGCCCGTCCGTGCGGTCGGGGTAGATGCCGAACCGGAGCGCGAAGGCGGTCGGGTTCTGGCTGCGGTCCTGCGGCAGCTGCGCGGGCCGCAGCCTGTTCAGAAGGCCCCTTTTCCGGACGAGGTGGCCGAGGTCGTCGTCAAGCATGAGCGTGTCGTGGCCGTCCCATAGCGGGTCGGTCCAGCCGGGGACGAACTCGATGAACTCCCAAGCCCCCTGGTTTGCGAGCTTTGCTGGCGGCGGCGGGGTGTACAAAGACGCGTGTCGGCGTCCCGGCCTTTGGCTGGCGTTGTGCTGGATCGAGTCGTCGTGGGACCGCGTTGCGTTCGCCAGAACTTCGTCTGTTACGCCATAGCCGTCGTCGTTTTCGTCCTCGTCCTCGTCGAGGTCATGTTCTGGGTGTTCTCGACTGTTGTTTTGGTACCAGTGCTCGTCATACTGCAGCAATGCCTGGTCGGGGGTGGCCTCCATCGCGTATAGATTAGCTGAAGATGTCGTTTCTGCTGGCTCGATAGAAACGTAAAGCCTTGGCAATGAGAAAGCGAGGGCTTCCACAGATGACTACCGAGGCGAGTACTATCACATCTTTCAAACTAGGGAAACAGATAATTTAGCGTTCGCTAACCCATTCATTGTCCAAGCCAGCCGTAACCCCCTAAGGATCATATTGCAACGCATGATATTGCACATGGTACCTCTTGCACGAATTGACTTCCCTGTATTTAGTTCTAGAAGTTCCGCTTTCAGTGTTAGAGGATTTAGATTCCAATAATCCCGTTTCTTAACAATGGGCTTTGAAAGGGTTTGGAAAGCACAGGACCAAGAGCTTACTGTTACTGGTGGCATTATTTCTGGGAAATGCTGCAATCGAGATACAACCCTCGCGAAGGACTTGGTGCGACAGGACTTGAACTGGCAAACATTCCGAGTTGGACCGGCGGAACCAGCTTCAATGGCCTGTGTGTGTCAAGTTGCTATAACAGGGGCTGCGAGAACAAGGACAACCCGTTTGCCAGGGTTTGTGCACTGAAGTAGTTGCCATCATACGATACCGGTATCAGTTGTCATGTACACTGCAGAAATAGACACAAATTATGTTATAAACAATCTGATCTTGGTTTAGCTGCTTTCCTAATGAAAGAACAAGGAATGCACCGTCACAGTTAGTTGAGTGTACGTCGCTGTTCTCCCTCAATCCCATCAGGTGGCATTCTCCAGTCGATGCGTTTGTGTAGCAGCCTGACCCTGGAGGATGACTGTTTGTAAAGGCCGACCTTTCATATACGCTCTTCCCACGGCAACACACGACTTCAGATGTTTGAAGCGACCTTCTTTCTCTGCTGCCCGTTTGCTTCGGGATATTAGTTCTAGAACAAACGGCCATTTTACCATCATTCAGCTGAGATCAACAAGGACATGGTATTGTGCACGCTTGGAGTTCTCGTCCATCCGTCTTACTAGACCAGAACTCTCCTCTCCCTCGTCAGACATCTCATAGCACACAGCGTTTAGTAGCACGACATATCGAGGGTCACTAGGTGGTCAGGACGATGTTTTCCATATTATATTAGTGTATCTGAAATCTCTGAGGCAGGCACGTTGCCCTTGCTCTTGCTTTTGTTTGGTGCTTTACTTTCTTGCCAGGGGAGGCTCGACAAAAGGCCAGGCCCCCAAAGGTCTCCAAATCACAAATGACGTTATGATGAATGCGTGAGGGCAGTTATAAGATGGCAGCGAGAACCACCAAAGGTCCCAAGGGAGACCCATTGTTGGAAGCATCTCTTCTCCCTCGAGATACACTCGCCCCCCCCCAAAGGCAGCACAGCCCTGTCAAACCACTCGTTTCTCTTAACCCCTTGCGTCTCCCCTACCCTTCGTAATGATCGTCGCATCGCTTCTCCTCCTGTCGGGAGCATCGCTTGCGGCAGCGCATTGCCACGAGGACAACTGCCTGCGCGCCCTCAACGCGACCCATACCCCGGGCCGCCTCGCCTCCGCCCGAGCCTTCTGCACGACATTCACCCTCGCGCCGGCAGCGACCAACACCTCCGTTCCCGACTATGCTTCAGAGCACTGCGGTGGCGCCTCGGGCCCGGTGGCGGCATCGAGGCTGTCGAGCGCGTGTTCGTGTATCGCGCCCAGGGCTACGGAGACCAGCGGCACGTCCAGGTCCGTGTTTGTCACTGTGACGTCGACGCCAAAGTTTCCTTGCCTCAACACGACGACGACGAGACCACCGGCGGGAACAGGCACGGGGATAGGGACCTCCTCTGCTGTAGTCAAGCCGACCTCGACGTCTGCGTCCAGCGACGAGCGTCCAACCGAGGAACCCTGCGCAATCATCAGCGAGTTTTGGGCCAAGGAAGTGTCGGCAGCCAGTAAGAGGCAGCCATATCTCGAACTCGAATGATTTGATGCTGACTGGTACGCCTTCTAGATCCAAATCCGAGTGTGGGCGCAAAGTTGGCCTACAACTGCCTCAAGTCGGTGCCCCTCCACAAAGAGGCCGCGATCGCCCTTGTCGACGCCATCCGGCCATACCTCGAGTGGCAGTCCAATCTCGCGTACCTCAAGAACCCACCGGTGGGGTACGAGCCCGAGGCGTTTGACCTCGTCGGGCATCTGCAGAAGGTCCGAGAGAGGCTCGTCGCGGACGGGTACGACGGTGAGGTGGACTTCCAGGAGGACCTCTTCGAGATGACCGCCAAGACCCGCGACGGCCACTTCGCCTTCTTGCCGGACGCCTTGACGGGTGTCTTCCAGTTCAGCCGGCCCTTTGCGCTTGTGTCGTACGCCAAGGACCCCCTGTCCATGCCCGTCATCAAGAACTTTGACGAAGTCAAGACTGCCGGCAACGACGCGAGGACTGTGTTGCGCATCAATGGCATCGGCGCCTCGGCTTTTATCCAGGGCCTCGTCGACCGGGCATCATCCAGTCAGGACCCGGACGCGGCCTACAACTACATGTTCTACTCCCAAGCCATGGAGAGGCTCGGCGTCGCGGGAACGTTCCAAACGAGAGGATGGCATAACTATCTGTATCCCGGGGAGAACACGACCTTGGAGTACACTACAGGGGAGACCAGCACTGCTGCCAACGTTGCCTCCATCCAGTCACCCTTTTCCAACATTACGGATGGCGAGTCGTTCTACCAGCGGTTCTGTATGCATGCGCCGGGGCAGTCGGCCTTCTCAGGCGGCGGTACTGCTCAGAGAGCACTATCCAGGAGAAGCGCGGTGCAGTTCGGACGGCAGCCAGAACCTGTGGTAAAGAGCTACGAGAATGCGGTATCGGGTCATTACCTGAACGGTGAAGGACTTGAAGATGTGGCGATCCTCGACGTTGCCCACTTCGCCACGAAAAGCGGCAAGATCTTCCAGAAGACCGTCGACTCCTTCTTCGAGGCCTGTAAAAAGGAAGGAAAGTCGAGGATCATCGTCGACCTACGCATGAACCCGGGGGGCTATGTCCTCCAAGGATACGACCTGTTTCGTCAGTTTTTCCCGCACATCGAGCAGGATACGTTCACGCGCTGGAGGCAGAACGATCAATTCCGGACGATGGCGGAGGGCTACTCGGCCGCGGGGGAGAACATTGAGCCCAGCGACCGGGACACCCCGGCGATTGAGAGGCTATGGTATAACGCGTGGAATTACCGCGCGGATTTGAACATGACCAACCAGCCGTTCGAGACCTTCGATGCCAAGTTCGCACCGCGGATGTGGGCGGGCGACGCGTATACGGCTCTCATACGAAATGACATAAACAACAGCTACATTACCACAGTCAGTTACGGAATTGATATCACTGGGTACGGGAGCCGGAAGAATTTCAGTCAGCCTTTCGAGTCGAGAGACATCGTCCTCTTGACAGACGGCTTCTGCGCCTCGACTTGTTCAAGTTTTGCGTCCGGAATGAAGAGCCAAGGGAACGTGAAGACGATTGTGATGGGCGGCAGGCCGAACGGTGGACGTATGCAAGGTGTTGGCGGCACAAAAGGAGCTCAGGTCCTCTTCTTCAAGGACATCTTCGAAGCATCACGCATTCTCATGGATACGCCTTACACGAACTTGTCTTCGACGCAGCAGTCATCTCTGTCGCAGCTTACGAGTTTGCCTTTCGAGAGAAGCACCGGTGCGACCCTCAACGTCCGCGATCAAATCCTTCGCACCGAAATTGACACAGGTATTCCAGCTCATTTCGTCAACGAGCCGGCTGAGTGTCGCCTTTACTGGACTCTGGGTATGTTGAGTGACGTGAGGGAAATCTGGAAGGCTGCGGCCAACTCAGCGTGGAACCGTGGGGGCTGCGTCGCCGGAACAGGCTTCGGTAAGACGAGGCCTGGTATTCTGTCGTCGTTCAAGGCGACCGAGGCGGTGGCCAGGCCGCGAACCAAGGTGATATCTGCGCTTGATGTTGGTTTGGATCAAGACGCCTTGGATGGAGAACCCGATTGGCGACCCGAGACCTTCATGTTCTAGGCTGGCGTATCGCTTATGGAGAGCTAAGCCAGCTCAATCCGAAGTATATCTGTATAGTGTATTCCTTTGTAATTGATACAGCTATCAATATCTTATGTCCACCGGCGTGATTGATGCTCTATTTGTGGTTGTCGGCCGCAGTTGAATGCTACCCATGTCTAGGAAGCGTGTGAAAATGTGGTGTCGATCCATAGCAAAGTTTCTGAGAACATGCGAAGCTCGGGGATGTCACGTGCGGAGAGGAAGATGCTTCACGTCTCCGAGAGCGATAGCGGCACTCTGGAGAAATAACCTGAAGAGGCCTAGACGAGGGCCGTTCCCACTGTTTTTATCGGGATTAAATCAGGAGGGACAGTGCCGGTGGAAGAGTTCTCTTCGATTCATGGTTTCGGGTACTGCGGGATCAAAGTAAGCCGACGTCACAGCGTAGGATATCACAGGGTGGATACTGACTCTTGCAAGAACTCTCGTGAATCTGGTTGCATACCTCGATAGCAGAGTTGCCAAGTCGAGCACTCATGTTCGATCCCGCGAAGAACAAGCGATAATGAAGCGGTCTGGTGTCCGTATCTTTGCACTTGGCTTGTCCTGGCCGACATCACAAGCGGCAGGTTGTTCCAAAGCCGACGATTGGGCGTGCTTGTTGCTTGACCGAGTAGAAGGCCACATGATGGATGGATGTAATTTGTACGGCCGCACAGCTTCGACTTGAACGACGCCCGCATCCAAATCGTCCATCGTCCCGTCCCGGCTTGAGCTTGCTGAAGGTGGACCGCTGCGATTCAAATACCCATGATGCGAGGCCCGAAGAGCCTATGTATGCTGGTTCGACATGGTCGTACAAGGCTGATCTGGACTGACAGAAAGAGTATTTGTTTGCTTGCTGTAAGGTTCAGGATTGAGGCATGTTGTCAAACACGTCGTCTCGGCCATGCCGCAGGCGCATAGAGGGAAGGAGGGGTCGGTTCAGCGATTCGCGACATCAACGTCACCCCGAGACCTGGATTGGCCTTGGGGAAAGAAGGCCCCGGGAGCCAATCGGAGGGAGGCCAGTTTGATAACACCCGAATAAAGCCCGAGACCACCCAACAGTGAGAAAGGCACAGCTTGTGAGGCCTGAGGCAACACGGCTTCGAACGGTAGAGTGAGAAACCCCCTTTTTGTTTTTATCTTTATTTTTATTTTTCAAAATTACGTTTCCTTTCCTTTGAGTTGCTTTGTGAACCAAGTGACTGTTCTCTAGCATGTGAAGCCCGGATCTCAAAGAATGCCATTTCGACGACGCCCTTGTCTCTGTCCACATATCAGATTGGGTGGTCAGCAAGGACGGGAGGGCGTGCGGCCCATGCGACTTTCCATTGCCCTGGCCGAGAGATGACGAGCCTCGGCGGCCGGGCGACGATGAAGAAAAAAAATTTATATGGCAGGGGGGGTGATGCCCCACGGATTTGTGGAGTGTTTTGGCGCCATCGCGGAGAGACGCACTGGCGAACGAGGGATAGGTACGCACGCAATGGGCTGGTGCTTATCACACGCACACCCCGCCTTTTGTAGGATGGGCTGGCCTGAACATGTCGTATCGATAAGAAGACAATATCGCGGGCATCTTAATATTGACGACGTCTCTTGTGAAGGTTGCTGGAGACTAAAAGCCGGCATCCGTTGACCACACCACATCGCATTTAGCTAATGCCTGCTGTATGTTCCTCGATGACAGTGGTTTGTTTCTACAACTGTCAACGGCAATACGTGGGGAAAGGCGGTGACGACGGAAGACGGAACACATTGGGGACGTTTCCTTGTATCTCGGCTTCTGCGAGTATTGACGGCCATCACGAGAGGTACCTAGCCGGGTTCGGGCGACTTTGATCTGAGCCCCGATATTGAACATCCAGCCGTTACCGTCAAGGAATGTTGTCCCGGGGCGAGGACACACGGAACCAATGCCGGAGTCCAGCCCAGGTGGTTCGAGACATTTGGGCAGGTTCGTCGATCCATCTAGCCTCTACACAGTAAGGGCCAGGCTCAGTGGGCGGCATGCCTGGCAGCCTGGACCACCGCGCCCCGTCGGCTTCCCACCAATCCTCGCCCCCACTGCCATGCAACCTGTGCTAGGTAAGACTGGGGGATAAGCCAGCACGAGGGGCGGACAAAGGCCCAGACGGACTCGGACGTGCGAGGTGACGGCCACGGCGTCTGAATGATTCAGGGATGAGTCGGGCACGCCGTGGCAAATGGGGGCGATCCGAATGGTCCGGAACGCCAGAGAACCGGACACCAGCTTGCTATGACGGGCACGACCAGCTTCTACAGGCACTTCGAGAAAAACTTTGATAATGGTGATGTCGGGCCAAACAGGAAGGCGAGAAAAGATGAGACGAGTCGCTTTCACATGGGCTGTCGTCGTACCGGAACGTACTGTAGAACCTGTGGAACAGGGGGAGAAACTTTTACTTATACGTACAGGGTAGGTAGGTTGCAAATGAAGTAAAAAAAAATAAAAGTCCAGGGACGTTCCCCATGGGAAAGTCAAAATCTGTTGGAGGGTTTCTAATACATAGCGTCGTTCCACGCATGTGCTTTTGCCGCCAAGCCCACTGAGCCATAGACGGCGAGGAGAGGCGAAGGCGGGCGGTATGGACGAGGTGAGCCGGGTGGCGAAGCCCAGGGTGGAATGTGAGATGTGTTCAGTCCACCGCAGCGCAGCGCAACAACACTGCCACCAGTGACATTGTTCACTTCTGATATCCCCATCCCCCGGCTGAGATGACTCAGGCGACCCGACAACGACAGGGGACGAGCGTTTACACATGGAGGATTGCCGTCTCACCCACCCGTTTTGCCCCTTTCCCCATGCTATAAGTACCTAGACTATGTAATGACACGGGATAAGACAGGGCTTATCGCGAGCTGAGCAGAGCCACGCATCACGCTGGGTGAAGGCTGACGACGTGAGACTCTGTCCGCCACCGTGGGCCTTGCCATCAAAGACCGACTGTAGTGTATTGTAGCTACCATGGCTTATGGCAAGGTGACCAGATTTGTCAAGCTACATACATAGTACAAAGAACCAGCCAGGGGGGGAACCCGGGGTTTCCAGTCCGCACAACATCCCAAGGCAGAGATGACGACGAGGACGACGCTGGCGGGAAATGGGAATATTTCGGAGGGTTGCTCCGTTTGGAACAGCGCCAATTTCTATGCTACAGGGAACGAGAGCCCCAAGGCAGGCTACAAGGACAGCGAGTCCTCGATGGCTTGTTTCGATGTTAGGTACAGGTAGACAGGAATCGAAGGACTGTGACATATCGATGGTAGTAGTTGTTACATCGTTACATAGTTAAGGAAAAAGGATTCGACTGGGAACCATGGAAACCAACACAACATGGGACAACTCTGCACCGGGATCCCCTACCCGAGGACAACTCAACAAGGACAGAAAAATAATGGACAGATACAAGGCATCGGGTCCCGAACCAGGCCCCTGAAATGGCAAATGGCAAAGTGTCCGCGGGCCAAATGGCTGGTGGAAATGCATTGGTGCATGAACGGGCATTTTCCCACTCACCGCCCTTCCCATGTAGCCCCTTTCGTACTAGCGCGGGGTCAGATAAGGGACCGAACCCCTCCGATAAGACATTACTCGCCAGGGAAGGCAGTGACACCCAACCACGACGCCCAGTCAGACAAGGCACGCCCCCCCCCCCCCCCCCCCCCCTCCATCAGGCAGTGGGCAAAAGAGGGAAGGAGGGAAGGAGGGGGGAGGTTTCCGCAGTTTCTGATTTTTCTCCCAGTGGTGGGGCCACCCTTGCCGCTAGTGTCGCCGTCGCCGGGCCAGGAAGGAAAGGAGAGGAGGGGCACGTTTTTCTATGTACTGGCATCGGGTCAGGAAAGGAAGGAAGGATGGGAGGGGAAGAAAAAGTTTTTGGTGGGTGGGAAGGCGGCGAAGATGGCGGGCGGCGGGACAACGGGGGGGGAGGAGGGGCACAAAGTGACAAGGAATCGAGGAGACACACGCTGCCAGCCAAGAGGTACATCTCCATAGATGCGACACACGGGAAAAAGTAGGTACCGTGTACAGGACAAGTAGGAGGGGGAGGGGAGGCGACCGGAGAGAGACTGTACTTGTTACCAATGACCGATAACACAAAGCCAGGACAACAATTTTTTTTTCTGACGCTAGAGGATAAAATCTCCAGCCCGCCGCCCTCACCCCTCCTCTCTTCTCTTTTTTCCCTCTTCTCCTCTCTTCCTACCCTTGAACCTCTTCCTCTCCAAACCTCTCACTCCCTTTCTTCTTGGTTGTTCGTCTTCCTCCAGACGTATTTCCACTCGATCATTTCAACTTTCTTCCGTCTCCTGTCCGCGACGGTTTATCGAGCGATCTTCGCACGTTCAGAGACATATTCTCTCCGAAGCGCCATCTAGAGCAGAAGAAAAGCGATCCTCCAGTCGTTTTTTCTTCCCGCGGGCCTTCCCATCCTCCAAATCGATCTCCTCCGTCGCCTTTTCGGTTACGATAGAACATAGACTTTGCATCTAGACGCTTTAGACGTTCAGACACGCGAGTTTTCTTTCTCCGCAATACTACTCAACCAACCACTCCTCCCGATCGACATAATACCAACCGCCATAATGTCTTCCGAGAACGCCCAGTCCGTCAAGGTTTTGGACGAGCTTATGCAGAAGCTCACCATCTCCAAGGAGGCTGCCGAGATCAAGGAGTCTTCTGCCGCTCTGGCCTCTTTCATGAACGGCCGCATCGAGGACCAGGATGTTCCCACCAAGTAAGTTAAAGCCACTTTTCCCTACAGCCTGAACCTGTGATTTTCGGAAGGCACATTCTTCTCTGAGCCACCGTGTCCACGGCCTCGGAGACGTTTCTCCAAAAATTTCAGATTTTTTTCCCTCTTCCCCCCTGCCGCTCTCGCATTTTTACCCCTCGCCTCCTTGGATGGGTTTCCCACCGACCCGCTGCAACGTAAGATGGCCGGTCCTGGCCACTCAGCGGCGAGCTATTTTGGTGCCCACACAATTTTTTTCTTTTCTTTTTTGGAGCATCAATACTGACAAGGATTTCCCCGCAGGAGCATCGAGGCCTTGAGGAAGCTGTTCAACAACAAGAAGGACGCTGCCGCCCGTGAGAAGGCGGCCCTCGCCATCACCTCCATCGCCCAGCACTCCGAGGTCTCTGCCCACGTTGAGCCCTTCCTCGTCGCTCTTCTCCCCGATGTCCTTGCCGCCGCTGGCGACAAGATCACCGGTGTCAAGAATGCCGCCACCCAGGCTGCCCTCGCCATCGCTGAGGCCATCAACCCCAACGCTGTCAAGGGTATCTTCGAGCCCGTCAAGAAGTCTCTCCTCGAGGCCCAGAAGTGGCAGGAGAAGATGGCTGCCCTCGATGTCCTCGAGACCGTCATCCGCACCGCCCCCGCCCAGGTCGGTTACCGCGTCCCCGACTTGATCCCCGTCGTCTCCGAGTCCATGTGGGATACCAAGAAGGAGGTCAAGGAGCGCGCCTACAAGACCATGGAGGCTATCTGCCAGCTCATTGTCAACCGTGATATCGAGCGCTTCATCCCCGAGCTTATCAAGTGTATCGCCAAGCCCGAGAACGTCCCCGAGACTGTCCACTTGCTCGGTGCCACCACCTTCGTCACTGAGGTCCAGGAGCCCACTCTTGCCCTCATGGTTCCTCTCCTTGACCGTGGTCTCGCTGAGCGCGAGACCGCCATCAAGCGTAAGGCGGCCGTCATTGTCGACAACATGTGCAAGCTCGTCGACGACCCCAACATTGTTGCTCCCTTCTTGCCCAAGATGATGCCTGGTCTCCAGAAGAACTACGACAACTTGGCCGACCCTGAAGCCCGCGAGAAGACCAAGCAGGCTCTCGACACCCTCACCCGTGTCGGTAACGTCGTCGACGGCAAGATCCCCGAGGTTCGCCACGACTCCGACCTGGACGTTGTTCTCCCAAAGCTCAAGGAGTCTATCCCCTCCAAGCACAAGTCCAAGGCCGACAAGCTTGAGATCGTTCTCCAGTACGCTGCCAACATTGCTGGCCAGCTTATTGACGAGAAGGAGCTCGAGTCTGCTGTCTGGACCGAGGCCCTCAAGCCTTACGTCTCCGTCATTGTCGGTGACGAGGATGCCCAGAAGGTCGTCGATGACTTCCGCAAGCGTGCCTCTCCCGGCGCCGCCGACGAGGCCGAGGTCGACCCCGATGATGAGGAGGGTGAGGACCTTTGCAACTGCACCTTCTCCCTCGCCTACGGTGCCAAGATCCTGCTTAACCAGACTCACCTCCGTCTCAAGCGTGGTCAGCGCTACGGTCTTTGCGGTCCCAACGGTTCTGGCAAGTCCACTCTCATGCGTGCCATCAACAACGAGCAGGTTGAGGGTTTCCCCAAGCAGTCCGAGGTCAAGACCGTCTTCGTCGAGCACGACCTTGACTCTGCTGACACTGAGATGACCACCATCGACTGGACCATGAAGAAGCTTCAGGACGCCGGTGTCGAGACTTCCCAGGCCGATGTCGAGTCCAAGCTCAACGAGTTCGGCTTCACCGATAGCATGGTCAAGGGTGAGATCTCTGCCCTCTCTGGTGGTTGGAAGATGAAGCTCGCTCTGTGCCGTGCCGTCTTCGAGGCCCCCGATATCCTGCTCCTCGACGAGCCTACCAACCATTTGGACGTGAAGAACGTCAAGTGGCTCGAGGACTACCTCTGCAACTCCCCCTGCACGTCCATCATCGTCTCCCACGACTCTGCCTTCCTCGACAACGTGTGCCAGCACATCGTCCACTACGAGCGCTTCAAGCTCAAGCGCTACCGTGGTAACCTCAAGGAGTTTGTAAAGAAGAACCCCGCTGCCAAGTCTTACTACGAGCTCAGCGACTCCGAGATGGAGTTCAGCTTCCCCGAGCCCGGTTTCCTCGAGGGTGTCAAGACCAAGGCGAAGGCCATCCTGCGTGCCAGCAAGATGTCCTTCCAGTACCCCGGTACCAGCAAGCCTCAGATCCAGGACATCTCCTTCCAGTGCTCTCTCGGCTCCCGTATTGCTGTCATCGGTCCTAACGGTGCCGGCAAGTCTACCCTCATCAACGTCCTCACTGGTGAGCTCGTCCCCACCCAGGGTGAGATCTACCAGCACGAGAACATCCGTATCGCCTACATCAAGCAGCACGCTTTCGCCCATATCGATAACCACCTGGACAAGACCCCCTCTGAGTACATCCAATGGCGTTTCCAGACTGGTGAGGATCGTGAGACGATGGACCGTGCCAACAAGATCATCACCGATGCTGATGAGGAGGCCATGAACAAGATCTTCAAGATCGAGGGCACCCAGCGTCGCATCATCGGCATCAACTCCCGCAGAAAGTTCAAGAACTCGTACGAGTACGAGTGCTCTTTCGCCATCGGCGACAACGTCGGCATGAAGAACGAGCGCTGGACTCCCATGATGTCGGCTGACAACGTCTGGCTGCCCCGTAACGAGCTTCTGGCTTCTCACCAGAAGATGGTTGCCGATGTTGACATGAAGGAGGCTCTCGCCTCTGGTCAGTTCCGCCCCCTGGTCCGCAAGGAGATCGAGAGCCACTGCGCCAACTTCGGTCTCGACGCCGAGCTGGTTTCCCACTCCCGCATGCGCGGTCTGTCCGGTGGCCAGCGTGTCAAGGTTGTCCTTGCCGCCTGCTCTTGGCAGCGTCCCCACTTGATCGTCCTCGACGAGCCCACCAACTACCTCGACCGTGACTCTCTCGGTGCCCTGTCCAAGGCTCTGAAGAAGTTCGAGGGTGGTGTCATCATCATCACTCACTCTGCCGAGTTCACCAAGAACATCACTGAGGAGGTCTGGGCTGTCATGGACGGCAAGATGACTCCTTCAGGTCACAACTGGGTCCAGGGCCAGGGTTCTGGTCCCCGCCTCAAGGGCGACGACGCCGAGGAGGAGGAGAAGTTCGACGCCATGGGCAACAAGATTGTCAGCACCAAGAAGAAGGCCAAGCTGACGTCTTCCGAGCTCCGCAAGAAGAAGAAGGGTAAGTTCAGAGCCCCGTGCATTACTTGACGATCAAAGGATGAAACAGATTTGCTAACGTTATATTTCCAGATCGCATGGCCCGCCGCAAGCGTGGCGAGGAGGTGTTCTCCGACGAGGACGACATCTAACCGATTCGCCCCGAGATCGCTTTCCTTCCATTTGTCACAAGCCTTACAAAAGTCTGTTTTTCGGTAACGCGGGTTGCATGGTACGGGCCTGTTTATGATTTCTTTGACGATCACCCATGAGATTCCCCTTTGAAATGAAACCGCCGGATGAGGAATGACCACTCGTTGTGGGATTGGAGGATCCCGCGCGCGAGGAGATAGGTTCCTGGCGACAGGGAATGAGGGGGTAAGAATAAGAGAGTAGAAAGAGTAAATAGACGGCAATACAAGCCATAGACACTTCACAGTTTGGTCGGGGTTTCCATCGTGATGTAATGAATGATTGGTGCCGTTCGACTGCCATTGCCACAATGCCAAGTGCGTTTCCTTGATGAATTATTGTATTGCAGTGACCTTGATTGTAGGTGTGACCCTGGCGTACCTAGCTAGGTAGTAGGTAGGTAGTACGAATGGTGTCTGTTGGCCCCCTCGCTGACTAACCATCCTTTCCTCATACGCCCTAGGTTTGTGGTACCTAAAACCTACCTAGGTGTCGATCTACCTACTATTCGCTGCCTTCCTCTTTGATTGACGTTCCGACAACTTCTCAACGCAAACATCCCGCCAGGACCGGGGCACGACGCCCACGGTGACACACGATGTCTCCCTTGACAACGGGTTCAGAAGATGGCCTCCATTCTGCGGAAGTTTGCTCGCCCCTTTATTATTCCTCCATTGTTTTTCAAAACCGTTCATCCTCCAGTAGAGAATACAAAGCACTGGATGCCGCCGGTTGACCGATTCCGTCAGTCACGCACATTAATGGCCTGTAGTTTTCCTCATCTAGGACATCAACCGCCGGACCAGACACGCCAACTGAGTCTCGGATGACAATTGTTGTTTCGTTGTTTCTGCCAATGCAGTATCGCCGGAGGCGTACCCGTCATATCTCATCATATCACTTGCAGCTGGAACGTGGTTACAAAAACCCTCACACGACGGCCCACGTCGTTATTTGGCATCGGTACGGAAGTAATGGCATCAAGCTCATCCAAGGGCCCATGGTGGCTGGAACCCCGGTTCCCAAAGCTGGACGCCAATGGAGACGACTTTTGCGACTACACTCCCATCCCGAACCCAGATCCTGCTCAGCTCGATACGTTCTTCTGGGCGGAGAGCGCGCAGCTGCTGAATCTCGGCGGACTCCGCGACTACGAGTCCCGGATCCTGGAAGAGGTCGAGCCGTACACACCACGCCCGGCGATGCCGAAGGGGCTTTCCGGCTACGGGAGCGAGGACTCTAGCGAGAACGAGGAAGAAACGAGTGGAACGTCTGCGAGCAGCAACGACGGCGATGGTTACAGCATCGACGACGAGCCAGGCGGGGCCTCCTTGTTTCCCATCCACAAAATGACCCCCGCGCCGCGTCCGTGGATGGAACGGGACTTTGTGGAGGTGGACGAGACCAAATGGTTCAAACTCTTCCGGCGGGAGAGGTGGGCGAGCTATTCCAACGCAGACCCCAGTCAGCTGTCGGTTGATATCAGCAACGACAAGGACTGGGGGAAGTTGAGCAGGATCATAGAGATTGCAAACCGGATCCTTAGCGAGGCTGTGGAACAAGAGTGGTGAGTTTTGTCCCATTTTTGCATAACTGCCTACTTGAAATGGAGTCCGAGAATCAGACAAAATGACGTGGCTACCCAGGCTGGCGACTTTCCTCGATCCACAAGCTCGCGATACCCGCGGCCCCGTCACCTCCGGGAACAATGTCAAATCCTGGGACAACACCATCGTGCACCTCGCCTTCCCCGTCCCGCCCCAAGCCCGTCCCAGCAGGGAGCAAGCTTGCAAGGTCCTCGACGATTTCGCCGATTCCGCCTTCTGGGCCTTCCACATGCCGGACGAGTTCGCTGGTGCGACCGGCAAGATGGAGACCTTTCGGCGCATAAACGGCCCCCCCGCTCGCGTCATAACATTGCATCTGGCGGCGATGGAGCCGGTGTTCCGGGAGAAGACCCCTGGAGACCCGGAAGGAAGGCAAAGTGCGGTTGGGATGGCATTTGTTGTGAGTCTATAGCATCATTCCCTCCGCCCTCAAGCCATTTCATCGAGATTATCGTTAACCGTACCATTCGTTGCTTTCTCAGATGCTCCACGAGCTGGCGGTATGTTATCCTTGCCCCTCGCGGTTATGGAGATGAGGTAAAAGTGCAATCAGCTAAGGTACGACAGCATGCGCTCTCTAGTCATTTTAACGATAAAATGCCCGGATCCAAAAACAACCTGTCTTGTATGTCAGACGAGCTTGTAAGTCAGATTAACAATAACGCATTCCCGCATCCCACCTTCTCCCTCCCCCCTTTTTGGCTGATGGCTGCGGTTTAGTTCTTCAATGAGGAAAGGTGGACAGAAGCGGGTTACTCTTTCGAGAAGGCCGTGTTTGGCACTACCTGCAAAAACCACTGGGCGGTTTTGAACAGCCGTATCCAATACTTTGGCATGCGCGGGATGAACCCCCGCACATGCCAATTCAGCCTGTACTGGAAGTACGACGGCTGGGCCCTTGAAGACCCCTTCATCGACGTGCCGCTTGGCGTCCCCGCCGTCGTCCTCTGCGCGATGACGACCTCCGACTTCTGGGACGTGCACGTCAAGAAGTACGGCTACTCCGGCCTCCGGTGGACGTGGGTCTGCGAGGGCCGGCTCAAGACGACCAACGGGGAGAACCAGATGCAGCCCGCCAAGATCATGGACCAGCCGTACAAGTACTCGAGGTACGACGATCTCAACCAGAGTATGAAGGCAGTGGCGCAAAAACTGCGCAAGAGGCGCCTCGACCTGAAGAGGCTGCGGCCGTGGTACGCACAAGAGTACGCCTTGTGGTCCAGGACAATTTATGCCGAGACGGTGCTGCGGTCTACATTGAATACGCTGGCGCGAACGCTCTACGGTCACTCCGTCCGGCGCGAATACAGGGCGAACGCTTTAATCAAAGAGCTGCTGATGCCGCACAGTCGGCTCTCAGACCTGGAAGCGGCACGGCCCGAGAATGCGAGGATGTCAAAAATGTTCTATCACGCCATGGGATTCCTCGCCCAGGCGGCGCTGCCTGTCCGGACGGGGACCTTCAAATGGAAGGAAAGCAGGGATAACAGCGTCGCCCAGTACCCTGACAGGCTGCGCCCGGTCCTGAGGCCCGATTTCGCCGGTGACCTCGCCCTCTTGGATCAGATTGTGATGCATGGGACGGCGAGGGCGTCCGCGCAGAGGATCAAGACGCTGTATGACAACGTCGCGCCCAGCCACAACAGAGAGCTGTGCATGAGCAACGCGCGCCTGGCATTCCGTCGTTGGCAGGTGCTGGGGTTCGTCTCGGCTGCGGTCGCAAGGGACTTCGAGCGAGAGTGGGAGCTGCTGAGGCGGCAGATGGACCAGAGACCTCTCGACGACGCGCGGCTCGACTGGAGCCCCATCACATGGCAAGCCCTGAGCTTCTATGATGGCGAACCTGGCCACCATATTTCGGCATTCTTCCACCAGGGAAATCAGATCAATCAGCAGAGCGAAGGTGTCGACACCGACATACCGGCGGGGGCCATCGTACGGCCTGCAATTCCCACAGCGCCCTCGGGGCCGGCGGCGGCACCGTGGATCCCGTACTACAGCCCCGGCGAGGTTGGCGACCACCAAAGTCTCGATAGCACAATCGTGTGGTGTTGCGCGTGGACCGGACAGGAGATGGCGATCTATGACGTTACCGACCTGCTGGTGGATGTACCGTGGAACTGGGCCCAAAGAGACGACGTTACGCAGCCTGCTGCAATGCACGCGTGTCGCGTGGCTGGCCATGACATCGACCAAGAGTGGGTCGACCGGTTTACTAGGGAACGCCCTCTCGGCTATGTGGCGGCACTGCGCAAGCCAGAGGACATCAGGATCAACGACGGAAAGGAGGGGAGGCCGCTGTGGGTTATGGCTGGGGAGGACGTGTACGACGTGACAAGTGGGTTTCCTCCCAAACCCAAGTCCCATACCCGACGATCAAAGAAAACGGGGCAAAATAGGAATATCTTGTGTGAAGAAAGGAAACTAATGGAATCTGTGATGGCAGACGTCGATCTCCCGCCGGAGCTGCAGGACCTGGAGGCCATCTTCACCGGGTCCTCCAACGAAGACCCCGTCGCTGAGGCCGTTCACCAGGGGTACCACCCGGATGTCATTCAAGCGGCCCTGCGCCCATACAGAATCGGCTGGGTTCAGAAAGCCTTTCAAGAATTCCACCGCAGCCATCACGTGTTCACGGCGAGCGAAGTCAAGTGGCACACGACCCGCGAGACCGGTATCTACATCATCATCCGGGGCATGGTCTACGATTTCACGGGTGAGTACTTGCCTGGCTCCCTCTTCATCTTGATTTACCACGAAAGTTGAGAGGAGGAATGCTTACGCGTGACGGAAAGAGTTGATCGAGCAGCACCCCGGTGGATCGTCCATCATCGCCCAGGTCGCCGGGACGGACGCGACGAGTGACTGGGATAGGTTCCACGACGAGCCCATGACTGAGTTTGGCATCAATGTCCACAACAAGCTGGAGTCCCTGAAAATCGGGAGGGTCATAGAGGAGCGGATGGCAACGACCACGACGCTGTCGCCCACTGAAATCTGCATCCGGAACTTCATCTACAGCAAAGAGAGTAAGTTCAAAGCCTAGAAACTCACCTCCTTTCTCAAAAGTGAGAGCCAAGCCGACTGGCCAAATGTAGTGAATGAGATGAAACACTAGCTGACTAGGTGGGGCCAACTCCAGAAATCGCACAAGACAATCCCAACGACTATATTCTTAACCTGCTCGACGGCTTATGGGGTACGGACGGCACCGCCGATATGCAGAAGCCGAACCCCTCCGCGGGGTACCTCCGGCTTTGGGAGAGTCCCTGGTATATCGTCGCCAAGATGAGCCGCCCGCCGAACGAACTCCCCTACATGAGCCCCAATGTCCTGGCGAAAATGGACGGCAGAGAAAGGCCGGACGGGTTCAACGAGTCGTGGGTGTCTGCTGACTGCGTTGTCTATAACATCACTTGTGAGCGCTCCCCCCAGAGGATCCCCTTTCCGCAAGGCTTGCCAGCTGACTCATATTTTGCGACTTAGCGTTGGTGAGATACAGCACGCCGACCCCGATCCTGAACAAGTTGAAGTTGAGGGCTGGGTCGTGTCTTGACGACAAAGTGGCAGAGGACCATGACCTGATCACTTGGCTCAAGAGCAACTGCTCGCACCGCGCCATCGGTTTGCTCCACACCCCCAAGCATGGGCTTTACTCGGCGAATAAGCTTGTCGTGTGGAAGACGTCGTACAGGCGGACGCCGGCCTCCACGCCAAAGGCCGTCCCTCAGGCCGGCGGCTCGACGGCTGCAGCGACGCCGCCTGCACCGTTTACGGTGCGGCCTCTGTACCCGCTCCGGAAAAAGAGAAAGAAGACTAAACATGTTGGTGCTTGGTACCCGTACCAAAAGCTGCCGGGTGCTGCATTCGATGGGCAGGTGGGCGAACCGATGGATGAATCGCCGGATGGCCCGATAGACGATCCGATGGACACGAGTCGCGTAGCGGCGAGGACGGCCCTGGAGCAGATGGGGTTTCCGGCGACACTGGGGAGGGGGGCGGCCGGACAGAAAAGGAAGACAGGGGGCTGGTGATGATGCGAAAGCTATTCGCCGTGATAGATAGATAGCTTTTGCCGAGTTGCTGGTCCCGGGCTTCTGGGGTTTCGTATGGGGTGTGTGTAGGTTCATCATGTCGACTTGATTTTGTTTTCGTAGCACTGGCTATTGTGGTGGGTTTCAATTTACGCGTTGCGTAGGCACGCGAGCAGTAGAGTTTTCAACGTGTCGAGTGATTCAGCGAACCAGACAGAGCGTGCATTGAGGAGGAAATATGCTCTTTTCCGTTTGCTGGCTGGGCCGACGTGAACGCTTCTCCGGACTACGCTTCCCAATAGCTGCTGTTGCAAACTACAGAGTATCCATGGACTTCCACGCCGGCGACGGCGTGTGGTCGGCCCCACCCATTCATCATCCGATCCGGTGCCTTGGCCGGATCCGCTCGGCGCTCGCCGGCAGAGGACGGCCCAGCAGGTCAAGCATACCGACCTGGTTCTGATTCTTGATTCGCGTCAAAACGAGCCCCCCTGAGAAGTAATAATTCGCTCATGATAGCCGCGGATGTAGGGAGACTGGTTGTTGTGCTCCGACAAAGCCCAACGTGCCGCACAAAGCCCTTTCAACGAGTCCAAGGGAGTTGTCCCGTATCCTTCTGACGCATGCGGATATTCTATGCAGGGAGAAACATCAAAAGCAAACTTGAAAGTAGATTCATACGTTTGTCACGGTGAAGGGGTCTTTCACTCTTTGTACTTTCCCCGGCCCATTCTATGAACCCGAGACCATGGACGCCCTTGCGTGTTATTTTGACCTACCTTTAGTTGAGCTATTGTTTTCCGAGGAATGACCTCTTGACAGGCGTACGGAGTCACGGATTTCGATCCGCTCCAATACACATCATATTTAAGGACTTCTTCACAATAAACCCAAGCATACTTGAATGCTCGTTTAGACACCATTTCGAATCTTCAATAGGCCAAGACTGCCCAACTGCATACCTTTATCCATTTCTCCATGTGCCTTTTACGCTTGCCACAAAACCATTCGATACTTTCATTTTTTGTTGAAATAGTAGCGGACTCTTTTCCATGCCATTTCCCACCAGTGCGTTCCCTAGGGACAAGGCTATACATCAGTAGGTAGCCAACATATCAGGTAAGATGTCCATCCCTACAGAGGGCTGGGCAAAGCACTACTGCGTGGGCAAGCCGCGGCCCCGAAGAACAGACGGGCTCTCATGGATTGATCCGGCGTACCCCGAAATCGATCCCGTGACGCTGGATATCGACGACCCATCTCCCGGCCAAGTCCCCCAACCAGCTCCACCTCAGCTCGACGACCTCTACATCTCGGAGGTGCAGCAGATGAACAAGCAATTTGGCCTGCGAACGTGGGAAGCAGCAGTCCTCGCCAAAGCTGAGGTCTACACTGCCGGAGACGAAGCGCCTCAGCTGGCCGGGAGCGCGATTGAGGTGAAGGAGTGGACGTGGTTCCCGTTTTGGGCGAGAGACCGCTGGATGATCGACTTCACCGTGCCACCCAACTGGTCGAACGAATGGACGACGGAGTACCTTTGGAGCGCCCGGGACCCGGCAGTCTGGGGGGTGCTTCGGCAAGCCATCCAACTTGCCGAAAACATGCTCAGGAGTTGTCTTCTTACACCGTGGTATGTGTTTATGAATCGTCAGCGCTTCGGCACGCTCGAGACACATCACGCACGCAGACACATACCCATGAATGTATCGGCTTACTCGGGCTCTTAGGTTTCAGGCGCTTGTTAACTCGAGAAACCTCACATCTGCCCGCAAAGAAGTGCCTCTAGGCTCCGGCCGTTGGGGCAATGTCTGGCGGATGCAATCCCCTCCGCCCTGGGTCCTCACGGCAGAGGACACGATTTCGGTCCTTTCGCGTCTTTTGGACCAAAAGGTGCAGTGGTCGTTCAACGACAAGTCCACCCAGGCGTTCTACGAACCCACCGGGACCACTCACGGGCTGACGGTTCCCGTGAACGGGTCCCTGACCGGGCCGATCGGCATCTTCATCGACATTCTTGACATCAGGACGATCTTGAGTCCGATGACAACGGAGAACTCCAGAAGGACGGCGATGACCAACCTGGCTGATACTGTATGATCTATCTTCTGCAACCTATTCCAGGAGCTTTACACTGACCTTGTCTCGGCCAAGCTCGTGCATGAACTCATGGTGAGCCTCCCTCCTTGCCATAGCACCAGGCGTTTTCGCCCATCTGCCCGTAAATTGCTCGAAGACTACTTGCTCACCATGGGTTACAACCGACCTTTAGCATGCGATATCTCTATGCCACAGAACCAACGGAGCCGTGGTATACGCTCTAGGCCAGCCGTACAGAAACCTCGAGCTGGTAAGCCTCGAATTCTACACGAAGCTGATAGTTTCAGCCGGCTAAAAGTAGCACAGTTTGGTCCATACGAACACCAAGCGGAGCTCGGCCAATCTTGGGAGAAAGCAACGTTCGGCGGCAAAATGTCGATGGTCACCACGGAGGAGTCCGCCGAGTACTTCCATACGACAACCGGCGCGAGTCTGATCTTGGGGTTTACGGAATGGCCCCTATACTGGGAAGGTTACGAATCGACGTTCGACGAACCTAGGGATTTCCTAGCCCTGCTGACGAAATGGCCTGTACCTGCATTGTGGCAGCGATTCCTTTCGTCTCAAGATTTCTGGGACCAGTTGGTGGCCAAATTCGGGCCGGCCTGCCTCAGACTACCCAAAATGCTTTCAATAACGACTGTACTGGGCAATGACGGATACCCGAGGCCTTACATGTATCCGAGAGACATCACGACTCGGTGGGTGTCCGACTTCGCACCCCCTCTGTTTTGCGCACAGTCGATGAAGCTGCTGGCCAGGGAACTGCATGCTCGGCGGCAGAAATACTGCGAGATCCGCCCGTGGTTCTCTGACACGTTCGCAATGTGGCAGCTCACTCCGTGGAACGCGCGGAGGTACCGCGAGGAGCTTTGCTGGCTGAGGGACATTGTGCTTATTCGGAAGAACGACCGACACGAATCGGATGCACAGGGAATCGTCGACCGCTGGATAACTCCGTTTCAAGTGGGGGTGAATCCAGATGGGTCCCTGGGGACATACTTCTCTGCCTACTACCAGGACACGCCGCATCAGGTTGGCATCACGGTGTGGTTCTGGCGTGCGTTGGGGTACTTGTTGTACGCATCCCTACCCGCACGAATGCCGAAGACGACGCCGACCAAAGCCCCGAGAGGCCCTGCGAAAACTCGCTGGTCCTTGAACAAGAGCCTTCCCATCAGCGCCGCCCAAGAGAAAGACGCGCTGGACACCATACGGAAAGCGGAAGATGGCCGATGGAGGTATCCCGCGATCCAGCTGGTGGGGAGGCATACGCAAGAGGGGACTTTTCCGTCGGTGCGAAGAATCCGGCTGGGGGCCGTCGGCCTGGCCAGGTCGGCGTTCGAGACCTTTGAGCTCCTGTGCACCCGGCCCGCCGGGCTGAAGGACGCCTTCGAAGCCGCGTGCGCCAGCATGGAAGCGCAGATCGAGGCCAGCAGACACGAGGGCTACCTCCCGTGGCTGGACTTTGACTTTGACATGCCGCCCTACCCCGGCACAACGGAAGACGGGAGCGCGCTGGGGATCTTGGAGTTCTGGGCGGCGGGGAACAACTGGAAGCAGCCGCCCGGGATGGGGTACGAGGACGCCGCCGGCGAGGTGCTGCGCGGGGAAGACCCTGCCATCTCGATGCAGATCAATAACCTGCCGTTCTTCGCCATGACAGGCCTGGCAGGCCCGCCGCTCAAGCCCGGGCAACGCCCCCGTCGACATCACGTTCCCTATTTCACCATTGCCGAGCTGTACGACCACTCCGAACGGCTGAAAGAGCCCCTCGTCCTGGTGGAAGACGGGTTCGACTTGGAAGTATACAGGTGTTCCGCCATCTGTCAATCCCTCGGGGTGACAACGAGTGGACTGGCTGCTTTGACCAAGCAGACGTTCTACGGGAGGCAGCTGACGCGTCACGCCACGCAGAGGCTCTATGACGCGAGCCATCCTTCCCTGGCGATAGCAAGAGTGGTGAGAGTCTTGCGACCCGAAGACGTCGCCTTGGCGGATGGCAAAGACGGAAGACCGTCCTGGATCAAGATGCAGCGCAGTGTCTTTGACGTCACCCGTAAGAGCGTCCCCCGCGTATTCGTAAAGAATTCCCGAGAGGGCGATGCTAACCACTGCAGACCTGACGTGTCTGTCGGATCCAAGACTGACGAAGCTGCTGCAAAGCGCTCCCGGCGGCGATCCATCGCTCAGACTCCGGGGTGAAGGATACAGTTTGTTGGAGATTAGAAAGTCTCTTTCGAGCTGGAGGGTTGGCATTGTGGCGAGCAAGCCCGCAGCAGTGGCGGGCCGGCACTCTCTTCGTACCTTCACCCCGAGATCGCTTCGCAAACATGAGTTCAGGGAGACGGGCATGTACATCTCGATCGACAGGCGGGTTTACGACATCACGAGTAAGTCTACCATGGCCCACGACGCATGTCCAATTCCATAGTTGACTTTGTTTGAGACTATGTCGATTTGCATCCTGGAGGACTCCAGGCCTTGGTCGAGAATGCTGGACGAGATTGCACTGCATTGTTCGACCGATATCATCACGAGAGCCGTGATGCCATCATTGCGAAGTTGCAAGAACTATACATCGGGAACCTGATTGAGCAACGGCAGGAATATCAAGAGGACGAATTCCAGGGCTTGGCGAACGAAGGCCTCGTTCTCCCTCATGAGATCAGATTGAACAGGAGCATCTACTCAGTTCAAGGTAAAAAAAACATCATTTGTGGTAAGACGCTTGGTTCAAGTTCCATCTTCTAACAAGACGCGTCGTCTTTCTAGCACTCAAAGACTCGGACGAGTACAGCCAATACACCGACCTCGTGCAGCAACTCACGCCCTACTTGGGCACGGACGCCACGCAAGATCTGAAGCTCGAAGAAGGGGACGAGGTGCCGCTGCTCCGCTTTGCTCGCTTGAGAGGCTACGTTGTGGCAACCGTCGAGAGGATTGGGCAAGGCTTGCCAGAAATCGAGTCGGAGGAGCTTCAGAAATTTGACGGGGAGGTTGATGAGATGAGAAACTTGCAGAATGATTCTTTCGTTGCCTCTGACGACATGGTCTACGACCTCACCGGTATGTTCTTTACTTCCATGTTTTGATGTTGATCACTCTATTAAGCATATCCCGCCCAGCCGCCATGCAATTTGGTTCACTCAATCCCAACTACGCCAGATTCAGACCGTACCTGGGACGTATCGTGAGGGATGCAGAGCTCGAGGCGTATTTAACCGAAAACTGCCATGGCCTCATCTGCGCTATCTTAGTGAAGAAGAAGCGAGTTGGCGGTGGGGGAGGACGCGCTGTCAACTGGAATCCAAAAAGAGAAGCACCCCGTAAGTAATACACTAGCCACAGATGAGTCGAAAAGGTACTAATTCGGCTCCCGCTAGTTCATTACAAGATGCCCGTTTGGTTTGAAAGGCCGCCAAAGAAGAGAAAGGTCCCACTCGACGACGAGATCGCTCCTTATCCCAGCACTGTCCGCCGGGCTCAGAGGGGCCTGCAGGAAGAAGACTTCGAGAAGGAAGACATTTTCAGACCCCCTCCGTCGCGGAGCTACCTCAAAAGCCTCGTGAGAAATCTCAAACATCTCAATCAGCACAAAGACAAGAGAAATGCGGCGACAGAAAACAGCTCTGGGAAAAGGGTTGCCGCAAAGGCATCGACTCGAAGACTTTCAACTGTATGGTATCCAACACCGAAGCAGTTTGGGAGACTGAATTCGGAGTTCAGGCGTCGAAATGACGACAAGAGGGCACAGAGAAGAAGGCTCACGTCTGTGGACGGCATAATATCAAAACACCCAGTGGGTAACCCAGATACAACCCGACCTAAGGTTCCGCCCGCGGGCAACATCGAAGACAGGCCGCAACACCGATCAGCAAACTCGAAGAGTGAGAAATGGATACAAATGAAGCGGATTCCAAAGAGGAAGTTTCGGTTCAAAGTGGATGAGAGACCAGCCAAGAAACAACGGTGATCCACAAGGGGTTATGGAGTTCTGTCCCGGAAAATCCGTGGTGGTGGTTTCGTGTACAACTCCAACCGGAGGTTCCTGCATATAGTGCCCTTCTGTAACTTCTCTTGATAATGCCGCTTCCTTCACCAGGAAAATCAAACGCCTCTGCGTGGCTTTGAAGAATCTACCACAGGCTACTTTTTAGACGCGCTTGAACCATGTAAGCGGCTGGCCGGCCTCCAGTCTAACCCCAATGCCCATATGCGACACTTTTCCTTGGACATCTATTCTGAACTCGACAGGCATGCAAAACGTGGGCATAGGGGCTTCTGCACCCGTCGTGATGCCGGAAAAAGCACGACCAAGCCAAGAGTTACCGGACATTGGCTCAAGGTAAACTATGGGTTCTAGGTACGCGAACCCATCCCCGCCAACGCCCAGGATTCGAAGTTTGCATTTTTCAACCGATTCGGAGCAATTCAAGTCGACTTTGAGAGTGCCGTATCCTGGATCGAAGAAATCGCCGGCATGCTCAGAGATGGGCAGTGTGGGTAGATATGGCGGGTCCGGGAGAGACGGGTATAGGAGGTCGGCACATGTCTGGAGATACTCAAGCTCGTCATCGCGCGCGGAGAGGAGCCTTTGAATGTGTCAGCTCGCTTCAAAGCTGAACGCAACAACCAGTTGACCTACTGCTTGTTGAGGTCGTATCTCTTGTCCTTGGGCACACCCAAATGCTCCCACAAGATGTGGTGCGCGATAACCTCGGGGACACTGCTTTCGGTATTTGTGAAAACCGCCACACCGATTCGCTTGGACGGTATCATCATCATGGTAGATCTGAACATAGTTACTGCCCCGTTGTGGAAATATATCTGCTCGCCCTCAAACACGGCGCCAATCCAGCCAAGTGCGTATGTCACGGGGCCCACATAGGGTGCCTTGGACGATGCTACAAAGTTCCGGGGTGTCTTGAGTTCCCGATGGCCCGCCTTTGACAAGGGGGCCGACTCGTTGATCATGACGCGAAGATACTTTGCGTAGTCGAGCACCGTCGAGATTATGCTCCCGGCGCCTTCTTCGGCGGAGGATGGCTCATGAGGAAGTTCGAGGTGCTTCTTGTGAACCGGGTCGTAATAATACTCCGTGGCGAGGACTAACCCGCTCCTCTCGGCATCTGGCAGCGAGAAATAGGTCTCGTTCATTCCCATGGGGTTCCAGAGGTACTCTTGGAAAAAGTCACCGAGCCACGATTCGGTCAGAACGCTTATGAGATGCCCCATGACGGCGAACATCTTGTTGCTGTACAAATACTTTGTACGTGGCTCCGCGGCCAGCGGCAAGTGTCTCAGCAGGCGGATTGTCTCCCGGGTGGTCTTCGCCGACGCCAGGTCATGGCGCGGGTAGCCCGTCCGGTGGCTGAGGGCATCCTCGAGAGTGATGTGCCCCGTTGCCCACTCGTCGCTGAGGACGAAGTCGTCACGGAGGATGCTGGACACCGGGGTGTCCCATGTGAGACCGGAGTAGACGGAGGAATTGGCAGTGGCGTTATCAATGAGGAGTGAGAGGCCGGCTGCCGTGAATGACTTTGTAGTGCTGCCGGTGTAGAAAAGAGTATGTGGCGTCATCGGGGTCGAGTTCAGAACGGCGTAGCCATAGCCCTAATTTCAAATAGAGGTTAAGCTCCGTATTATATGATCATGCACCGCCCGTTTCGGTGGATCTGCCCTATGCTTGGGACATGCGGATTGCATTGGAGCAATGGAAGAGGTTGGCTTTGTCTCCCAGGTACTATACTAGGGTGTGGTCCGATCGAGTGATTCGAATAGGTAGCAACGGAAATGCATTCATACCTTTGCCCATGTCTTATCCCCGTCAACGATAGCGACAGTTAGACCTGGTGCATGCCAATCCTCCATGATCCCCTCAATGTACGCGTCAAGGTCTGGCGAGACCGCACGGGGGTGGCTGTCAGGCGATGGACCATCCTCTGTGAGTGGCGTTTGCTGTGCTTCAGCCACCGGTGCACATCTCCCAAGGAGGAACACGGCATAACAAAGCCGCTGGGGTTTCATCTCGGCCGCTGTATTGTGCCGAAATAGTTGTACGGCTTTACGACGAATTTGTGTGAAGATAAAGATATCCAGGTTTTCCGACGGAAGTGAGATTGACACGGGTAGGGGAACGTGAGGGGGTGGCGACACCTTGTGCATATATACGGGTTATATCATTTGTCGCTCCGGGCCGGCTCACTTCGCCGCAGAGATTGCTGACGACATGGAAGCTAAGTCTTATCAGTTGCATCGTTCGTGTATACAGATTTGCTGTATTGGGAAGCTCATTGTTTTGTGCCTGCAAGGGTGAGAATTCTCACGTCATATTTCGTCAGGGGTACGATAGTTCATCGCTGACCGGCACCACCCGCATTTTGGCAGATAATCCAATAAAAAGCTTGGGAGGGCAATTATCAAACTAAGTTGGACGAAGGCATATTAGTATTGTTAAAATGACTGCCGTTTGGACTATCAACACAAACTCACTGTCGTGAAGCTATGAATAGTTCATGTGGATAGTACCAGCTGCGTTGTCGCCGTCACGGATGTGGCTTACCACATGTACAGATTTATACGCAGTTTGAACGCGACAATTACTTACACTCATTCTGACAAACGCTATAATCCATCATAGTCACACAATACCATACGCCGAGATGTCTCGATCGTGCAGTTTTAATCTTTCGAATATATAAAGTTACACCAGAAGGAATACTTCCGAGGGCTGCTGCGTTACTGGATTAAAAAGACATTTAAAGACAGAGGATTGGTATATTGCAAGATTATTAAACCTACTTAACGAGGAATAACTGACAGATTTATCTAGAGGGCAGATTCCGCCACTGGGAAGGGTGACATAAGATAACTGATGGAACGAATGGCTAAATGTGCGTATTTCCTCTTTTCCATTACATTTGAGAATGATGGCGGCAGCATCCTCAGTATCATGGAGTATGTTCGCCGTTAACCTTCCCGCTGAAGTTTGCTGGCAAAGGCTTGACCTTGGGAGGGGGCGATCTACCGTTGATGTGCTGCCAAAGCCTACTCTCCTGGTAAACCCGGGCACCTTCGTGGTCGATTTTACGATTTTCTGGGTCCGACTGCATGGGCGAGTCCATAAAGGTGTCCGGCATTGGCTTACCCTTGCTCTTCTCCTCGACGCCGGTCAAGGAAACGTTCAGGGGCAGAATTCTATCCAGGTAGTGCTGGTTGAGCAGGTGGCCATTGACTTCGTTCTTGAATAGAAGTCCGGAGAAGTTGTTCTGTCTCTTATCACGGCCAAGGACGTATCCCAAGTCGAAAGATTGTGCCTTTTTCTCGAGAGCCTGGTTCAGGCCCGCCTTGGCGACGAGAGACTTGAAATGGTTGACACCCCATGCGGCAACAAAGTCACCAGCATTGCCGTAGTGCTCGATGTGGCCGAGAATGCCCTCCTCGCCACTTACCCTCGGGTCATTGAAGTGGTTGGCTGCGTTGCCGAAAGTGTAAATCTCCACCTTTTTCAAGGTGTCGCGAGAGTAGTTGGCCAGAAGCCAGTCGAGGATGATGCTGCCTTCAAGACCGCCCTGAGAGTGAAGTATCAAGACGACCTTGTCGGTGTTTTCCGTGGGGCTCAAGGCAGCGGCAATGAGCGAGTAGCAGGTTCTGGTGTCGGAAGTGCCAAAATAGAAGCATCTTTCCAAGAGGCACTGGACAATATCGAACACAATTCCGGCACTGCAGAAGGTATGTGTTATTAGCGAGTTCAAGTGCAAGCTGGGAACGGTACCTACGTTGGGTTATGAACGCCGACAATCGGGCGGTGGAAGGTCCTTGACAGCCTGTTGAGATTGCCTTGCAGCCAATGAGAACTTGATGCACGTTGGTCAGTCACGTCGGATGTTCCATGAAAAGCAACGGAGGGCACAAACCCGACAGAGATTCCGTTAAGGAAGAACCACTTTTCCCGGTAGTTTTCATTTCTGAGGGAATCCCAGTGCCTCGCCTCCTCCCAACGGTCGTGTTGGGATGTGAGCAGTCCATTGGTTGTTCCGGCGTTCAGCGGCATGCAAACAAAGTAGTTGAGAGTGACAAATCCCAGAATGTACGGCAGCAGGACGTTGAATGGGAGGTTGGAAGCGAAAGGGATAGAGACCAGGAACGAGAGCTGCGCGACGATGAGGATCCCATGAGATGTGATTGAGATGAGGTTTCCCACTGATGGGTAGAGCTCGTCCATCTCCCCAGAAGGGAAAAAAGGGTCGACGAGTTTTTGGTACCAGCTCTGCGAAGCCGTGACTGCCCGCTGGATGAAATCCCAATCGATGCCCCTGAGCACCCATGCCTGACTCAATGAAGGGTACTGTGTCCCATTGCGACGAGGATACCACAAAGGGTCGACGACGAACGGAATGAGTACGGAATACCTGACAAAGAGCCACAAATCGTCCCAGAGAAGCTGCCAAGGCGGAGAGACGTGGTACTCTGGTAGGGTAGCTTGGACCGTGGTGGTGTTTGTGGAACCTGGGGCATGGGAATCAGTGACCTGCAGCTCGGTGGTCATGCGGTTCCGTTGTTTTTCCATGGACTGAAGGACGGTAACGGGCCCGGTGGTCGTGCTGGAGGTAGACATAATGAGGTTGTCGCGACCTATGATCACGACGAGTATGGAGGTTTGCCGCGTGTGAAAAAAGATGTGGAAAGGCGACAAACTTATGTTTTTTGCTGCCTGCTATAGGTGTTTCCGGTCTGGTGGCGGTCGTGGCTTTCAGCCTGGAATTTCACTGCAGGGAAAAGAAACCATGCCAAAGCACCCCTTGGAATGATATACAGGGCGGTGCCGCTCAATCACATGCGCTCAAGAATCTGTTTCAACTTTTCCGTCTTGTGAATCTCACGCATGGAACTTGGCCATTGGCCAGTATCGTCTTCAGCTATTTATCTTGGGTAAAGGTGGCACACGAATCAGGGTTAACGTCACCGTGGCTTATCTTCACCACCCCTGGAGGTCGCGTCGCGAACCCCGTGCATGCTGCGCATGTCGCCCAGTTAGGGAGAACACGGGACCCAAGAGGGAATGAATGTATCATTACTTTTGACCGTGAAGGAGACCTTATGCCCGGTACATGTAGGCTGACAGGCTGCCTCTCACCGTCGCATCGCATTCGATTAGTCCGTCCGTGTCTCGGACATACCCGCATGACGCCCGGCAAAGCCTTTTTAGCTTCGTGTCAGCTTGGCATCACCTATTCTGACATGGCCAATCTCGTATGGCTACAGATATAAGCGGTACTGGTAAGCTGTCGCTGGTTTCGTGACCGCGAATTATATACCATCGTTTGTGCTAGATATACAAATAACAGAAACAATGCCACAAGATTCTCCCCGGGAATTTCTGTACAGCGCCAATCTATAAGTAAACCTAAGCAAAAGATCATCGATATTCCGAGTTTCCGTTGACTAAAATTATTACACATGGATGTGGTTTTTGTTGCACACGAACTTTGCGAAAGCCACTTCCCCATTCCGGTCAGGGACAGGCGCAAAGTCCGATCATGGAACCAATATTTAGACATCAAAGAGGAAGCGAATGAGAGATGACTGATAGACCAACATGATGGCAGCCAAGCTTTGGCGCCACTGCAGCCCCTGACTCCGCATTTAGTGTCCCCGTCACTGCAACCATTCCTGAAGAAGAAACCCGTTATGCTTTGCTCTCCGTGTGCATCTGATGCTTCATGTTCTCCATTTGCTCTCGAGACACGTCCATTCTATAGCTAGTCATCGCTGTAGCACCGTAATGGCCAATATCCAACAGCCCACGATCCACCAGGAAATTAGTTGGCGGTTAGTCTGGACAGCCTGATCGTAAGGCGTCAATAACTGTAGCCTTGCGCTCTGTCACGTAACAAAACAATATCGGTAACATAATTAACGCCTGATATCTCACGTGTAGCGGAAAGCTGGTATAGCAGCTCACAGCAAAGAAACCCCGGGCAAAGAATCCTATGTCAAGAAGCAAGATGCTTTTCAACCAGACTACCTTGTTTTGATATGGTCGGCAACAAGCGTAACGGCACTGAAGTCTCTTATTGTGTGGTTAGACTCCTATATCAGTCCACCAGCGAGTGTCTCGGGACATTTTTTGAGCCACATGGGAGTAACAATCGACATATCATTCGTACAGCAAGTCTCATTAGTCCCAGTACACAACTGCAATTCTGCACGTTGTTGTGCAACACGGCAACTCTGCCATTACGTCTAGTTTCTATATTTAGTTCCTCCTTCCGCATTCACATATGTTAATTGCCCAGAATGGATACCATAACCGAGTGTTCTTGAGGGCGATGTAACTAGCTCCTAGAAGTGGCTGATCATCTAGTCATTCCCGAGGCCGAACACGAGATTTTCCAGCACGCCCATTCCTCCGATAAGCCGGTATCAACACATAGCTTTGTCGCATTGCAGCCAGAAACCTAGGTATTCCATATATCTACGACTTACAACAAACTAATTGTCACTTTCGAAAAGCACCACAGCTAAGTCGCAGGCAAGCTTGCTTGCGGGCGACCACTGCAATGTAAAAATGCCCGCATTGTCAATGCATTGAGCAATCGCCGAAAGGGCCTCATGTGTGTCGAGAGGAGGCAGCTTACCAAGCCGAGCAATTCGAATACAATCCGGTCAGCATCTTTGTGGAAGGGGACTGAGCACGAACGCGGCATGCCATTTTCTCTACAGTACCGTTGAATACCTTGAAAGGCTGTTGGCGGGTTACACATTTAGTCCGCATCATCAGAGAGAGAGAGAGAGAGAGAGCGAAAACAAAGATAGCTTACATGAAGATCTGACTATGTAGAGGTGTAGGCGAATCAAAGTCATGGTACAAGCCTGGTTGTAAGAGCCCGGCACTCGCTGCACTCACTGTGGCTAATGAGTTTTATCTTTCATTTTTCAATCAATCATTGACTGCAGATGTACTGTGCGTAGTCAACATAATGCCCATGCTTCAAGTAGATAAACATCAGTTAGAGCGTGGCGTCTTGATGAATTCGCTGTCCACGAGCTCCGGCCCGGTGGATACCGGCTAGGTGCCGGCGACGAGATTAAGTTAAATTAGAGACGCTTATTTTCGTGCTAAGTACCTACCTCACAGATGATAGGCTCATTGTTCTATTATTGAACTTTGCCGGTGCTTAGTTGCGACTCGAGAGAGAGCGACCTCGAATACTCGGGTATGGCTCGGTGGTGGGGCCGGTGGCCTAGCACGAGTGGGGTTACGGCGTTAGTGTTTAGGGCGCTTTCGCACGGAATTCGACCAGCAACATTGACTTATCTCTATTTCACTCTCCGTGCTGTCTCAGCAACAGGCAAAATGCCCAGCTCAACCCACCAGAAGATGCCTGACAACAGTCCTCAAGCAATAGAAGAGAGCGCCGGAACCCATGTCAGCGAGCAGGAGCGAAAGTGTGTGATGTTGGAACTCTATCCCCTCCCTTCCAGCGCATGACGGTTGACGTTGATGCCACAGACGACTACGCAATCGCCTCTCCCAACAGGCGTTCCGTCGCAGACAGGCAGAGCGCATCAGGGAGCTGAGCAACCGCGTCAATGCCGATCAGAAGTCGGACAGTGAACGCATCGAAGCACTGCAGCAGGAGAACCGGCAACTTCGTATGCAGCTGGTCGAGGTCCAGGCTAAGATGTCCCGGCTGCTGGCTACGCTCCAAGGCCTGAGCGACTCTGTCTCGAAGACTCTTGATAACACGGCTGCCGCGGAGAACGGAGAACATGGTTTTGCAGACGACTCGGGGACGGCATCAACTGTGTCGTCAAACCAGAACCGCAATCAAAACAAGCATACCCCGCCGCCTCCCGAACTCTATGCACCGATGGACTTGGAATCATCGGATACATCAATGTTTAGTTTCGACCCGCCCCTCACATTGCCCTTTATGACAGGCAAGTGCGTCAAGGATGTAATATCAACAAGCAAGACACTGACTTTACCTGTAGGGCAAAATCTCAATCACCTATCATCCGAGCTCGTCAACGTTGCTGGCACTAGCCCGCTTTACCCTCAGATACCGAATGTCTGGAGCTTCGAGTACCAGACCGGCATAGAACCATACTTGACGGCCATGGCTGCAACTGAAGAGTCCAGCACACTGTTGCGCAAAAATTGGACATTATCAAACTCACCGTTCTCGGACCACATCCAGCTCCTCCAGCGCCTCCTCAAGAACAAGTTGAGAGCATCCGGGTTTACGCCAGAAGGCCAACCCTCAATGCAAGGGTAATTGGTGGACTCCGTTACGAACTGGAAGCAGAGGCTGACACAGTTTAGGATCTACCAACCTGTTCTCATGGTTCTCTCCATGTTCAACAGCATGACCCGACCCGACGTGATGGCCTGGTACGCCAAAACACGCTTCTTCCACATCATAGAGTTAACGGCGTGGCAACTCTACCCGTCTGCCGCCACCTTTGAAAAGCTGCACCCGAGATATCGACCGACCGAGACTCAGATGAAGCACCCGCACCCGCGCGTGATAGACTGGATCCCGTTCCCCACGATCCGCGACCGGCTAATACAGCGCCACGCGGCCAACCCCCACATTGATCAGATATTCTGCGATGCAGTCACCGGGTATGTCGTTGAGACGACCATGTCGGACCTCATCCTCGGCGCGCCGCAAGTCACCGTCTACATCCGGGTCACCGATCTAATCACGGCCATGTCGTCCACCCTGGACGGGGACGACGCCGTCGATGAGATGCCCGCAACCATACCAGCCCCCGACGCCGCGACCCTCTTCTCCTCGCCGTCGCACGCCCGCGCGGCCTTCAAGCGGCTGAACATGGACAGAGGCGCGTCGTACTACAAGATCGACCCAGCCTTCTATGCAAAGTACCCGGAGCTGTTCGACCAGTCCAGCGACCTGACGGCCACCGGCATACCCCTCAGGCCGAAGTCGCAAAAGGTGTTGACCTACCCCAAACCCCTCGACGCCTCAACGGTCGAGACCTACCGGAGTTTCATTGACTTCTCGCTCGATGCCGCCAACTCAATCTCTTCCTCATCGACGTCTGCCTCCTCAACGATGGCCGCGTGATTAGTGTCTCGGGTCTCGCCTTCTCGCAGTCGCGGGCGCAGCACGGCCGCGTTGGCATGCCTCTTTCTCTATTCTCCCCACCGGAACCCCCAGCCGGTCCCGCGATGCCGAAACTATCCGCACATGCCCCGTATGTAGCCGTCGCAACTTCTGGCGCAATAAGGTTCCAAGACACCCGTAGTTTCGGAGCACAGCTATGTCCACGGTCTTTTCCTTTTTGTTGAGCGTGGACGTCATGCCCCTTACACCGACCCACTGACTTCGACCCGCACTGACTAACGTTCCAGTTAGTAACGCTCAGATTGGGTCATCGTCTGACGTTTGGATATGCATCTTTCTGTAGGGATGGGAAATTTTATATACCATTAGAACTCCCGGGAGACGAGGTCACAGATTCCCATTATTCTTTCCATCCATATCGTTACCGTCCGGCCACCAACTAACATGCCCTCTCAAACTCTTGGCCCCCATGCCGCACCTCGCTACAGTTTCCTCGATGACTACAGCGAAGGAGCACACCCGGCGCTCCTTAAAGCCATTCTATCCAATAACGCATCCCAAGAAGCAGGCTACGGGGGCGACGCATATTGCGCCCTCGCGCGGCAGCGGATCCGCCGACACCTGGGCCGCGAGGACGTCGGCGTCTTCTTCGTGCCTAGCGGCACGTCGGCCAACGCCATCTCCATCGCTGCCTGCCTGCGGCCCCACGAGGCCGTCATCGCCGCGAGTTCCGGACACATCGTCACGAGGGAGACAGGCGCCGTCGAGGCCAGCGGCCACAAAATCATCAACGTCGCGCCGGTCGACGGCAAGCTGACGCCCCAGAGCATCCAGAGGGCAATGGACGACAACTGGCACTACCCTCACATGGCAAAACCGAGGCTCGTGTACATCTCCAACGCGACCGAGATTGGCACGATCTATACGCGTGCGGAGCTCGCGGCCATTAAGCACGTCTGCGAGCGGAACCAGCTCCTCCTGTTCCTCGACGGGGCCCGCATCGGGACGGCCCTGGCGTCCAAGGCTAACGACATGACGCTTGCCGACGTGCTGGAGCTCACCGACATCTTCTGGATCGGGGGAACCAAGAACGGAGCCCTCCTCGGTGAGGCCGTGGTCGTCAAGGACGCCCGCCTGTCGACAGAGTACGAGTTCTACATGAAGCAGCACGGCTCCCTCCTCGCCAAGAGCCGCATCATGGGCGTGCAGTTCGCCGAGCTCTTCAAGGACGACCTCTACTTCGAACTCGCCCGGCAGGCCAACCTGTGCGCCGAGACGCTGTCCAGCGGGGTCGCCGCCGCCGGCTTCTCCGTATACGCCGTCACGGACACGAACCAGGTGTTCGCGGTGCTGCCCTTGGGCCTGATACAGGCACTGCAGGAGCACTTCACGTTCTACGTGTGGGAGAAGCGTGCCGACGACGAGGCGGTCGTGAGGTTGCTGACGACGTGGGCCACTGAAATGACAGAAGTTGACAAGTTTATCCGTCTGGTCCAGGGCTGGAATAAATAAGAAAATAAACATTTAATAAAACAGAAGACTCGATGCATCCTGAACAAGAGCCCGTTAGCGCAGGGACGACAATGCCTCCTCAACGTTGGGGATCTCGGACGCCGTCCGTGCCGGGCCGCCCCAGGTCACGCCGCCTCTCCCGTCCACGGCCCAAGCCCCCGAAGTCTGCCACCGGTTCCCGCTCTCGGTGGGCCTGTTGGCGATGCCCTCCTCCCGCGCCAGCCTGAACACGCTCGACAGCGCGCTCGGGCCGAGGACGTGCAGGACGCTCGACGCGCCGAGGCCCCACCGGGCATAGACGCCGCGGCCCTCGTCGGTGACGACCCCGACGGGGTTCGCGTCGCCGCCGGGGCCCCCGACCTCGGACAGCCACCGCTTCGTGTGCGGCGCCGACGAGTGCGAGACGGCGACGAAGGCGACGTCGGGGTTCGCGGAGGCGGCTTCGCGGAGGACGCGGAGGGATTTCTCGGCAACTGAAAACCCGGTGAGCTTGAACATGCAAAAAGAATGCCCGGGGGGCTAACGAATACGCAAGAGATGGCGTTTCTCTTTTGCGTATGTCATGGTGTTTGACTTACATGGACAACCACAATGCCTGAGGAACACGACCACGGCCGGCTTCCCGTCGGCCCTGGGAAACTCCAGCAAGTCGGTGCTCGGGGCGGGCTCTCCCGCTTCCGGCGGGCTTCCCAAGTCCAGTTTCGTCGGGGACATCCATGACGCCAATTCCTGCGTGAAAGACATGGTTGCGGGGCAATTGATTGGATTGAGCGCAGGATTATCCTACCGTGTGTCCTGAAGCGGATATGAGCGTCCGGATGGATGTGTTTATCTACAGATTTCTGAACTTCAATCACGTCATGCTTTGTCATCCCTGTGCTTTGTTCACGCCCACCAGACACAACCGACCTATTAAGAATCCAAGCAGGCTGGCCTCCTATTGTATATACGACTATAGTAAGCTATAGATGCCATTTTATAATCCCTCAGACTGTACTTTGTAGAAATACAGAAGGAGGCAAGGCCGCAGTGCATGCATACTTCCTGGTCTGTTATTGTCTTGGTCTGCATTCAAAGTCTTACGGGATGTGCGGGAACCGAGGTCCTATCTACCGGAACCCTTCTAAGATTGCACAGGTTACACAATATGATTGACGATGATAGAAAAACAATGTATAAGTATCGTATCCGACACTGAACGCAATCGCAAAGTTTGTTTTCTATAACGAATGCGCTTGGCCACCATGCCCATCTTGCCTTTGGCATGTTGGGTGAAATGCTGCACCCTGTAATTATGCTTAGACACCGACCAAATGCTGCCTAGGAGGCAGACACATGTAGCACAAATAGTTGTCCGTATACTCTCTTCCCAGTAGAAATTCCCAGTACAAATATGTAGATTCACATATTGTATTTTAACTATGTGATATACAAGAGGTTGAGTAACTCTATAGCGGTATCACACCTCTAGAACCTACCTAAGGAAAGCAACATCTTCATGGGTCTCTAGGCCAATTCACTTCGTTAGGTACTAGTACTATGCTGAGCTGTACTTGAATGATCGATCCTGGCCCTTTTTTGAATAAGGATCAGTTAAGCGCAGCCCATGTCAATGAAGTGCTCCACATACCGGATGTAGGTAGTCAGATATCGGACGTAGGTAGTTAGTGATACACTAAGTGATGCATATGATCGGCTTGCATTTTAGAGTAGAGCTATCTCTGGTTTCGTCTGCAGGTGCAAGTCAGGGTGCAAGGTCTGACAACATCGGTGGCATACTATGTGGTTCAATACCTACAGCCATCGTGATTGCCAAGTCAGCTACCCTGTGAAGCTATCACAACCTTAATGATATAACTAGCAACGCCATCATCGTAGGCAAGTTTACACGTTCGCATTGCGTGGCGCGCCACGAAGCTGCCCAATTGACCTTTTAACAGTACTATCGTCGCCAGTTGTTGCCAACGTTCCGGCGCCAGTGAACCTACCATACTATTAACATCGTATGCACTGTAATCAACGTGAAGTCTGACCTGACAGTTGCTCTTCGGTATTATTCCAAAGTTCAAACGCCTTGGACTGTAAATGTGGCTGTGCTTTCTCAATTATGTCAGTGATAGTTTGTGATTCTTGTGCACGCTTAGCACGAACCTGGCCGCCGCACGCGCCAGAGGTACTGAGTGTTAGACATACTGGTGGAACCGCACTAGACCACGTTCGGGTATTGAGGGACTACAAAGTATACTTCATCGGTCGTAATACTACGGGGAAAGATTCAAGGGGGCTTCTTGTTCGCTCAGGACGCCCTAGATTCCCTTAGCACAAGCAAGGAGTAATCATTCCAAGTCAGCTGGGGCGATACGCCGCATGCGGGTCGTCTATTCACATGCCTGGCTTCAAGTGGCACTGAGACATGGGAGAGCTTTTAAATCTGGACTGGGCCGTCCATGAGCTGATAACACGGAGGAGCCTTCCCGCTGCCGCCGATGCAACTCGCCTCGTCACCACCTTTTGCGCTCTCGACAAACCGCTCCTGCTACGTGCGTAGTTATGGTCGACACAGCGGGTTCCAAGTCGATTAACAGACGTCGTTTCTTGGAATATGGCACGATTAAGCGAAACTACCTGATATGCTTTTTTATTCTCGTTTTGCTACTGGCAACCTGGAATACCGTCGAGGTATTACTTCAATTGCGTCCCGGGCCTTCCTCTTCACCGACTAATAAATATTCCTCGCTGTAGAACCAACATCCAGAGTACGACGACCAACTCCCGACGCAGGGCAATCAAGCGCCTCCTGTTCAAGATGAATTCAGCAACACGGATGCACCGAGTGCACATCAAGCTCTACATGTAGACACCAGCAACGTCGCGGTCATCATCGAGACCGATATCGCACGAGTGCCTAATCTGGTGCCCGTCATGCTTCACTTTGCTACGGTGTTGGGACCTACCTGGCCGATAGTTCTCATGACACTCGAAGTGAACTGGAACCCTCCCGACTCTCCGGCCTTCAAACGCCTAATGGACACTAACCAGGTACGGGTGAAGTTCCTTCCACCGGAGACAATCCTGTCAGATCACCACTCAGTGTCTGTGTTCCTCGCCTCGCCTTGGGTTTGGGAGCAATTCCTTTCCTCTCACCGGGTGCTGCTATTCCAGGCAGACAGTATTCTATGCTCCAAATCCCCGTCTCGGGTCGAAGACTTCCTGCACTGGGACTTGATTGGGGCCCCGATCGCTTCTCATCTTGGCCAAGGGTACAACGGTGGCCTTTCGCTGCGTAACCCGAAGTTGATGCACGAAATCACCACTGATACAAGCGCAACTCTCGGCCCGGGCGATTTTGAGGATCAGTGGTTCAATGCAAGAGTCAAGGAACACAACGGAAATCTGCCAAGCCCGGAAGAGGCTCTGAAGTTCGCGGTAGAGAGCATTTACTACGAAAGGCCTTTGGGATATCATCAACCAGTACGATGGCAGAAGGATAACTTGCAACAAATATACGAATGGTGTCCAGAAATTGGCTTGTTGCAGGGCGGCAGCCATTTCTTCTGATAGAATACCAATGGGAACGAACACAAACTTTGGTAGCAACTTTGGTCCATTGATTAAATGATGTGATGTTTTCAACGCATGCATTATGCACATCCAGAACTGGTTCTCCGGATGCTGCAATGGAGATTTTGCATGTCGACTATTCTGCTCAGCCTACAGCTGGGAGTATTTCACGCATAAACCCTATCTCCAGTCACCCAGTAGCTTTTATGGAATAGCAGGTATTCGCATCCGACAACGAATAAGGTTGTTTTATTTAAGGGCGAACTTTGCTTGCTCCTTTATCCGGAAGTGCTACCTAGGTTTTTGGCAAAAGGTTGAACACCCCCTAGCCGTAGATAATCCAATTACGCACGACATGTGAATTGAGATATTCGAATACCAAAACATTCATATCGAAAGGAAATTGATACGCAATGATGTAAGGCCATGATATTATTTACTCCAAGCCCATTAACAAGTGGTCCAGGCACTCCAAAATAGTGGATATAATGTAAGATAGAAATAGACTAGGTTTACACTCTAATGTCTATGGAACAGGATGTTTCTACTATCATGGACATTGACCATGGTGTACTCGGCCATAACCGGGTCTTTATTCCTCACGTTGTTCGTGACAGCCAGCATGTTGGGTTCGGTCCAAGTAGGACGAAGGCCGCGAGCCTCAAGTCGCTCCCACCAGTCGAGCAATTTCTTGGATGTTATGTCTTCCAAGGTGTGAAGTTCGACCATCAGCTGACCAACGGGTAGCTCTCCGGAGACGGGAAAGTCTCGATGCATGCCGTCTAGAGCCGCAAACTCTGCGAATTCAATGTCCATCTTGAGAATATCACTAGGAATCCCGTTGGTATCAGCATCCATTAACCGAAACCGAAACACAATGATAAGCTCACATGTACTCATGTCCGTTCAATTTCATGAGATCGCCAATGCTGTAGAATGGCGGGGTCTTCGTGGTGTCCGTCGTACCGGCGATACCAACTTGGCTGAAATGAGCTCTGTCGCGGTTGCTAGGCGCCAATTGCTCGCCAAAGTCAACAACGGAGAAATCATACGCCCATACGACGCAGGGAGTTCTTTCAAGCATTTCTTGTTCTGCAGTTAAGGTGAGTATATATCGACTGGAATCTGCGACTATGGCATTCACTTACCAAAGCTGGATTCATCGCGGACACCGAACGAGTAGATCACGCACTCCCGGTCCTTGGGATAGCCGACGTATCGTGACATTCCACATACCCACTTGCCACCATCTCCCATACGTCCAATACGTTCAACATCCCACGGGCAGTTGTAGGACGCAGGCATAAAGTCCCAAACCGTGTAAGGATGGATCGCATATGTCTCGCCATTTGTGGAGGGAAACCTAAGAAAGAAGGGGCCAGATGGGTTAAAAGACTTTTACATATCATTCCAACCGCACAACTGGTATTGGTGGGCCGAATGGGAGTACTTACAGGGGCATCGAGGACACGTCGCCGCCGTAATCTGCCCCAATCATCTCGTGCCGCTGCATCACCGTCTTGGCCCAGAGGGATTCGGAGCGCGACATGAAGTCACGCAACGATTCTAGCCTGTCGCCATGTTGACCGAGAAGCTTCTGGACCCTGTTTTCTGCCCAGCCTTTCGTATCGGGGTGGGTGTTTAGGTTGTGCAGAAACGCGAAGACGAAGATGACGGAGGCCCCCAGCCACAGCAGCTTGACGATATACTTCTTGGTCGGAGGACTAGACATTGTGGAAGCAGAATTGTTGGAAAAAGAAGAACTCCTTTGCTTAAATGAGATGAGCGTAGTAGAGTGATAGGAGACACCTGCCTCTGACAGCTTATAGATGATACGGAAGGCTGGAAATGACGGTGAATGAGCGTATGTTCTTATACTTGGTGGTAACAATCGCTCTAAACCCCCATAAGCGGTCTAGGAGTTCACCCAAGTAATATCGCGGTACTTGAAGCCCCACCTCGACCTGCGCCACATCTCAACCTCTGAATACGGTATAGAATACCCGATAACGCGAGCGTTCTTACTGTATTATGCAATTACATCCGATATAAAGCCCTGTAATCAGACTAAAGGTAAAGAAATAACCAGTGAAATCTAAGAATACATTCATAGCAAATATGAAGGGGCATGTAAGGCAGCCAAGCCGGTCTCACTTCCCTAGTTCTGATGCATCTTAGACCTATGGGCAGAAGCTGTAACAGGGAGCGTTCCTCAACAATGTGACTTTCTATGTTGATATCAGTCTAAGGGATGGCGAGGGTATGTATACAATGTGCATTAGAAGAGTTAAATGGGGGAGGGCGTTCATGAAGTACGTGGTAACCATAATCATGATTCTTGGTAAGTATGAAGGGTTAGGCTACTCAGCTTAAATTCCTAGCTTTTATGGCTTAGTACGTGTACTCGTGCGCAGAGGCTGTAACAGGGAGGGTTCCCTCAGTAATGATCTTCTGTGCCAATTATAACCACAGGGATGGTTGAGACATTCGACGCGTATCATAGTACCATATGGAGTAAACGGGGAATGTTATCCTTTTACTTGCAATAGGATTTCATTTGTTTTACGGACGGATGGATTTCACCCTGACGTGCCTATGCGAGGCGTAAAATGTGCGTGTCAACAGAATCCCCCAGCAGGCCCTTGTTACCCATCGTCCCACGCTTAAACAGGTGTCTGTCAATGGCTTACTGATGGATAACTGAAAGAGAGGCAATGTGCCATTCCTCAACCATCAATATTCGGCACAAAAATGGCGTCTTGAATGCAGTGGTATGCGAGCTTCTTTTCTTTGTCTGAGACCGAGGACTCGCAGTCCTCGGCTACATGCATCCCAGTTGAAAACTCTAGTTGCCTTTGGGTGTCAGCCTCAAATCTTTTGGCGCTTCTATCATTCGCCAGCTTGCCAGCCCGCCGCTCGCACATTGACTAGGCGCATGCCCCTTTTACTCTTGCTAAGACACTTCCATAGAGCTGATCCCTTTGTCTGGGTGACTGTCAGAACTCGCCCAGGCTACTTTCCTATTCGCATCCGTCTCGTCCGTTTGATGGGAGACCGACATTTTCTATGGCGCCCTGGTCCGAGACCAAGACCGCGTGCATCGGCATGAAGCTGAAAACGAGGAATGGTTTCTATGTACCTTACTTTAGTAACGTATCTTACTTTTTGAGCTTTTGTAGCTATGAACTTCCGAAAACACCAAAACGTATGAAATGGGTTGCCACATCCGCCAATGCCTTGCGTATTAGATACTTTGATATGGGCATGACGGGGGTGGCTGGAAGCCCGGCGGCGCGATAACTTAATTCATCAAAAGATCAATATGTTGGAAGCGAGTGCCATCCGTCTCATCCGGAGCGGTCCTCACTCATGACTTGCTTACTACGGCGTGACCCGGCCCGTAGCTTTTGTCTGTGACTTCTTCGTATCGACTACGAGACATGTGCACACAGAAATGGCTTTTCTTGGATCTTTCATAGTCCCACTGGCTAGGAATGTTAGTTGACGGGTAGCTAGTAAGTAGGCCAGGACCGCTGCAATAGCCGGACGTGAAGCCTCGGACTTCAGGAAGATCTACACATAGGCGACCCGAGTTAATGCAGTTCGTGATTGAATCGGCGTAGGTCAGGTGACAAGAGTCCGTGGTGTTGACTGCAGACGGTGGCCATACCCACAGCCCCTCGGCACGGGTGGCAAGCCGCGGAAGCGCCGAGGCCATGTGTCCCGAGTTGCGGATGGAGGCTCTGAACCGGTGGACTTCAGTCCGCCACTTGGGCATATTGATGAACCCAGCCCCGAGGTCCGGCAGCTCGGCTTCCGGCGTCATGGCGCGGCAGATTGTTGCCATGCCGTTCTCGAAGCGATCACAGCGCTGATCCCATGTGAGGTCATTTGACAGAGCCGCGTCCGCGTGCTTCAGAGTCTGCTCCGACACAAAGTTCGGACCGACAATGTCAACCTCGGACACCACGCTAGCGGCCAGGCCGAAAGTGTCGGCTTCATATCGGCTCGTGGCATTGGCGATGAGCATGTAACTCGCCCTGCCGTAGGAAGGACCGATGGCGTCAATGTGCTGGAGGAAGCAGCGGGGTATTTGCACTTCCAAAGCTCCGGGTGAGTACATGTAAAGGCGGCAACAGATGAACCGCCATCTGTCGCATAACGCGGAGAGTCATCCCAACATGCAAGGGCAACGCAGTAGTAGACTCTATGTATGCAAGTGTTGGCAGACCAGGGACAGAATACCTTGGACTGAAGGTCTATAGGACTATATCAATAATCTGGCCACAGCAACAAGGATGGCCAATCAGAAGCTACAGTAGGTGATTGAGACTAAGGGCCGTTGGCGGTGCACTGAGCTAACAATGGGTCCCCTCTACAACCCTTTGTTAGCTTATCCTTATTACTGTGACCAGACTTTTGACCTCGTACTGCATTCGTCTGCGGTGGCATACAGAATTTCGTCTGCTCGTCGTGACCTCCACCATTCAAGTGCTGTGGGGGCGCATCTTTAAGAAAGAAAAAGAATAAAAGAAGAAAGAGGAATTGGACAAGTCAGCAATCAATGACGGCGGCGGAAATAGTGTACATGGTTGGACTAGCTTCTGAGTGACACGGCGGGCCACAGCAGTTACTCCCGGGCAGTCCAATAGCGGATCGACTCTGAAAGGATGCTACGGTTATACCGGGGGACGGACGAACTGATGGGGCGCTGTAGCGAGTCCAGCGGGGGGATATATGCTTGTTTCGGGGAGTTCGGAGAAGAGTTGGCTAATCGCGTTGGCCTCGACGGGTGTCAGTCAGGCGTCTGCTTCGTCCCAACGGCGTGGGCTCGAAGGTTGGCGCACCTCGAGTCAGGAATCAACGGCCTAACTTCAAGACTGCCGGATAGAGTTCCTGTTTTAACGAGAGGTGGTTGGCCAAGCCGGGAAGCGAATAGATAGGGCTTATGTAAGATGATATGCGACCAGGACCGGGCGTCGGAGGTTCGAGTCGAGATGAGGGCCCGAAATGGCCGAGAGGTTTATAATGCCATTTGTCACTTGGCGTCAGCTCAGGTCGCATCGCATCGCATCGCAACACGTAACAATATCCCGCAACCCGCCTCAAGAGACTGAAAGCAGCACGCAGACGCCTCTCAGTTGTCGTTAGCCAACGAGCAGGCCTCTTTTTGTCGGCGCCCCCGTCTCGTCACTCGTTCCGAAAGCACAGAGAGAGAGAGAGAGAGAGAGAGAGAGAGAGAGAGAGAGAGAGGAAAAGCCCCAAGAACGACATGTACGAGCCATACGCGGTAAACGAGGCGCCGCCCGAGCGGCCAAAGATCCTCTGCCTCCACGGCGGAGGGGCATCGGCCATGATTTTCCAGATCCAACTCATCAGGCTGTCGCGGGTGCTAGAGCCGCAGTTCGAGTTCGTCTTCCTGGACGGGCCGATCGAGGGGGAGCCCGGGCCCGGGGTGCTCCCCGTGTTCGAGGGATGCGGGCCATACCGGCGGTGGGTGACGGACGACCCGTCGCTGGCGGCGGAGGAGGCGCAGCGTCAGAAGGAGACGGCGATGGAGCTGCTCAAGGTGTACGTGCAGCAGACGGGGCCGTACGTCGGGGTGATGGGGTTCTCGCAGGGGGCGCGGGCGGCGGCTAGCCTGCTGCTCGAGCAGCAGCGGCAGCCGTTCGTGCCGTACAGCCTCTTTGGGGTGTTCCTGTGCGGGACGTACCCGCCGTTCGTGCCGGACGACGACAAGATCAAGGCTCCGACGGTGCACGTGGTGGGGCTGTTCGACCCGTGGAAGCCGGCGAGCGAGGAGCTGATTGAGTCGTGCTCGGAGCAGAGCACGCGGCAGGTGGTGAGGTTCCCGGGAGGCCACCATCTGCCGAACGCGCCCGATACGATCCAGAACATCGCAGCCATGGTGATTGGTGTGTGGAAGGAGACGGCGGGAGCGAGGGCCTGACGTTGTCGTCGGGTTGTCTCTTGGACAGGCCTGGCCTGGCGTCAGTCACGGCCATGACGATGGCTTGTCCTCGCCATCATCCGAAGACAGGCAGCGGTCGCTAGGAGGAGGAGGAAGGGCAAGACCCCGACCAGCCGGTAGATTGAGGGCGAGCGATGGACAGGGTGGAGTTGGGGCTGGAGAGCGAGAGAGGAGTGCGGGTCTGTCACTGGAATACAAGGATGGTAGCGATGACGAATGACACTGATTGATGCAAGAGGCATGTCATGTGAGAATGAATGTGTCGTACACTGCGTGCGCCATTGCTGTTGCAGCGGTCAGTTGAGTGAGTTGATTGATTGCGAGTGAATGTGGTTGTGAGATGTGTTGCGCATGAGATGAGACTTTCTTTGGTTGGTGAGACTACAACTGCTGCTGCTGCTACTACTACTACTACTACTAAAGATGATCTACGTGTCTGTAAATGAGTAGGCACTGCGCTGCGGACGGCGTCATCGACACAGCGAGAAAAATAAAGTAAAAACAAAAAAAGAAGTTGATTTAAAAAATCACTCGACACAGTCCAACGGGCAGGCACAGGAAGGAAGGAAGGAAGGAGCGAGCGGTTGAAGCGTGGCAGCCAGGTTTTGGCGCCAACGCCATGGTTGCGACCATACCCAATTGGGCTAGTGCGACTTAGCCTTCAATGTTCCTGATTATCTCACCACCACCAAACTCACACCACCTCCTGTTAAGACTGCCGGTGCCCCTCCCCTGTCATCCAGTCAACGAGCAGTGCCCCGCTGTCAGTCGACGTCACTTGCAGAAGGCGCGACGCGCTAGCAGCTTCAAGCTTCGCATCCATCCTGTCTTGTCTCTCTCTGCTGCCATCCACCAAAAAACAGGGAAGGATGCGCGTTGCGCTCGCTACGCTACACACCTTGCTCAAGCCAAAGTTTGCGCCGCTGCTTCTTTTTGCGTTTTGTGTTTATCTACAGAGTACTCTTGTCATTTATTGATCGCTGTTGCTACCTCCTTGCTCCTCCCCACGACAAGGTGCTTTGCTGCGAGTCCTTCCGTCAATTGCCTTCGGTCGACAGCTTCTTGCTCCCCTCGATAGGTATCACCGACGTCACCGACGATAACGACGACTACGACCAGTCCTCCCGAAATACTCGTACCTGCATTCTCGACGAGACTCACTCACTCACTCACCGGCAGCCACTTGCCATGGCCAACTTCAATTGGGTTTCTCGCTTGCTTGGCGGAGACCGACACCCAAGTCATCATCACGACTTCCACTCTGACTGGATTCGCGATGACCGCAGACGCCGTACGTAACTTTTCTTCGTCCTGCATTGATTCATTAATTCATTCACACGTACTTTTCCACCTACCTCACACGTTCGCCATTCCTGTCCTTCAATCGCTTCCTCATGCTTACAAGAGGGTCTACTGTCCCGCACCAGTCCTCCCCCAGTACCGATCCGAACACCTCGAGTCTGCCATTCCCGCCCCCGAAGTCACGAAAGTCGCCCTCAAGCTCCGCCATCTAGTCGAGATGGCAGTGCCCTGCGAGCTGGACGAGAGCGACATCACAAAGGCCCACAGCAAGATCATCACCGCAAAGGTCATCAAGGCCGCCAAGGAGGCTGGCGGCTCCCACTACGGCTCCTGCGTCGTCTTCTGCCTCATCGTCTGCAAGAGGTGGTTCAAGCACCAGGCTCTGATCGAGCTGTGGGACGCGGACCTGCACCGCGTGCGCGCCGTGGCCTGCGAGGTCATTGCCAAGCAGATGTGAGTGCGAGGCCCAGCCAGAAAAGGAGCGTTGCAAACGAAAAATTGCCCTGCCTAGCGCTAACCACAACTGCGCAGCATCGAGGGAGAGGAGGACCTTCAATACCTCATGCACTCGGTTCTGCTTCGCCGCTACTCCATCCTTATCGACGGCGAGTCAACTCCTCCCGCCAACGTCATCGAAAAGGCCGTCGATCTCCACGCCGTCAGGGTCATTGGCTCGTCGGGCTACCAGAAGTGCATCTCCTACCTGTGGAAGGGATGGTTGGTTCAGGACGAGAACGACCCCTCAGTTTTTGTCGACTACAAAGACAAGACCAACCCCTCCTTGCTTGTTCACATGGACCCCGACCGTATTCGCGCTCCCATGTACCAGAACGCGACCCAGGTCATCATCTCCCTGGTCTACATTGGCCTCTACACCGCCGTCATCAACTCGGTCAACGACAAAGGTGTGTTGGACTCGGCCGAGGTGCTGCTGTACATCTTCACGTTAGGCTTCATCTGCGAAGAGGCCACCAAATTCTGGAAGGCCGGCTACCACATCTTGGGCTTTTGGAATGCCTTCAATGGCGTTCTCTACTCCTTTATCTCGCTCTCACTGATCCTGCGCATCATCGGCCTGACCCATGGCGAGCACGAAGAGGCCCGCAAGTACTACAGCGAGCTCAGCTACAACTTCCTGGCCTTCAGTGCGCCCATGATCTGGTCTCGCCTGTTGCTGTACCTCGATAGCTTCCGCTTCTTCGGCGCCATGCTCGTCGTCCTCAAGGTCATGATGAAGGAATCCATCATCTTCTTCGCCTTGCTGGCCGTGTTGATCATTGGCTTTCTCCAGGCATTTGTCGGTCTCGATCTAGCCGACGATCTTGTCGCCGATGACATAACCTTCATCATATCTGCCATGGCCAACGCCATCATGCAGAGCCCCGACTTTGACGGATTCGACAAGTTTTCGCCACCGTTTGGCATCATACTCTACTACTGCTTCACCTTTATCGTCATGGTAAGCCTATCCTGTTCATCGGATACCTTTGCCATTCGCTAACCACAACGCAGGTCGTCCTGCTCAATATCCTCATTGCCTTGTACAACTCGGCCTACGAGGACATATATGATAACGCCAACGACGAGTACCTTGCCCTGTTTGCGCAGAAGACGATGCAGTTCGTCCGCGCCCCCGATGAGAACGTCTACATCCCGCCCTTCAACCTGATCGAGATTGTTGTTATTGCCGTCTTCTGGTGGATGGATAAGTCCAAATTTGAGCGCATGAGCGACTTCATCATGGGCTTCATCTACTCGCCTGTCCTCATTGTCGCAGCCGTCTTCGAGACTCGATCGGCCGCCGAGATTAGAAGCAACCGGGCCCGAGGCGAGGAAGACGATGATACGATCGAGGAATGGGAGCAGATGATGGACCAGGTCAACTTTGAGTCTGACGGCTGGGACAAGGTGTGCATCACGGCCAAGACGGATCTGGATCACGATCCCACGATTTCAGAGGTCCAGAAACTGCGCAGCGAGGTTGAAGAGCTCAAGAAAATGCTGGTCGACATTTCAAAGGCCGTCTCGGCCGGGAACGCCGGAAACACACAAGCAACCAATAACCTGATTGACCTCGGCGAGCCCACCGCTCCTGCCGCTGCCGGGGGCTCCAGTAAAGCCAGGAAGAAGAATAAGAAGGGAAAGAAGGGCAAGAATGACCAGCAGCCAGCCGGTGACGACTTCAAGGCATCGGGGGGCTCGAGCTCGAGCGACGAAGCGTGAGGAGAGTCTTCGTTTAATGAGCCTACGACGGTGGCGGGTCCTGCGGAATGCTGTTCTCCTATCTTTGTGCTGGCGTGTACATCTTTTTTTTCTTTTTCTTTTTCGGATCAACTGATTAGGTACAAGGCTTTGCGGGGTCGCGAAGCACTCTTTGATTCGATTTTGCGGCTACCACGGCATGAGGAATGTTGTATTCGCAAGCGAGCCGGGAAGCAATCAAGCAAGCATGGTCGTTGGATATAAGTCATGGTTGTAATAAGCGGAACGCGCGCGTGAGATTGGACACCTAATTTCCCAAATTGGAGGACCATCGAGTTCGTGGTACATGTGCAGTGATCGCCCCCCCCGGCCAAACGATTCAACCGACTCTTGGGCGCCGAACCGAAAAGGGCGATCTTTACTTGGCAGCTTGGATGTTTCTCGTAACGGGTGAAATGGACAGTAGTTGTCCCGTCGTCCGGTTCGAGTTGTAGGCGAAAGGGGGGGCAGTGCCGCGGGACGCGAAAAATGCGGAGGGCCTTGGCCTGAATCGACCAAAGTTCAAGGAGTTGGAGGAGACGTTGCGGCACGATAAGAAGACTCAAAGAACCTTATTCGTATTTTTGGCATCCACCTTTCCTTGGGATCTACCCAGCTGGGCGTCCAGGAAACCCCGGGATCCATGACATGACATGTTCACGGAGCAACAGTTTCACAGAGTAACAGCGAGGCAGGCTAGCATTGACTTATGAACATGCAAGAGAGCAAAAACCGAAAAGAGAAAAACGAGGAAGAAAACAAAACAAAAAAAGGCGAGAAAAGAGAGGAGAAAGGAGATGAGAGACTACTACGTAGAAGGGAGAGAGACACATGGGACCCTGAGACGGCACAGTCAAGTCAGGCAACGCGAGCCGGCCATGTTGCGCCTGCTCGTATGGCCATTAATAGCCCAAAGCAGCGTCCAACGTCCAACAGCGGTCCAACCTGGATCGAGCGGCAAACCTCAAGCTCGAGACGTTTTAGACTTTTGCGGCGCCAACAGGTGCCCCGGTCGCGCTAGGAGAGTAGCTGATTGGTCCCGACGCCCCAGATTCTGGGGCACGCCCTTGTAGCAAGAAACACGACCAACCTTGGAGCTGAGAAGAACAGCAGGGGTGGCAAGGCGGCGGTTATACGTACGGGTGTGCGAGAGCGACAGGAAGAGTGAGCGTGAAAGAGTGTGTGAGAGTGAGGCTGCCTACCTACACTGGCAGTTTCCGTTTTGGACGAACGAGGTACGGAGGGTTTTGCCATTGTTTCCGAACGCCCTCTACGGTTACGGTCGACGGTTTGGGTGGTCTGACGTGCTGCCAGCCGGGGAATAGCAAAAGGGGACATATCGACCAGGGGGGAGGGATCCGCCACGCGGAACTCGGCACCCAAGGGGGGGACATGCTGCTTTCGGCGGGTGCAACGCAATGCCATTGATTTCTCGGAGACTTTGTTGTTCTTCTTTACTTCTTTCAGCGCACATGAGCAAGCGACCTGAATAGCCTGAAGCAGTCGGGGGATTCTGAAGCAGTGAAAAAGCGACCTGACGGGGTCTGGGGTTTACGAGAAGCATCGGCCGAGTCCGATGCTGGTGAATAGCGTCCGAAAAGGGCAGAAGCGCGCCCCCCTGGAGTGTCTGAACTTTTTTTTGTGTGTGAAGCAGCTGGACAACGAACGGTCTGAAGTGGTGAGGCATTCGGTTTAGTTTGTCTGACAGAACGACTGGCATGTCGAGACACCCAGAGGGAGGGGGGGAGCGGGAGCCATCTCCTCTTTCCTCATCCTCATCGTTCATCGCCTGGCGCTAACATCGGCGGTAGGGCGAGGCTAGGGGATGAATGGATGGTTTGCGAAACGATCTGAACATTTGGCGGCTGAAGGGATGGGACAAGACGTCGGTAAGATGCATCTGCGGATGCACGGTCGTGTCAGATGTCTTGGATCCATTGGGACGGTTGAGATTCTCTATTGTCGTTCTCTTTTTCACTTTCCGTCCAGCTAATCCATCCCCGTCCGTGGCCGTCGTCGTCGTCGTCGTGTCATCCGGTCATCCCCCCCGGTCAAGCGATGGTGGTGGGCACTTTGACGTTTGGCGTGTCCATGTCAAACGCCGCAGCGTATCGTCGTCGTCTTTTCTCAGCCCGTCGTCCTACCTATTTCCCGTTCGTCCAGCCCTCTGCGAACCCTCCCATAAGTGCTGCTTGCTGTGCTGCATGTTCGTCCGCCATAAGCAGCCGTGAGAGCGCCGTGATGCCACCTCGGGCATTTTAGATGCATTCGTTCCAGGTCTCTGCCACAGCGCAACAGGTACAGGACGGGTGGCAACGATGCAGCAGCGCGGCACCGCGGCACAGCGGCACAGCTGCGGCCAGCTCCCCCCCAGATGTTGAAAAAGCTTGGTCTCGAACCGCAGAATCGGCGCACGCCTGATGGCACCCTCCCAAAGGTCCAAGGATATGCCCAGCGTCGCGCTGAGGGTGCTTGGCCCTGCACGCTTGTTCGCCCGTCCACCCGTCCAGGCTCGGGTGTCAGACACCCCGGCCGGGGGGTCTCAGGGACGGGGATGAAGGGACCCCTGGGGAGACGTTCCATGCGTGGGGCGGGTGCTTAACTGCCGATGTCTTATTGCTTTTTGTTTCTTTCCACCCCCTTTGGCGACGACGACGCCCTCTTGCCTCGCCTGGGCGACGGGCCCCCAGGGTCAATCCACTTCCGAACGGTGCTCGCAGGGTACGAGGGTAGGGTGAAGAAAGGTACCAGTCTGCTGCACCCTGGTTTTGGAGGGGAAGGGGGAGGGGACGCGGAACCCGATACAGCCAGTCATCCGAGGGACCGCTGGACTTTTGGTGTCTGGGTTCAAACGTTGTCCGGGGGGGGGCAGTGAAGGGAAAGGGCGCTTGCAAGGCTTACGGATGTTCCAAGGAGAAGGGACCGTTTGGAAATCGTTACTGTTGTTCTCTACGGTCCTGGGTCACCCCCGACCGTGTGACGAAGACCTGTGGACGTGTATAAGACGGAGGCGCCCTCCTCGCTGTCAACACGAGTCTTGTTCCCTTCATCAAACCAAACAAAAAAAATTAGTCTTCTTTTCGTATTCCAACAGCCCGGTGCTTTGAATCCCCCATTTTAATCAGCCTCTTTCTTATTTTTTAAAAACTCCCGAACAAAAAACCTAGTACAGTTCCTCATAAAACACAAGCCAAGATGCACGCCTCAGCCATCCTCGCAGCCGTCCTCCCCGCCGCCGCCGTCATGGGCGCGACCCACGTCGTCAAGGTCGGCGACGGAGGCCTCAAGTTCGAGCCCAACAACGTCAAGGCCGCCGTCGGCGACAAGGTCGAGTTCCACTTCTACCCCAAGTCGCACTCGGTCGCCCAGTCCGCCTTCGACACGCCCTGCACGCCCCTGAGCAACGGCACCACGACCGGCTTCTTCAGCGGGCCCGTCCCCGTCGCCTCGGGCGTCGGCGACATGGTCTGGACCCTCGACGTCAAGGACAAGTCCCCCAAGTGGTTCTACTGCGCCACCGCCATGCACTGCCAGGGCGGCATGGTCGGCGCCATCAACGCTCCGTACGTGCTCCCCTCCCTCCCCTCCCTCTCCCTCACCCTGATCAAAAACGCGAATGTTGTCTAACACCCGGAATTGCAGTAAGGGAAAGACCGTCGAGATGTTCGCCGCGGCCGCCAAGGATGTCAAGGCCAACGTGGCCCCCAGCTCCACCAGCGGCGGCACGCTCGGCCCCGCCTCCGCCTCGACCTCCGGCACCCCCGCTTCCGGCTCCGGCGCCCCCGCCTCCGGCTCCTCCGGCTCCCCCATGAGCTCCATGTCCAGCATGCCCACCAGCGCCGGCGTCGAGTCCCGCGGCGACGTGCGGTGGGGCATGCTCAGCCTGGGCATGGCCGCCGCCGGCCTCGTCGGCGGGCTCCTCATCTAAGGGGGGATTCAAGCATCCTCGGCCTCACGCGCATCATCTTACAAGGAGGGGCGAGAAGAAAAAAAGGGGTTGGCGTGTTTTGAACTACTACACGAGAGCGACGAGCCAAACTGTTCTAATACCTACGCGCATCGCTATCGTCCGGGAGGGGCGGGAACCCGTTTTAAAAAAGAAGAGGAGGAGGGAGACGAATGAGGGGGGTTCAGCGGGGACAGCAGTTGTTTTTGACTGCTTGGCCCGAAAGCCCGGAGCTTTGCCTATTTCCACTGAGTGGTAAAGGGGGCGGCGATGGGAGGAAAACACACTTCTTACCTATACATAGTACCCAACTGCATGTTCTTGGAATTACATCATAATCGATACGATTTGAAAGACGCTAAGAATACTCGTCCGGTTTTCTTTCGCCTTGTGACTTGTATACAGAGCCTCGTGTCATGACTGCTTTGGCAGTATTTTGATTATTACTGTATTCGCGTTGCCTTTCGTCCCCCAGAGACGGTGGTCTCGGAACCTCTCACGGATACTGGAGAAACTTACTGCCAGCAGACTTGCCCCATTCTCGCACGTAGACATTTCTCTTTAGAGCTCGGGCATGTCTCACTCAGACTTGTGGTCAAATGCCTGTTTCACTGCGCAGTTCACATCACGGTTCGGGATTTTCACACTCATTGCACAGACGAATGGACAGGTTGGTTCGGGCGGGGGGTCAACCGACGTTGTAAAAGTCATCACCGTCACTCTCGCACATGCCCAAACGCCCAGCGCGCCATCTATCCCACAGTTCCAGCACGAGCAGTACAAGGCCGGGCTTGTTCCACATCCGCCATTCATGCAAACGAGTTGTACTCGGGAGTGTTGACGCCCTCGGCCCTGAGCCGCGCAAACGCCTCGGCCGCCGCCCGCCTGGCGTCCTCGGAGGGCAGGATGGTGTGCCACTCGACGAGCAGGTGGTCGATGACGGTCCACGCCTTCATCTCCACGAAGTGGGGGATCAGGTCGTACTCGGCGCCCTCGATGTCCATCTTGACCACGACGAAGTCGCGGGGCAGCGTGTTCATGAGCAGCCACCGCGCGACGTTGACCGCCGACAGCACGGTGCCCCCGCTCTGGGAGCTGACCACGTCCCCGGCGTTGGCGTAGGTCGAGGACCCCCAGAAGTCGTGGTCCGCGTTGACCGTGTCCAGGTAGAAGGTGCGGGTGCCGTCGGTGACGTCGGCGACGGTGGACGGGAAGACCTCCACCTTCTTCCCCTGCCCCGTGTACCGCTCCTTGGCGTCGAGGAGGGCCGGGTTGAAGAGCGGGTTGGCCTCGAACAGGTAGATTTCTGTGACCCGGGGGGTAAATCGAGAGCCCGTCAGCAAACTGCTTCTCCACACGGGGGGGGGGGGGGGGTTGTGGTCGACATTTTCCATCGGTCCGGGGGTGATCGGATGTCTCGTTTCCTGTTTGACTCACCGGCCTGCTCGTGTGTTGCCCAGGGAGGACTAGGGAAGTCGTACTCGAACTTTGCGTTCGGGTGTTGCAGGAATGCTTCCAGCGAGTCCGCTCGGTTGGCTCCCAGGTCCACAAAGATGTATCGGGGTTTGCTTGCCCCCTTATACAGCGTACCTACACCACCGGACAAGATGCCGTGATGGTGGTAGGTGGCGGCCAGAAAGAGCGTGACTGTCACAGCGAAGAGGAACACGATTCTCCTGTTGATGGCCATGTCTGAAGACCTACGACCGTCCAGCGACAACAGCAATGGAAGCACGGAATTCTTGAAAAAGAAAAGAAAACGCCGCTATTGACACTGCGGAGCGCTCTATAGAAACGAGCGAAATAGGACAGAAGGATGGGACCGGTAGGTGCCTGGCACAAGAAGAAAGCAGCATTTTCTATTCCCTTTCATGAACGCAACAACACTCACAGGCGTTACCCTCTTTGTAGGGGCATCGTTTTACACAGAGTGCCACAACTCATGGTCTGCTTGTCGAGGCTGAATCTCATACTGACCGCCGGCCCTCGCACTGTTCACTCAGCGTCTACCCTTCAGCTTCATGCATCTATCTTCAAACCCAAATAGTTTCAATGTATAGAGGCAAGAGATGGATGGAAAAAAACAGGCGTCGTTTCCAACATTTAGTAGTCGTGGCGTACGCCGAGGCTGAACTACGTACCGTGCCGGCTGCATAAAATCTGACGAGACAGTCTTTGATGGTGGCAGTTTCTGCGCCCAATCGCAGCCACGGCTGGGAATTGGGTGCGCTTGGCAACGCAAGGGCGGGAGGAGCTGAAATATCATAATCTCGACTTTGGGTTCTGACCACTGTGTCACTCGTTCATCATCAAAACGTTTCTGCGCCCGTCGCATTGTGCCAGTAGCTCTGCGGCAGACGCCTCGGTTTGGATTGACTCTGCATCTTTGAATGGTTTGGGTAAATGTGATAATAACCAGAGCAGACCCTGCACATACTGCAGCAGGTAAGCAGCCCTCACATCTGGTCGACACCGTTCACACGGGCAAATATGCAAATGCCCCTGACAAAGACCACTTTCCCTCCGTTCTTCTCGACGCCTCTTCCTTTCATCCCTGTGATCCCTGTGCCCCTTGGTCCAGCATTTTGCTTATTGTCCTGCCATCCTTCTCTTTCACCTACCGATGCCCAAACCGCTATTTCCTCTCCCTGTGATCACAGCCATGGCAAACATTTTGCGCCCACTGCCCACGAAACATGTGTCTCTAATGCTTTCCCTTGCAATCCTCAAGGGCTTTCCAAAAAAGAGCGGTGTCGATCTTACCCCCGAGACCGTTGCCGGCAGGGTTTTCGACATGAACTTTTTCAATGATAACAATACTCCCAGGGTTCCGACCCCTCTGCCCGCTGCAAACCGCATCCCCTCCCAGCCAGCCGTCCTCGTGGCGGTCCAGTCTTACTCGATCCAATAGGTTGCCGCTTCACCACCGCCGAGACCTTCTGCAAGGCGCTGGCCAGAGCTTGATTCCGCCCTGGGAGAAAACATACTCGGCTCGGAAAGACGGCTTGTTTGTCAGGACCCCTGTCGACTATTTTCGCAACAGGCATCGAGGTAATAAGCGTCACATCGCTGCATGTGCTGCCACACTTTCCCGTCCATCAATGTTTTCCCATCCTTAGGGTCTCAGCTCTTGTCCGCAATATTCATCGCCGTCCTCAACATTGATTCCCGGCTACCCCCATCGAGATATTTTCATTAGCCGCAGTCTCTTGCCAACACATGTGTCTTTGTTGGTTTCGATAACGGCATAGCCATGAGTTTGCTGCCGATGAAGGAAGGTCCGGTCGGATCCGCATATGCCTCCACACATCCCGCCTTCTATATCGCGTACGTGCCACGCCGTCGGAAATCTTGGCAATTATTAACCGTTCGCAGGAGCTGGATCCTGTTTTCCAACCTCACAATCTTGTTTAACAAATGGTTCCTGGACACGGCAGGCTTCAGTATGGAAATCCGACCCAGAGGCCCCCAGTCCCTGACTAACGACTCGCAGAATATCGTATGTTGAACTCGGCGTGACAACGCCACCGCGATTCCACCCGCCAACCGCTAACAACTGCAGCCGTTATCCTGACATGCTGGCATCTCGTGTTCTCGACGCTGGCGACTCAAGTACTGGCGCGGACCACCTCTCTCCTCGACGGCCGCCACAAGGTTCGCATGACTAACCGCGTCTACCTTCGGGCCGTCGTCCCCATTGGCGTGTTGTTTTCATGTTCACTCGTGTGCTCCAACCTGGTGTACTTGTATCTCTCAGTCTCCTTCATACAGATGCTCAAGGCTGCGGCCCCCGTCGCCGTCCTCCTCACCAGCTGGATCTGGGGCGTCGTCAACCCCTCTGTGAAGACGCTATATAATATCCTCCTCATAGTCGCCGGCGTCGGTCTCGCGTCTTTCGGGGAGATCGAGTTCTCGTGGCTTGGTTTCGCCTACCAGATGGCCGGCATCGTTTTCGAAGCCGTTCGGCTGGTGATGATCCAGGTTCTGCTGAAAGGCGACGAGAACGCGCAGCGGATGGACCCTCTCGTTAGCCTGTACTATTACGCCCCCGTGTGTGCTGTTATGAATCTGTTTGTCGCGTGGGCAAGCGAGTTCAGGACTTTTCAAATGCAGGATCTTTACAGGACGGGGTTCTCCATGCTACTGCTCAACGCCGCCGTCGCCTTCATGCTCAATGTCTCGAGCGTTTTCCTGGTAAGCGCTCCGAATCCCCCGCGCAAACATGGTCCGGTATCTAAGAAGGAACAGATTGGCAAAACGTCTGGCCTCGTCATGACGCTCACCGGCATCCTCAAGAACATATTTCTCATAATCGCCTCCATCATCATCTGGCACACGAGTATAACATTCATGCAATTTCTTGGCTACAGCATTGCCCTGTTCGGTCTTGTTGTCTATTCAATTGGCTGGGATCGACTGAAGTCCATGAGTAGCAGGAAATCACTTCTCATGAGTTAGAAAATGAAGAGAAAATTGCTCCACCGTATCTCGGCTTTACAAAGTGAGAATGATTAAATCAACATCAGATATATATGCTCATTCAGTCCTGCATTTACCATTTGCTAGCATCTTGGTACTATACTACCTATGATTGATTCATCCATGCACAGAGATGTTATGTTGATGTTCATATATGTGTCAATGTATTGAAACCCGAAACACTATACAAAGTTACACTTTTGTCTCCTTGCTCTTTCTTATTTATTCCATTCGCCATTCCTGGGTACATTACTCAACCTGTGCAACTAAAGAGATCTCTCTGTCTACGCCCTGGGCACAGGTCTGCTCGTTTTCGCCACTACCCGTTGGAACAGGATTGATAATGTCGCGTCGCCAATCAGGCCGAGATGCATGTGTAAGGCAGTCCCTCTTACGGCAGAACACGTACACGACAACATAGCAACAAAGAAGAAAAGTACTGTGTCACTATGATGCTTAATCCTTAACAAAAAGTGTTTGAATAGAATTGAACACATTGTAGACCGCGAGGCCTCGCTTTCCTAGGATCAGCTTTCAGAGATGAGTCTTCCAGCTGGTTTACCCAGTGATGTAGGTACTACTGATGTTTCTGGAATCGAGTGGCCACTTTGCTAAACCATTTACTATTAATTTAGCTTGGGAGCCATGGGGTGACCAAAAAGGGCACACTTTACATCACCACCTACAGAATACCTCAGCAACTGAACTAACTATTACTAGGAAGGCCAAAACAATATAAATCTGATACATGTACTGCAATCATTCGAAACTTCTTATTTGATATGGCAATATTTGGATTTTTACTGTGGTTTTCATGTGTTTAATAAATGGGGCCATGTGCTGCAAATGTGTCCAAGTGTGCCATTTGTTCTTGCATACCGCGTGTCGTCTTATACTTTTACGTCAATGAAAAGAGACTGCGAGATGCTTTCAGAAGGTGACACAAGAAAGATGCTAAGAAGCCGCCATGACCAGACACAGCCTAGCGTACAATAGGTCTGCGGGCCGAACCCAAACCATGACGGCACGCCAAAAGTCGAAGGTAGCCCAAGCCATCTCGAGACAGTAGTTGTTTAGAGGTACTTACTGATTGCAGCTAACTGTCCGATTTAACCCTTGAATGTTACATGTTCCATCAATGCCGATTCAATCCAGTGACGTACGTGCACTCTTCCACAGCCCAGGCGAAGCCTGGCGAACATAATGTGACAGAATTCCAGCCACATAATGCCTGGCGATCTGAAGCTCCCGTATCTGGTTATTCCAGGAGAGTTGTTCTCTGTGTTGGTTTTTCGTAAACTATTGCCCATTGGCCACGTCATCTCAGGTGTACTCACCTTTGGCTACAGCCATGGATCAGACTCTCGCGAGGCATCAGATCAAACCTTCAACAATAGCCGCCCTTATCACCTCTCTCTAGATGCCCGCAATCACAACAGGAGGCTCTTTAATATGGAAGAAACAGCATAAATTTGCACCCGAGGATATTCCATGGGCTCGAAAAGATCAAAAACAGGTCCTTGTACCTGATGACGCCATCGAGGATTGCGAGCATTCCCGCCTGAAACCAGCCATCCGTAAGCTGACCACATATCTTAAGGTGTTCAATCTGCTTCTGATGGATCATAAATCGAGACAATTAAATCCTCGTTGGCCACATGACTTCTCATATCAATTATTCAATCATCAAACATCAGTTTTCCAACCACCCTAAGCTATTGTAAGTCTAACAAAACAAGCACCTATTCAAGCTGTAGCACATCAAGATAATACTACACGCTTTGGAGCTAAACGCCTTCATGGAATGCTCATCTAGAATCTCAAGACCAACAGATTTAATGCAATGTTTACCCAGATTATCCCTCCTCTTATTACCGGCACTCACGCTGCTGCATTTAACATCGTTATCCTCGTGTATTAAGTCAACAAGTAACTGAGCATTATCCAAGCGCTCGGAAACTGCGTGATTCCACCCCGGAATTTCACTTCTACTCGTACCAATAGCAAGCCAAAGGGAATTGGACCCGCCGAAAGGCAGGAATTCACTAAGACGAGTATCTGTCTTTCCAAACGATGTCTGCCATAACGTAAGGACCACCATATTTGCCAAAGTAGCTGGCATAACAGCTAGTAATACTTCAGCACCGTCGACAAGACGGCATAGAATATAAAGCCTTTCTACCAATCTAATTTCAACGAACCCGAGTTCAAGGACTTTGACTTGAGTGTAAATGTCTCTCGACGTGACGATGTGTAAGCTATCTGGTATGGTCAATGCCATGTCTGAGTAAAAATTGACAGCAGTCTGTGGTCCCAGTAAATGCAATGACACCTGTCATCGCATCCGAGGAAGTCACAACTCAGTTAAGGAGAACAGCAAAACGGTTGAATTCTGATTGATATTGACCCGCCGAATGGAAATAGCTCGTTGAACAGACATTATAAGTATATGGCGTGTACTAGATACACCAAATCAACCGATCACAGCCGTTGTCATGCGCGCAATGCATGGCCAGCCAGCCATGTTTACATAGGCCCGCGTGGTTGGTGACCGCTGCGACAGCGCACATGGTCAGAGCAAAGGTGGCCGTGGTGAAAGCGTAAATTTATTCCCAATTTTGAGTCTTACGGATATTTAGACAACGTGGACCGGATTGACTGAACAATGTACTTTGCAAAATGAAAATATTGTTGCCTGTGGAGACGATGATGATGATGTCTGAGATTGTTGACATGGAAACGAACCCCAACAGCAAGTTGTCCTATCACTGTGAACTATGTAAGACCATGCCAAATTAACCTATATAGAGATCTAGATTTATACGGCGCTCTAGATTTCGAAAACTCCACATCGGGTAAAGGATTGCTAGCGGTTGTACGTTTGCGGCAACTGGCATATCTTGAAGAGCTAAATTCGCCCGGCCCGGGCATTAGCTTTGCGTGCATGGCCGACGCATTGGCCATATGAAAGCCGATCTCGGTAAGTGTACGCTCCTTTTTCGGCTTCATATATATTCGCTGCCCAAGTGGCATAGTCCCTCGCGCAATGTGCTCTTGCACTCGTCATCCGGGACTTGTATCCCTGCTTGCGGAATATCTTCCCTTTCACTTAGCTGTGTACAGGGAATCTAGCGTCGAGGACGGCAAGACCCGTCTTTGCAGCTTGTCTCCTGCAAGATGGGTATAGTGTTATGTTACATGTAGTATATTTGTCTTTTCTGTGTAGTTTATATACGTATCTCATCCTGAGCTTTGTTCTTCAGAAAAAGAGTGATCGTATGTATGACGAATCCTCACAGTTCATTCCCCTACTCCTCTTATCCCCCCTTTCTGCTCTTCGTCTTCTTTTCATCTTCAAATCAGTGTTCTCAAGCTCTCCCAGCCAAAGGCCTTTCGTCCTCTTTCTGATCTAATTGTTTCCTTTTATTTAACGGGTTCTACCGTAATCAGCGTCGCCATCTGCCTTTGCTCATTTTCTGTTACATTTACAAACTCCATCACTGCGACTTTGGTCTGCGCAAGATCGGTATCTTTTATGGATGTGAAATACACATAACGAAATGGCGACGGATCTTGAGCTTAGACTACTTGAGTCCCAATCTCGAGATGACCCAAAGGACTCTTCTTTTTCAGTGGGTGATGGGGACGATTCTTCAGGGCATCTAGCAGCGAGATTCGAAGACAGACTTACCAACAACGTCGCTCCTGTCACCGAGTCCTTGCCCACCTGGCGGAGGTACGGGAAACGAGTGTTTTGGATTCTAATGCCTACATTTTTACACTCGTCGCCAACCAATGTCAAACCTCAATGTCTTCATCCATCTGCTTGGCTTGGTAAGTTTGCCACCCCGCTGATGTCGTGCTCCCTCGCCACTAACGACTCAACATAGATGGGCTGCGTGGCATATCTGCGTTGTTTGTCGTTTGCCACCACTGGAGTCTTGTTGTCATGCCTGTCGAGCTGCGACGAGGCTTCATGACCGACGACCATCCCATGTTTCTTCAGCTTCCGATTGTTCGATTATCTGTTACGGGTCTTTCGGCCGTCTGCGTCTTTTTCGTTATATCCGGCTACGCACTTAGCTATAAACCTGCAAAGCTCACAGCACAAGCGAAAAGCGTCGACTTCTTGACCGCCATGGCTTCCTCCGTATTTCGACGATACCTACGACTCTTTCTCCCGACCATGGCAACAACCCTTGTAATAGCATGTCTGGCATATTTCAGGCTTTTCGAGGTCGCCCCAGTTCCAAACCAAGCTGTTGTATGGCCGAGGCCACCTGTACTTGATACCTTTTTCGATCAGATAAGGAGTTGGTGGGCGCAATTCGGCTCATTGTCTGATCCCCTTACCAGGGACTTTATGCGAGGCACAAGATTCACCTACGACCCTGTGCTCTGGACGATTCCTTGCGAGTACGAAGGATCACTGATGGTGTTTCTGACACACGTTGCCTTCTACCGACTGCGCCCCTGGATTCGGGTCCTTCTTACCATCTTCATTGTGGCGTATTCGCTGCACTCTGGCTACTGGCAATATTTCCTTTTCCTCTCTGGGCTTTGCATCGCCACCCTTCACTTCCACGGCCAAGATAGGCATGGTGTGCGGGAGCCCGCGTCCCTGACGCTACCACTCACATCAACTACATTGACTTTAGAGAGCTTCCGGCCCTCGTTCTTCTCACTAGTGGCGTCAGGAAAAAACAACATTCGCAATACGGCCATACAAATCGGTTCCTTTCTCGGTGCACTATGGCTTCTCTCATACCCCGAAGGTACTCCTTCGATTGCGCCAGGATACCGGACTATCTTTTCTTTAACCCCCGCCGCCTTTGGTGGAGGGGAACACTTTTGGATACCTATTGCTGCCGTATGGCTTGTTTTTACTGTTGACAAATCACCAGTTATCCAGCCGCTTTTCACGAATCGTTATGTTCAATATTTGGGTCGTATTTCGTACTCCATCTATCTTGTTCACTTCAGTTTGATTTGGTTATACGGCATCCACCTCATCCGGCTTTGTGCTGCAATCACGGGAACACCCTTCGTGGCGAACTCTGCAAGTGTAAGCTGGGCTGTCAGCGCTATTCTAGCGACGATTCTCTTCCTTCCTGTAACAATAGCTGTGGCGGACTTTGTACAAAGATATGTGGATGTACAGTCTGTAAGGTTCTCAGCTTGGCTTGAAAGCAGGGTAGTTAGTAGAGCAAAATGAACTTAGGGTAAAGTGGGTGACGGACATCCAGCGTAGATGAATCATTAATACTCCTCTAATGCTATAACACGGTCTATGGCCTTGCACCGCGTGTGTGCATAGTTTCTGCCGACACGACTCTCACTTCGACCTGCCAGCAAACAGCGGAAATAGTCGTTGGCTTCAATTGCGTAGCCCCTTGCCAGCGGAAAGTGTGCTGTCGATCTTGAAGATTATTCAGCCTCAAAACAGCGAAAATATCGCGCGCAATTTCAGGCATCAATCCTTGGTCCAGTATTAATGATAAGATCTCCTCAAAAGTCGTTAATGTTGCGCCAAGCAAGTTTGTTTCAGGAAAACCTTGCATTGGGAAAAGAGGTCTAGAGCACTTAATGCTTTCGGCCTAGGTTCAGGAGTACTGCTTTTGCAGTAATGGACTTCCGCCAACGCTATAGTTACATGAAAAAACGCCGCGAAAACCTGATTTTCTACGGGATGCATATCAGATGATTAGTACACCATTCATAACAGCACCACAAGTGGTATAAGGCTTCACATCGGTTACACATCGGTATCCTTCAAGACGGCAACATCTAACTTTAACACCTAGACCTCTTGAGGCGTCCCTGCGAGATGATGCAATTCTTCTGAATTACACCAGTTTCACCGCCATTGTGAGTTGATTGTGTGTTTAAGCTGCTGGGCCGCTTGCAAGTCTTGGGTGTTGGATTTATCTACATAAAGTATTTCATTGGGCTATTTTTATGGGAACGCATCCATTATATCCTGGCCATCTATAACGAACTCCTTTGTAAATTCGTCCCCCTTCATTATAAGTGGTTCGGAATACCACCGATCTATACCCCAGCGTTGAGAGTTCGGGTAAATATAGGTCCCAAAGAAGTCTGGATGGTTCATAGTACGCGCATAAACTATGACCGATGACATGGTAGAGATTAGATTTCCCTGGAAGTATTGACCCCGTACCAGCACACTGTATTCAACCACAGCCTTCTGATCAAATGTTAGACCATTGACAGTGTCAAGTATGTCGGGACGATCCGCCAGCAAAGTCCACTTGTCGTGCACTGTGTAGTTGTCTGCGGCCATGATGTCACGGAAGGTTTGGATAGCGGTTTTGTCACCACAACTGACGTAGATGTTGGTGACGGGTTCCAACGCTCCCACGTTCAAACGGCGGATTTCGGCGGCGTGCATCTCCATCTGCCTGGCGGGCGTGCCCCAAAACGCCGGCCAGTCGGGCTCGGCACGAAGGTGGATTCCCACAAAATTGCCGTTTTGCAGTTCCTTGGAGCTGAAAACTGCGTCCCCGAGAGACAGAAGCGACGCGTTGAACGGCATAACTCGGAAGAGTGCCTTGCGCAATGTGGCCAACTCCCCCGAAGCACGATAATCCCACGCTATGTGGCTGTCTCCATAGCGTAGCAGTAGAGAACTCTCGGGTGTTACGTCGTCGATGGAGATGCCTTCGCTGGAGAGATGGTTCATAACGAAAGTGCTGAAAGTTCTGTGGAAGTGCGGTCGCTCTTTATAATAACGCCCCGGAAGAGGTATAGTACGCGTGACGTTCGGTTTCTCGTCACACGGCAGGATGTGCATGCCGGGGCAAAGCTCGTTCATCGACTTCGTTAGACTCTGCATGTCCCACCAGAAAGAGGGACAGACAACGCTATCCTGGAGTGCGGCTATGTCAGTCTCGGAACGCTCGGTCACATAAGGAAATATGACTCCAGCACCGATCTCTATCGCTAGGCGCATACAGCTTTGAAGTCGATTTCGCGCATTATTGATCCCGCCACATATTGATGTTCTTTCCGGACCGCAGTCGCTGTGGCAGCTTAGCCAAAGTCCGTTTGTCCATTTTGTTTCGCTGCAAAGTCTTATCAATGCAGAATCGGCTGCATCATGTCGTTCCGTTTCTGAATCCTGTTGCTCCCATTTGGTTTCGGTCTCTGTTGGCGTTGATTCCGCTCCCCAAAAAGGTATGCTTGGCGTCTCCATTGTGTCATCAGGTCGTTTCCCGGTGTTTGATAGCCGAATGACCCATATCAGAATCAGTATGCCGACAGCCCATCTGGCTGTCTTGATCTGAATGTAAGAAGTCGGTGCCGTCGACATCTCTGGAATCCCAATCCGGGAGGCCTGGTTAGGTACCGAGCGTAACAGACAAAGGTGGGGGTCAGGAAGATTGTTCGAGAGGAAAAAAACGGCGGATGAGAAATTGACACGAAGTCGAAGCAAAGGACTGTTTGAATTCGGCAGCAGGTAGCAGATTACATTTAGGATAAGAAAGAAACAGAGATTAGTCCGCATCAACATCATTTAAGAGACTGTATGTACGGGGCTCGGGTAGTGCCCAGGCGGCCATCTTCTAAAAAAGATTCCACTTTCAATAGAAAAGGATGGCTTCGACCCCACTGCGCCTTCATCCCTTAGCTTCGACCTTCGTTGTGATAGGCACATGCAATATATGTAAAGGGCGGGTTAATAAGACACAAGCACGTCTTACAAGAGACATTGATAAGTGCGTTACTTACCTAGGAGTGAATGGATAATGCTGATAATAAAATATATGCAATCCAGAAATAACTATCTAATTACCCACTCCCTAGTTAGGGACATACATACTGTCTCATTCCGGGCGCCCTGAAGAATGGCGCCGTCTAATACTTGATGCTACCTTTCTCAATGCCTCTGTGGGTGAATTGCCGGCTTTGAGCTCTGATGCCTGTTCTTTGATCACCGTTTGCCGCTTTCGCAGGGAGACTACTGTATTCGTCGAGAGAATGCTGCATTCATGGAAAGAAATGCGCCTCAACACTCTTTGACCCACTTTGAAGCGTTCAAGGCCGAGCAACTTGTCTAGGCTAAGCATCTGGCCACAGTCTGGCCACACTAAAAAGCGCCAGATGGGAATGAAGGGATCCTGGAACCACTGCTATCGATAACAAGCCATAGTTGAGCCAGTAGTGGCGATGCCACAGACACGTGTTTGTTCACGTGCATGTTGAGTGATACTTGACCTTCTCGAAGATCTCACCTTGGAGATGATCAACTGTAATAGACTACCTTTGCTTACACCTATTTACACCTATCTTTGCCTATAGTAGCTTTTTATATTATTCAGAACTTTTTGTTATATTCATCTCGTTTGGCGTAGGTTGCGTCTTTTCTTCAATCACTCATTGGGCCTTTTTATGTCACTGCCGTACTATAGCGTATCAGCTCCCACTGCCCATTTGCACCGTCAGGACCGAGACGTTTGCTAGAAGAACTGTGTCAATTTTAAGATTGAGTCTCTGGGTCGTCCCTTGTCCGGGGAATTCTTCCTAACTTTGTCTGATAAGTAAATTTTGAGTTCGATAACTACTTTACATTCACTTTTTCTACTACACACTGCGGTTGATCAAATACACTTTGGAAATAATGGTTGTAAATATGCTAGTTGTAAGCTTCTGCGCTCAAGATAACGACGTTTCCAACTCGTCAGCTATCACTTTGAATCAAGATTGTGATGCAGGCCTATGGTCTATGGCTTGGCGTCCATATGTCCCATTAGGCACTAGGCAGCGCCCTCGTACAGTCAGTCAACTCGTTGATGTTGAACACTCCAAGCAGACTGAGACGGAGGTACTCTCTCGCGAAAGCCTACACACATGTTAGTCATGTTCATCGGGGTAATGCTCAAGTAGCGACTCACAGCACCCCACAGCGGCGCCTGGTCTGCGAAAGCCTGGAAAGCCGGGGCAGACCTGGGGTCTTTCGACAGAACCGTGTCGCTGGGGAAGGTGACGATATCACCGGGTGCCGCAGCCAGGGTCTGCTGGTAGAAGAGGGTATCCCAGGTGTTGGGCGTCGTGTCCTGAGGGGCGTTGGCGCGCGCCGGGTCAAAGAACTTTTGGCGACTGGTCGTGTGCGCCCCGACGAGAGCCGCGAGGCCCGGGGCAGTGATGGTCTTGTTGGCAAACAGCCCGATCAGCCTGTCCGCGTCGTCCCTTGGGTCGGGCAGCAGGCCGTCGGGGCAGGGCACCGACGAGTCCTTGCGGCCGACGAACGTCTTGATCCTGGGCCCGCCGGGACACGACACGGTGGCCGTGTTCGCTGCGAACTGGATCAGGTCGGCCATGCCGGCGCCAAACTTGCTGTACTTGTCGTGCCAGACCTTCATCTGTTTAACAATGTCCTCCAGGCCCTTATTGAGGGAGCGCCCGATCTCCTCGGGGGCGAGGACGATGGAACCGTCGGCGCCGCCGAGGTCGCCGGTGTTCCTGCTCCACCCGGAGGCATCGTGGAAGCCCAGGCGGATGGAGGCGCGGGCAGGGTCAGTGCAGCCGTCCCGGTTGCGGAACGTGGTGACGAGTTCGTTGGCGATGTGCTTCCATACGCAGCACTTGTCCGCCGTGCAGTCGTCGCTGCCAAGCTCGGGGACGTCGCCCACAGCGTCCTGAGAGACGGCGTCGCCGCCGCCGGTCAAGATGCCCTTGACGTCCTTTCCGACGTCGGAGAGGTTGTTGTCGGGAATATTGAGAAGGTCGCCGATGGCTTCGTTGTCCTCAGCCTGGGCCCTGAGCCCGACTCCGCTGCGGCCCAGCCTTGCTACCAGGTCCTCATGGGTCATGCCGTTGGGAACCCGGCCCATGCCAGGGTAAGCGGCGGCAACGGCAGCGAGCGCCGTAAGTAGAATTACTGCTTTATTTGAGCGAGCCATCACGTCAACTTTGCGGGGATTGTTATGTGGTGGAAGTGAAGTGAGACCGGGCTCGAAGGGAACGAATGTGAAGTGGTGGGAGGAGCGAATGACTGGATGTAGGCTTTCTGGTTTCTCTTCAGCTCAACTGCCGACCGCAGGAATAGTAGTCGCTAATTATATGTTTGCTCTTCGGTTGCACTGTTGGCGGAAATAAAAGGATATCCGGCCTGCATGATATCCGCCTCCATACATGTACTGGCCACCGAGGGCTCGGTCCCGAGAGTGAATGCAGGATTCATTAGTTTCGCTTCAGACATTGAGACACGGATACGATGTTTCGAGTCTTCGAGAGGACAACCGGAGACACCACATGGCCCGGAGAGTTCTCGCGTAGGAAACCAAGATGCCGTGGGTGTCGATGGCTTGGTGCCTGTGTCATCTGGTTCCTGGGCGGTGATTCTGCTTCCCATCCCAGCTGTTGACTTACGTGGCGTTGCGATTGTGCGGCATCCAAAACCGTATGTGGTCTGATGCCAGCCCCTCGGATCGGTGTGCACAAGGGCCCGTGTGCAAAATACCGAACGAATTGGATTGACTTCCTCGTTGGATAGCTAGTGAGCCGGCCCATCCGACGGAACTCTTTTAAATAGGCTGAAAGAGCCAAACGCTTAATCCCATTGTTCGGATGCCGCGTGTACGTAAGTTCAAAGAGCTCATCCCAGCCTCCTCCACTTACCCATGGATGATGGGGTATTGGCATTTTCGGATTGTCCCTTTAAGGTTGAATCATGTTCTTACGTAGGTGACATCCTCTAATCCTTCTGGCAAGGAGTATGTGGCGCTCGTGGTGGCAACGATAAGGACTGGTTCCCACAGCAAGAATCTATTTGCTATCCGCTGCAGGTATCCCGCATCGTATTCGCCTCCATTAAAGCCTGCCTCATAGTAATATGCCAAGAGCGAAAAGCTCGGATCAAGCATCAATCTATTGAATGTACCTACCCCGCGAAAGCCACTTCGTCAACAACCAACGTCAAATCCTGAATTGGTTGTTTTTTCGCCTCCCAGCGAGTGGCTGGGACGCTCGCCTCCCACTTCCCGTGGATGGGAACCGACCAAAAATAATCCAGACGTGTCGGCTGTACGGCAGAATCTGCCCTCGTGAGGCCTCGTAACCAGCGTAAGGGCCGGCCGTGCTACAGTCTCTCGGACATCCGAGCTTACATGTCCAAGCCGGCATCCAACCACACAATGTGGTTCTGGAACCTCTCGCTGTAATGTCGCAGAGCTTCCGAATCTTGGAAAACTTGCAATCCACGAAAAAATGACGAAACTAATGCACTTATCGGTCATCGCCACAATCCCGGCCACTGCACGACGGCCAGATATGCCGGTAGCCGTGATCGATGCTCCATCAGCTTACCCCCGCTTGTGCAACTGGCGCATTTCATAGGAGTACAGGGACGCGGTGGTACTTTTACAGAGACTCATTACGCGATGCCGGATAGCCATCCATCCGTAAGGTTCGTGGTCTTAGCAACCGCGTCAGTTGTGCATCTCGCGTACACATTCTCAAACATACGGTCCCCATAGCCTCAAGATAAAGGGTAGAGCGGATTAAAAGCTACTATCACACCTGAATAACCAGCAGCAAGAAAATAAGTCTACCTTTTCTGGATCCCTAGCTATAACAGAGGCAATATCAATCTCCGTCGTATATATACCGGGGTACGTCATATTCTTAGTTAGCGTTCTGTCATGTCCTCCTCTAAATTGAACTCAAAAGCAGGTATAAATAGACATTAGAGGTTGCAGGGTCTGAATCTTGTTAAAAACGATAGGCGGTGCACTTTGGGCCAAGACATAGTTCTCCTCACTAGTTGTTCATGATTTAACTCGGCACATGATTCATTGAAAATATCAATTACATGAAGAAGCGAGATCGCATTCCCTCGTTCTGTCAGGAGTAAAGGAGATATAATATACAAAGAACTAGATAGCACGGCGCTGGCAATATCAAATTTTCGTAACGCCCATGCATGAAATGATTGAGGCTATGACATGAACTAAGAGAAAACTAGCACTTGGCCGGAATAAAACCTTGAAGATTTGATTTTCTCCGAGGGCTGGTGCTCGGGGAGTCTTATCAAGCGGCAAAGGGCGTTCGCGCGGTCTGACTATCATACATGTGTTCATCTCCAATAGAGTAGGGCCAGGGACTCGTTTGCGTGAACAGACACCGAATTCTGGCAAGGCCTAACGGATGGATGGAATTGTGGCGCAATCTCACGCATGCCATCACTGTCAGTCACCCTCCAAGCCCGTCTGTCTCACCGAACCCGCTTGGGCCATATTGTTCAACAATTCGATCCGGCCGATAGGCGTACCCCAAGAAAGATAATTAGTCCCAGCAACAACTCGCCCATCCCAACAAGGTCTCCAAAGTATCCATTGATAGTCGCTGCAATCTTCGTCCTAGCCTTCTCTATATTCACTGAGAATTCCTGGATCTTTGTGCCAACTTGCTCGCCCGGCCCTTGGGCCAGTGGGAGATTAAGCCGCAGCAGACAAATGGAGTGGCTGTAAGCTGAAGGGCCTCAGTTTAGTTACTCTGAGGATTTGATAGAGCGACTCTTCAGGCCGCGTCTCGCAAGTCCCGTCAGATATGTAGGCTTGTGGCCACAGCGACGCCAAAAGCGAGCCAAGCGCCAAGATCCACCGTCACCGTTCGCCACCAGTTGACCCCCAGCCAGCTATCCAAGATTCCATTGACATCTTCCTCCCCGTCCGCCACCATCAACGCCTTGACTCGAGGCGCCACAAACGGCGCGTAGGCCAGATGCCCCGCTGACATGGCCGCGCCGAGAGCATACCACCGTGACGCGCCTGTTCGCCGCAGTGCACCCGGCCGTATGTAAAGGTTTGCCGTCGCAGTCGTGACCGATAGGGCGACGACGCCCAGGACGAAGCCGACGCCACGGCGGAAGAAGTCGCCAAAGTAAGACTTTAGCATCGGGGCGCTCCTCATGCGACTCTCGGCGGTGCGGTTAAACAGCCCGAGGAAGAAGTATTGGTCCCGGGCGTAGAGGAGGGTGCAGGTGGACGACACCAACGGCGCGACGCGCAACGCGACCACAGGGTCGGAAAAGAGACGGGATGCCATACCGGCACAGGGGCTGGTTGGATCAATAATAAGCTTGCCGTTTGCAAGGACCGCCCGGGAGATGATGGGGCGATTAAAAGAGGCCAAAGGGTAATAATGACAGTGGGTGGTTGCCGACAGCCAAATTAACTCGTGTCTCCGCTATCATTCAATATTGGTCTTTGCACTTGACGAAGCGTCCCTGCGGCTTTTCCCGCAACGGGCCGCCGAAGGATTGATCGTATGATGGTCGGTCGGCTTTCACGCGAGGGGGAACGGGTAAAATGACGGAAGAAATATATCAGATCATAAACTCTAGGCATGCCGTCCGTCCTGGACCTTCCATAGGAAACGTGCATGACGTCCACAGAGCTAAGACGGAGAACGGGGAGCTGCGGGTATTAATTGATATCGTCGGGGGCGTTGTATTGGCACCTTGGCCCGCTATTGGCCTGGTCGACTTGGACGTCAAAATACTGCATAAGAATCAACGGTGGATCGGGCTGCTTGCGCACTTTGACGCCACCAACCTGATCAGGCGTAGGGAGCTAGCTTTCCCCATACAGCTAGGTGCAACGTCTTCGCGAGGCAGAGCGGCCGGAGCCGCCGGAGGTCGAGTTCCCCGGACCGCTCATATCGGTTGAGGACGTGACGATTCGCCACCCGGCGCAGGGCGAGGCGAAGACGGCGGCACCGATTTCCAGACCTCTGGCCAGGTGTAGCTAGCTGCCAAGCATGACTTCCCTCGAGTGAAGTGAGGAAGCACAGTCGTAGGATCGGAGAAAACCCATCACGGGCCGGCCTGGCCTGGCTCGAGTGCATGTAACCAACTTAATTGAGGCTCCAGGTGACCTAAAAAAAAAAGGCCTGTCGGCTGTTCTTTACCCCCGAGAGAGGAGAACGAGCCCCATGGCGAGCCGATCTCCCGGACCAACCCCAGTCAGGTCACTGTTATTGTTGGTTACCAGAACGAAAGAAGCCGCGGGCAAAGACTGGGAATAGGTATGTACGTACGAATGGGTAAACCGCCCCCTCCCGGCGTCAGGGATCTTTCTTGTTCGCGGTCGAAGGCCAATCAACAGGTGGCCAGCTAATAATCCATCAGCGGCACCGTGCGGCTCTGCCAAGTCAATTTCAATATCTACAAAACGGGCGACTCCACGAGGACTGTCACGGTTGCAGCTGCGAGCTGCGATGGCGTGAAACAGGATCGGAGATTAAAAGAGGGGGCGTATGTGACATGCTTTTTCTACATACGAGGAGGAAAAGCAGAAGCAAGCAAGCAAGCAAGCAAGCAATGGAAATCGAACGCGTTGGCTGGCTGGCTCTCTCTCTGTTGGAAACCAAATACTTAAGACCCGGCGACCCTGAGCCGATAATTACTTGTTCTATACTACTGTTGTCTTGAAAGTCTTCTTCATCGTCGTCGCATTCTCTGGTTGTTTGCACGGCCTGTTTGTTTATTTACTCTTTATTCCCCCCTCTCTTCCTCTTCGTAGAATCGTCGTTCGTTACAGGCACAGGATGTCTTCCCTCCTCTTCGTCACCGGCATGCTCGCGGGCGTGGCGCGAGCCTATACCCAGGTCAACGTCGCCTCCCCCTTCATGACCAAGAACATCGACCCCATCGTCTTCCCCGGCCAGTACGACAGGTCCCACCTGCACTCCTTCTTCGGCTCCGACGCCGTCACCGTCAACACCAGCACCAGCGCCGAGCTCCAGAAGGGCTGCACCAACGCCGACAACCCGAACGACCTGTCCGTGTACTGGGTCCCCACGCCCCTCTACACCGCCGACGGCGGCAGGACCTACGCGCCCATGCCCGTGTCGCGCTTCAGCGCCTACTACAACCTCGGCGAGACGCCCGCCGAGGTCCCCATCCCCCAGAACCTGAAAATGGTCGCCGGCGACGCCGACGCGCGCACCCGCGACGCCACGGTCGCCGGCGCCCGGGCCGAGTGGGCGTGCGAGAACGGCGGCGGCGAGAGCCTCGACGCCAACGGCTTCCCCAGCACCACCTGCGGCACCCACGTGCACCAGCTGCTCTACTTCCCGCAGTGCGTCAACGCCGACACCCTCGAGACCGCCTACAAGGACCGCCGCGGCGGCGGCTGCCCCGCCGGCATGAAGTCCATGCCCCAGCTGCGCTTCTCCGTCCGCTACGACGTCCGCAAGGTCCTCCCCGGCGGCTGGTCCGGCACCGCGCCCTTCAGGCTCGCCTGCGGGCCCGCGTGGTGCTCCCACGGCGACTTCGTCAACGGCTGGACCGCGGAGGCCGCCGCGAACATGGTCGCCACCACGAGGGACAAGACCAAGTTCTCCGCCGTCGACGGCGCCCTCGGGGCCGCCGGCTCCGGCCCCACCTGCAAGGCCAGGGACGCCGACCCCTCCCGCGGCACCGGCGACTACGCCGAGAGCGTCGCCGCCATGGGCAAGCGCGACGTCGGTTCCTGGGGATGGGCATCCAAGTCGCGATTCGTTCGCGCATGATCCCCCCCCCCCCCTCAATAACGCGGGTAAAGATTGGGGCGGCAACATTGTACATAGTAACACTTTTCTTGTAACATACTATTTTTCGACGACGAATATACTTCCGGGCTCCAAGAGCCACAAACAAACCACCAGAGCGGCTTTCCCCCCCCGGTGGCTGTACTTGCATTCATGACGACACACAATAGATCATTTTCCCTCCGTTCGCCAGTTAAATTGGTGTTGCGATTGCGGTACCAAGAACTTACCGATATTTGATTCAACCCACCCAAAAGAGAAGACAGTTCACGGAAGCTCCTCCGAGGTTGCACAATTGAAGATGGGGGGACCCGACGTACACTCAAAACGCCAGGAAAATACCGCTTCTGCACTGACTCGTCCACACGCGGGTTAAGCTTTGGTACCACGCCCCCCAACTCTTCTTCCTTGCAACACTCTGCCTTGAGATCAGCGCCATCAATGTGTTTCCCATGTATGAGGAAGTCTCACGTAAAACACACCGGCGGGGTAACAGCGGCCACCGACCTGGTAGGGTCCATGCTCCCCCCCCCCCCCCCCCCCCATGCGTTCATCCGATTCAGCTTGATTGACATTAATTGACAGCTTGGATATTCTATGAACGATTTTCAGGGGTCTATGTAGCCGACTGGCAGGTGCTTGAACTGGCTTTTTATTTTCAATATACGTCAAACTCATCACAGTGTGATTGTCTAGATGCCAGTAGCTGAGAGAGGGTGGAGGCCATTACAGTTGGAAGCTCAAGCAGGTAGAATTGTTTCCAAGAAAACGAAGTCGGGTCTCGGGGCAGCGGCATCAAGAGAGACCGTTGGCCTATCAAAGAGACGGGCCGAATCCAGGAAAGCTCGATCGCCGGCTGTTATCCATGTAGATGCGTAGAAATAACACCACTTGACCAGCTTCTTTGTCCCGATAGGGGGGGCCAGAGGAGAGGATACACAGAGAAGTGCCAAAAAACATGTACGGCCTCAGCCTTTTGTTATCTGGTCTCTCGAGTCTGCGAATCACCTTTTCCCCACCGCGACCGGCCGAATGGCGCCTCTGCTGGCATCGCCTCTCGTCGTCTTACGGCTTCAGCCCCTCCATCAGCCGCTCCAGCTGCTTCCACTCCTCCGTCCCCTCCCACGCCTCCTTGCCGCGGCTCATGACGCTGCGCACCGCGTTCCGCGCCTTGCCCCTCCACCTGGCCCCCACGCCCTCGGCCTCGCCGCCAAAGTTCTCCAGCACGCCCACCAGCTCGTCCGTCCGCGCCACGACCGCCGCCCACGCCCCCGCGTCCACGAGCCAGTTTCGGCTCTGGTCCGCCGCCGCCGCCCCGCCCGACCCCGCCGACGACGCCGCCAGCCCGCCCCCGGCGCCCGCCCCCATCGCCGCCCGCCACGCCTTCTCCGCCGCGTCCACGGCCCCGGCGTAGTCCCGCCGCCACACCCGCAGCCGCACCACCAGCTCCCACAGCTCCGACCGCGTCGTGATGAGCGGCACGACGCCCTCCTCGAACAGCGCCGACACGGCCTTTTCGACGCTGCCGCGCGGCAGCGGCGCGTACGCGCCCCCTTCGTCCTTCTTGTCCCCCTCCCGCTTCGCCTTGGAGAGGACGCCCTCCTGCAGCAGCGCGCGGAGGACGGCGTCGTCGAGCGCGTCCTCGGTCTTGCGGATCCGGATGATGGCGCCGAGGGCCTGCACCATGTCGGCGACGGCGGGCGGCCGCATGCGCGAGGCCAGCGTGAGGACGTTGTCCCAGATGCGCCAGTTGTCCTGCGCGATCGACGCGCCTCGCTTGTACGCCGCCAGGGCCTGCGAGAGGAGGGCGCCCGGGTCGCGGGGCTTGGCTTCGCGGGGCTCGGGCTCCTCGTCGTCAACGTCGTCGTCGTCGTCGCCGCCGTCGTCATCCTCGCTCTTCTTGACGCCCGTCCTCTTCTCCTCCGCGATCTGCTTCTTCACCTCCTCCACCGCCTCGAGGTACATGCTCCAGAGGGAGCTGCCCAGGTTGCTCCAGGTCCGGGCGTCTTCGCCGCCGACGACGTCGCCCGCGGCGCCGATGGCGCGGCTGTACGCCTCGGCCGCGTCCGGGAACCGGCCCAGGCGGAGGCTGATGTCGCCCAGCCGGCTCCACATCTCCGGGCTCAGCCGGTTGCACCGCGTCGCGAGCCTGTACGCGTCCCGCGCCTTGGCCCAGTCCTTGCGTGCGAGGTGCCACTCGCCCAGCGACTTCTGCGCGCGCGCGAAGCGGTGCTTGGAGACGTCCCACGCGCGCTCCCAGTGCGCCGGCTCGTTCTCCAGGTCGCCGAGGATGCAGAACAGCCGCGGCGCGTTGGGCGGCGGCGGGCTGCGCTCGGGGCCGGCGAAGTCGGCGGGGTCGAGGTACGTGACGTCGCCCTGCGCGACGTCTTCGGCGTCCGGGTCCGCGTTCTCCGCGACGGGCTGCCCCGTGCGGTGGAACAGGCGCCAGCGGACGAGCGCCTTGGCCTTTTCCTCGCCGCCGCTGCCGCGGCCGGACTCGTCGTCCGCGGAGGCGCTGGTGGCGAGGCAGAGGGCGACCTCGGCCCAGAGGCGCAGGCGCTTGAAGATCTCAAGGGCGGAGACGAGGGAGCCGACGCCGGCCCACGAGTAGGCGAGCTCGGACTCGAGGTGCCACCTCGGCGGGGAGGACAGCGCGTGTATGTACTGCAGGCGGACGTGCGCCGGCGCCGTGTCGGCCTCCTTGGCGGCGGGAAAGAAGGACGTCGGCTTCTCCGTGTCGACGGGAGCTGCCGTTTGCCCGGGGGCGGTGACGGCGATGGCCGGGAGCTCGGGCTCGTCGGCGACATCTTCGGCCCTGGGTCGCGGGGCCTCGGAGGTGTCGACGACGACCTGGTCGACGACGGCCTGCATCTGCAAGACGCCCCTCTCGACGGTCCTGCTGCGGTGGATCTCGATGCGCGAGCGCACCAGCAAGGCCTGTGTGTAGATCTGCCAGTTGGTCGCCTTGTCCGAGACGACGCGGACGGCGTACGGCAGAACTTCCTCCGACGTCAGCGTGTCGACGGGTGAGAAGGTATCCTTCAGGGTGGCCTCGGTGAGGAGGATGATCTGGTCGAGCGGCGACAGCTGGGGCTGCGCGTCCGGAGACAGATCCGCCAACGCGGCGGGAAGGCCGGCGGACGTGGCCGCCAGCTCGCCGTGCTTGCCGCTCGCCTCCTTGGAGAACTGGATCTCCTCGAGCAGGGTGTCGTCGTTCAGCGCCACGGCGTCGGGCTTCGCCTCGGCGTCGCCGCTCACCGAGGCGCTCTCCGTAGGCGCGTCGCTCTTGGCGAGGACGACGAGCTGGCTGGTGCTCTTCTCCTGAAACTTGGTCCTCTTCCCGAGCGCTCCGGAGAGGGCGTAGGCAAACCTGTTCAACTCCGTCGCCTCCTTCAGCGCCTCGCGCGCCCTGTCGTCGCGGCCGAGCATGATGTGCGTGTTGGCCGCCTCGAGCAGGAACTGTACCTTCTCGTCGGTCGACCAGGCCTCCTCCTCGCTCGTGGACCACACGTCCTCGTCGATGATCTGCTTCCTGACGGTCTCCATGCCGAGGTTGATCTGCTCCGCCAGCGTCGGGACGTCGATCCACTGCGACGACTTTGCAAAGTTGGAGCCCGGGCCAAGAGAGGGCTGGCTGAGGAGTTTGAAGTGCCACACGTTGATGCGCAGGCGTGTCCACGGCAGGCTCAGGCGCGATGACGAGAGCCTGATGACGGCGCCGCTGGCGGATGCGGATTCGGCGAAGACGTAACGAGCGAGGGCGAAGAGCTCGATGTTGGGAATGTAAGGGTACGGCGACACGCCATCCACGTCGAGGGCCCTGAAGCTATCCTTGCGGAGTGCCTTGAGGGTGTCTGCCGCCCCAGAGTGAGATGCCGCCGACGCTTCGATGAAGAGCGCCTCGACCTTGTCGACCCGCTCCAGCACCGGTCCGGTCACGTTCGCCTGGAGGAACGCATTGAGGGCAGCGAGACCGACGGCAATCTCGTCCTCGGATAGCGGCTCCTGCGATGGAGCCGACGGGGGCTTGCTGTTCTCCTCGGCAGCATGCGCTTCGAGGCGGCGGACGAACCTGGCAATGAGGTCCTTGGCGACTGGCGACGTCAGGACGTCTACGTATGCGCCGTCCGTGGATTGCGAGAGCAACGAGTCGGCTTCACGGCCAACGTGTTTCTGTGCTTCCGCCATCTTCGGACCAAACTCTCGCTTCCCTTGTGATTAGGTACCTAGGTATGGAGGGGTCGATCGGGTCGGGTCGTACAGCTGCGTGCGATAAGTGCGCCTTTGCCCCGCGCGTCGCGGGGTATGTTATGTCGCGCCCGAAACTGATCAACGATTGTTTGTTGCCAGATTTGCTCGAGTTTCAAAAAGAAAAAAACGGTTCAAAGAGGCTTGTTTCGATAAGCTTTTTCTCTTTTCCCTCTGTAATCCGCAGAGCGAGCAATGGTTTCCTTCCGTCTTCTTCTGGTCAGTAAATGTGACTCAATCGGCGAATCCAGGCGCGGCGCGGCGTTGAAGCCCTGTGAAATCGAAATTTCCATGGTGGGGGCGGGGCAAATTTTCACCCACTCGTTGCCTTACATAAGCAGCTTACCTGGACACTCATCTCCATCTCATATGCTCACTCACTCACTTGCTCACTTTGCCCTTTCATTCCTTCCTTCATTACCTACCATCTCATTCATCGCCTTACTTACCTAGGCCTGGCCTCGCCTCAATCAATCCAATCCTCACTCCTCCGTCCATGATGCAGCACTTGCCCGATTCACTCATCGCTCCGCAAAGCACACTCAAAAGTGACATTGATGCTTACTGACGCTACCTATCGCTTGCATTTAGCGCTACATGACGCTGTGGCCCAATGGCAGTCAGTACCTAATCCATCCAGAGCCAACTTTGCCGTCCGAACATCATCAGCCCATCGTTCCGCTGGCTATTACATCACCACAGCCTCAGCCATAAAACTTTACTCCTGCGCATGCCCCTGGGGCCCCTGCCGCTTGTCTTCACTTAGTTGCCCTTCTTGCCGGCCTTCTTGCGCGTCGGGACAACCTTGAAGCCAGCGCCCTGGATACTGGCATCTCCCGCGCCCGCGCCGGCTGGAGACTGCTCCTTGTGGCCGCCCTTCTTGGCCACCTCGTTCCAGCTGCCAGACTTGCTCTCCGTGACGGCCCCTTGCTTCTCGACCACACCCTTTTCGGCCAACTTCTTGCGCCGGATGAACTCTTCGGCAAAGTGGAGACCGTGCATCGTCTTGGAATTGGCATACACTGCATCGGCAATGATGGTGTTGTCGAGGGGGAGGATTTGTAGGGTAGCAGCGAAAGTATCAACTATGACTGTGGTTAGCGATCGACTCCTTTTGCGCAGGCCCATTCTCAATACTCACTGTCAACACCAGTAAGTCCACGGGACAGCTCGCGGTGGAGCCACTTGTTGAACTCATCCATAGCAACATCACTCTTGGCAGGTCCGGCCGGAGGAGCAGCAGCCGGGGGAGGCTTGACGGCCGGCTTCGTCGCGACCGGGGTGGCCTTCATGCCGGCAGCGCTGGTAGATCGCGTCTGAGCCGCAGGTCCCGTGGGCACCTTGACCTTACCGCCCGCTCCGACCATCGCCCAACCACTACCTGGGGGAGGGGCAGGCGAGTTGGTCTGCCCAAGACCGGGGGCGTTGTTGGGCTTGGTAGCAAGGTCGGCATAACGCTTGCCGGTCGCCGCAGTGGCCAGCCCAGTCTGGGCGGCAACCTCCTTCGCCGCCTTGGCCTTCCTGTTCTCCTCCTCACGCTGGATGTCGGCAAGGGTCTTTTGCTTTCCAGGAGTACTGGCGCCGGGGGTGGGCTTGACGGCCGCGGGCTTGGTCCAGGGACTGGCGGCTGAAACGGGCGAGCCATTGCCCCAGGTGCTAGTGGTAGGAAGCCCCGTGGCGGAAGCGATGGCCTTCTCGCGCTCTCTGAGGGCGGCCGCCTCTTGCTCCAAAGCAACGCGGCGGCGCTCGGCGGCAGCCTCCTCGGCCTTGGCGGCCTTACGAGCTTCGGCCTCTTGGATCTCCTTGAGGCTGGGACCCTTGCGGCTGGCAGCTTCCTTGGCCCACGGAGCCAGAGGTGGGGGCTCGGTGGCCGACCCGGTGTCGGGGGTTCCCGTCTGGGATCGGTTGTACTGCTCGGGTAGGTTGGACCGGACACGCTGAGCGGTGGGGGCGGGGAGGGGAGTGCCGGCCGTGGGGACCGGGGGAGGGAATGGCATGGGAAAGCCGGCAGCGGCGTTCTTGGCTGCCTCGGCAGCAGCCTGCGCCTGCTGTACTCTCTGCGTCAAGGAGAGCTGCTCCTGCTGCTCCATGATCTCCTTCATCCCCGGGGTCGATGACTTGTGGTTCTCCTTGGAACTTGTCTCCGAACCAGTGGCGGCGGGAGCCTCCTGGTTGTCATCGTCTTGCTTGGCCTTGTTACCCGACTCTTGGGCCTGCTCCGAGTCACGCTCGGCACGGATATCCTCAAACTCCTTTAAGCGCTCGCGAAATCCTTCGTCGTCCTTCTCCAATTGCTCGGTGCCCGGAAGGTTGTTGCGAAGGTTGTTGTCATTGGCAGGAGCACCAACGGGCTGCTGGTTAAAGATGCCAGCGATGCTGTTCGTGGCCTGCACACTGGCAAGCATCTGGCGTTCGCTCGGGTTCAGCGTGGCGAGGTCCTCTTCACGAAAATGGTCGAGCCCAGCGCCAACAGGCGGCTGGGCTGACACTTGCTGAGCGGCTGCATCGAAGAAGCTGGACGTGGGACCAATGCCGCCTCCGATAGGGGGCTGCTGGGGATGGGCACCGATTGGCGACGAGATGCTACCGAAGCTAGGTTGGCTCTGCAGGCTGTGAGCGCTGTGCTGGTGGTGCAGGGAACCTGGGACACCACCTGGGCCTTGACTTTGCAGTCTAGTGATCGCCTGCTGCCTCATCATGAAGTCGCGCTGTTGGGCCATGGCTTGCTGTTCTTCCTGCTTCCTGCGCTCCAGGTTATTCTGCTCCTCGGCGGTAAGCGTTCTACCAAAGCTCGGGAACACCCCGCTGAGGGGGGGGATGACACCAGTGTTGCCACTCGGCGAGAATGGGCCAGCCTGGGAGGGGGGGCCGTGGGCAATGCCGATTTGAGGGACAAGGAAGGGCTCGCGCGAGTTGCCGATTCTTCGAATAAGTTGACCCAGGGGCTCGAAATCGGAGTCCTCCACCTTCTTGACGCGGAGGTCGGGTGTGAAGAAGTTGGCTTTGTACCAGTCATTCATCTCGAGACCACTAAAGGGGCCTTGGACATGACCCTGAGGATCGAGGTAGACCCAGCGCATACGGTCAGGCATGACCATCTGACGAACCGGAGCCGCGCCGAATTCGGTGCCAGTTGAAGCCCCGGGGGTGAATGACTGAGGGTGGCCGACGCCGGGAGCTCCGGGATGGGAGGGATCGGAACCGCCGAAAACGCTGTGAGAACGGGTAGGGTCGGAGGGGAACATCTCCTCGAACACGCCGCCCCTACCGGTTCGAAGCGGGCTGCCCGCGTCTCGTGGTACTGCATTGAAGTTATTCCGACCGATGGCACCAAGAGGGTTGCCCTGACGAAGGTCAGGGAGCGAGTCGCTCAAGTTCTCCTGCTGCTCGTGACCCTGCATCTGAGCCTGCATCGCCGGAGGGAAAAGAGAGCCCAGCTTGCTGCGGCCGATGGTTCCAGCTCCACCAAGGCCGCCAGCGCTGGCTGGGCCGAAGACGCCGGCGCCAATGCTCGACAAGCCCGGTGATTGAAGCTCGGTACCCATGGGACTGAAGAGGGAGTTTCCAAACACTCCACCAAAGCCAGCGCGCTCGCGATCGGGGGTACCAGTAGACATGGGAACAGGCCAGCCAGATGCATAGCCTCGAGGCCCAGCGCTGCTGGTCTGACTACGATCGCTGCCGTCAAAAGCATGAGTGGGAAAGCCGCGCGACGACATGGCGTTGAACCCGGGGTTCTGCTCGCCGCCGCCAATGGCCGCGCCATGAGGCTTCTCGGCGGCGGCTTCGTCATGGGACTCGCCACGGTCGGCCGGAGGGCTGCGGTAGGGGTTCGTCTCGGACGGGCTCGCAGGGCCTTGCTCGTTCTCGGCTTGATGTCCGAGGTTGAGCCCAGCCATGCCGAAGTCGCCAGTCGAGCCCTTGACAGGTGTCTCGAACATACCGATGTTGCTGGGGTTCAGGATCGGGGGAGGGCTGGTGTCTTGGGCACCACCCAGCGCGGCGCTGCCAGAGAGGTTGTCGTCGCCTCCGAAGGGATCGGTGTCGGTTCGGGGTCGAGAACGCCAAGATCGAGTCGGGTCGGGGGTGGAGGCCTCGTTCGTCTTGCCGGAGGGGTTGTCGGTACCATCCTTGTTCATGAGGTTGGCGAAGCGGCTTCCGCCACGGCTGCCTGTGCCGATGGTCGAAGTAGGAGTTGGCAGAGCGAACTGGCCGAAACTACCCATACCGCCACCACTGCCGCTGCCACCACCGCCAATACCACCAGGTGCAGAGGGTTGAGATGAGGCTCCCCATAGTGAACTGATGTTGGCGCCCATGCTAGGGTTACCAGTCGTGTTGCTACGCGTCAGGTTTCCGTAAGGCGCCTTGGGCTGTGCCAGGTTCTGCGGCTGCCCGGCTCCTTCGTCCTCGCCAGGGTCCTGCTCCTTGACGTCGTTGTTCTTGCGACCGAACAAGAAGGCGTCGTCGCCGCGGGCAAAACGCGCCGCGCTCGGAGACGCAAGCGGACCGGTGCCGAAAGGATTGGAGTCGGTCGTCTCTCGGCGTCGGGTTCCGGGTCTGGAGGCAGACGACGGCGATGCCAATCCGTATCCGGCGGCACTACCATGCGACAGAGAAGCCTTCCTTCCATTCGTTCCAGGACCCTGATTCCCCTCCTGTTTTTGAAGGGGCGGCTTCAGAGGAGAGTTGACATCGGATGCGAATGCCTGTCCTACATTAGTCCCCGTTACCTGGTAGTTGTCGGGTCCGTCTAGCCAACGCACCTCCTTCTCCTCTTCAGACAAGCCATTGACGCCGACGGGGTGACCATCCCCCCGTGGGTTCCAACAGGCGGCGGGATCTTGAGAGTTGTGGTTATTGTTGGTCTTGCCCCAGCCCCGCGCAGCGCCACCGTTTGTCTGCCCTGGAGTCCATCCCGATTCAAACACGTTGGTAGTGTCTATTTCCGCCGTCCCTTGCTTGAACACACCTAGAATCGACTCCTTCTGGTACTGTGAAGGAGCTGAGTAGTCGTACGTCGCGGGTCCCGGCGTCTGGGGGATGGCGGCGGATTCGAGGGAAGTGGCGGGGAAGGCGTTTTCGGATGATGCCGCGGGTTGGGACGGGTGGCCGGGTGTCATTGAGGATCGCCGGAAGGTCAGGGTGCCGTTAGCTCTGCCGTCACGTCGAGCCCTGCTCATGGTGTTAGCGTGATATTCGAATTCAGTCGCGCGGTGGGCAGTAAGTTTTGTTGGTGATGCGACAGCGTCTGATGTCGCCACCGCCGTTGCAGCGTCCTGTACTGTGCAACACGCACACGCACACACACGCACAAGCCAGACAGACATGCATCCCCCCCAACTTACAACGAAGGGGAAACTTTGCGAAATGGTGACGAGCCAGGAAGAAAACACAAAGGAGCTGCTACTGACCATTCCCCACTTCCAGCTCCGCGACCGTCGGGGCGACCGCTTCTCGCGTCGCGGCTGGAGTTTTGGCCGGCGGCGGCCGAGGCAAAGCTCGATGGTAGATTCGAAGGCATAGCGGGTGATGATGCTCAAAAGTAGGTGTTTTGAGGCTGAAAAAAGATTCGGATGGCGCAGGTAGGTATGGTGGGTTGGATGGTTTTTTTTTTTTTAATTCGGGATTTGCTGATCGATCTCTCGTGGACAAGACACGAAAGATGGTAAGTGTTGATTGGTGATGGCGCGCGACCTGTGTTGGCAGGGGGGCGATGATGCAGGTGGAGTGATGGGTGATACAGATAGCTGATGTCAGGCTTGCTAAACGATGGATTGATCGAGATACCGAAAAGGTCGATTCGCGAGCGTATGCGGTTCGTCGTGCGAGGGTGGGTGAGGAGGGTGGGTGAGCTGTCTCGTCGAAAAAATCAGAGGTTTGAAAGGAAAATTGCCAGCTCGGTAGGACCCACGATGTGTGGACCAGGGAGGAAGAACTGTGGGAACCAGAGAGGCGCTAGGCCCGGAGGGGGCAAGAGCCGTGGTTTATCCGGTCCCGGCCACACGTTTTCCTCTACGTCCGTGAAGTGCCGGGAAGGATGAGGTAAGGGAAGGTGGGAAGGTGCGGATGACGTTGAGGCCTGGCCGTGCCGTACCTGCCTTGCCGCGCTCCGTCCAGTCCAGTCCAGGTTAATTAGTTAATGCGCTTCCCCAGATTCCTTCAGACGTACAACATAGCATGTGTTCCCTACGGCAGTTTGGGATGTATTCCAATGGCATCTTTGATTTTTCTCGTCTTCCATCATCGTTCCATTGGCTTCTATTTAGCCTGAACGAGATGCCTACCCAACTACCTACCTGCCTAGCTAACCAAGTAAAAGCATCGAGTCATTCGTCTTCTCGCCTCTCTCGCAATCATTGCGACCCAAGTCTCTACTATGTAGGCAAATCGTACGACGAGGGTGTCATCACGTGCGTCACACGTGACCCCACCCTGGGGCGTGGAGATGTAGGTAGGTAGGTAGGCAGGTAGGTACACTTCCGACATTTTTGTCTTTTTCCCCCCTCACAGGGCGGACGACAGCGGTGCAAGATCCGACCCAAAAGAGCAGTCAGTGGCTTTTGGGTTATTGGGCTGTGCTGCAGGGCACCATGGTGGGTGCACACCTAGGTAGATCAGGTCTGCTTACCTACATAGTACCTAGGTACCTCTATAGGTAGATAGATACCTCCCTACCTAGGTAGGTTGTAGATCGACCACCCCCTGGAGGCTAGGTACCTAGCAGCCTAGGTAGCTAAGCTTTTCAGGGGTAACCCTCTAGGAGTAAGTACCTACATACCTAGGTAAGTTAGCTCAAGCTCCCCAACATCTGTCTGTCGTTTAAAGCTTCCTTTTTCTGAGGAGCGCATACTTGTACATTACTCTATTTGAAATTGAGACAGCCAGGGCATCGACTTCTGTCTCCGAATACCTACAGAGGCCTGGGTGAGAATATGCCTGCGGGTGGCAAAGGAACGGACGTCTGAAGAGGCATCATGCGAGCGAGCAGAATGGCAGTGTGGCTGGCATACACAGGTTACCTACCTACCCACACCCACGACATGTGTCCTCTCCGGACAGTCGTGTTTGTTCCACCCACACACTTTCAACTCATATCATTCGCTCCTACCTACTCCTGCTATGCTCCTGCTGTGCTCACGCTCATGCTCATGCTCATGCTCATGCTCATACTCATGCATATTCATATGCCCTCCCTCCCCCATCTCACTCTTCATCTCATCTCATCTCGTCTCATGTCTACTACCACCGGCCAGTCAGAATCTCTCGGCCATGAATCGTAATCTTCAGCTCCAAGACCAAGCTCATTGGCCAAAGGCTTATAACAATGCTCGAGGGCCATTTAAGCGTTCGTGCTTGTTTCATGCCACAAACGGCCTTCTGAGCTTGAACACCAGCCCGCCCTTTGACTTTCCAATTCCAAGGCGCCGTCCGTCTGTCTTCGCCTTGAAAAGTCGCCCGAGGTGAGGAGGGGACACCATCACATACGCTAATGTGACGTTCGTTGGTTGGTTCCCCTCATTCACATAAACCTACTATTAGCCAGCTAGCTAGGTACCTAGCTGCCTTGACTTGCCTCACCTCCCCCCCCATGCCGCGTGAACGTCATGCTCAACAGTTGAGACTGCCACCTGATGATATTCTGTGGTCCGAAGATCTAGTGGTAGACATTACCTACTCAACCGGCTCCACGTGCCTTGTACGGAGCAGATCCCAAGCGCAATCCTCAGCAACTTGGTTGCCCGGCCAGCCAGCTAAAGAACACCTTGCGCATGTCAGATGCTGTCGTTGTGTGCTCCTGCTGCGACCGAGTAGCTCTCCTCATGCCTTCTAGCCATGTCTTGTTTGTGAAACTCACCGTCGGATCGCGGTTTGCATCGTCCAATTTCGGCCGAGCCAGCTCCAACACTAATCCGCGTTGGTGCGCCCGCTCATCTCAAAGCTCAGACTACCTACCTACCCCTCCCAAGCTGGCTGGGGGCGTTGTTTATCACCGGCGTCCCTCGGCTGTTTCGTCTGCCCGGCACCCCCTCGTTTGACGACATATCATAGTCTCTCAACAACGCTGTCCGGAGAGTTGGCGTTTCGCTAACCTGACAAACATGTCACGACCCGGTTTGCTTTCGCCTGGTGGCTCCGGCCGTGGCGGCCCGTTGCGCGTGGCCGTGGCCCTCCTAAAAAGCCGGCTGATGAGGTTCTTTGGCCTCTTTGCTGCGCTCCTTTTCGGTATCCGGATCTTCGTCTTGAACTCGTCGCCGGGCGGGGTCCCGGACGACTACGCGGCCACTAATCCCTGGCGGGACCTCCCTGCGAGCCCCGCCGTCCACGAGACCATCCGGGAGGTCCTCTTCGTTGGGGACACGCTCCGGGACGGCATGCTGCCCACGTCCATGCCGGGCGACAACTACGACATGTACTCGGCTATGCTGAGCAGCCTCGAGACCAGGACCGACCTCACCTGGCTCGTGGTCCAAGAGACCAGTATCGACAAGACTATCATGGCCATCGCCAATCGCGGTGGTTATCACAGCCCCATTCCGGAAGAGCCGCATGACTTGCACAGGCGCGCCGAGAGTCTCCATCACCATTGGTCCACGCTCGCTGCTGCCAAAGACAAGCCAGATCGATGGGACGCTCGGTTCGACACCACCTCTATCCCTCCGCTTGTCAGCAGGCACACCCCGGGCTCCGGGGCAAAGGTAGACTCTTCAGATCTGGGCTTGACGGCTGAGCAAAAGCTGGTGGCAGATGCCAAGTACAAAGCCTACCGAAAGCGCCGAGACCGCGCTGTGTCGTACCTCAAGAGCCACCCGCCCAAACCCATGGCTTGGGTACCGGTCCAGACAGAGCCGGAGAAGTCTCGAAGCGTCTGGGAGACACTATTCGATGATGGAATCGTGCAGGCCGGCCGGAAAGTGATGGGAGGCAAGCTGGCTGGGAACCCCATGTTCAAACCCGTGTATCGCGATCTCATCACGGAGCGCGTCCCCTACGACTGGGTCAACCCGGATGAGCCGATAGCGGAGTACAGCGAGAAGGAACACATAACGGAGATGGAAGCGTTCCGGGAGGAATCGCGTGCCAGACATGAGAGGACGGGTCTGCAGGCGAAGTTCCAGGAGGAGCTTAGGGCCGAGGAGAGGCTGAAGCGTGGAGAGAAGCAGGAACTATGATGGGCATGGGCAGATGAACGAGCAGTCTCACAGTACCATGATGGGCCAATCCACGCCATGCATTGACAAACAGCTTTTGATTTCCATTCAGATCCATCACTAGTCATGATAACAAAAAGGAAATGCCGGGACTCGTCTCTTAGTCAGCCAGTAACTTTTTACCTAGGTCTCCGTAGGTAGTCATACAAGCACCGGCGTGACACTCTAGTCAGATTCAATCTTCCCCACACATCGAACCGCCATCCTAGAATCTTAGCCACTCCAACTCCTGGGCTCCTGCCCACACGTGCAGACTGCGTCCGGCGGACTCACCCCCTCGGGAGCATCTCGATCTCCGGGTCGGGTGAGAAAAAAGGGCTCAGTAGCCGGACAGCACGGCGCCGATGGAAGCCAGGGCCGGGACGGCCTGGATGAAGAAGATGCGGGGGTTCGCCGTGGCGCCACCGTACGCGCCGGCGGCGACGATGCAGCCGAGGAAGAAGAGGCGGATCTGCCGGGCGAACTCGGGGACGGGGTGGGCGAGGCCCCAGACGAGGCCGGCGGCGAGGAACCCGTTGTACAGGCCCTGGTTGGCGGCCAGCGTCTTGGTCTTCTCGGCGAAGTCGGCCGTCAGCTTGAAGGCCTTGCGGCCGCGCGGGGAGGTCCAGAGAAACATCTCGAGCACGAGGATGTAGCCGTGCAGGCCGGCCATGAGGCCTGTCGCGGTGGCGCCGATGAAGCCCATTGTTGCTGGAAGGGGGGTGGGTGACTGGCGGCGGTCTCCCTTTTGTTTTTTTTGTTTCTACTTTCTTTGGTGAGGTTGGCGGGATGGAGCGCAAAGCTTGTCAGGTGAGAATGGTGTCGGGATTGGGAGGGATGAGAAGGGAGCGGCGATGCTTCTCCATGTCTCAGACAGAACCGGCCCCGGCTGGGTTTTTGCAAAGCGCCTCGGCTGAGTTGGGGGCCAAAGGTGTCGGCATGAAAATAGCAGCGGAACGGAAAAACGATGAGATCGTGAGGGCGTCCCCCAGGTCCACGTCGTATTTGCATCCATACGCTCGACAGATTGGGCAAGTCGCGAGTCAGTAAGCCACAGACGGATAAAACCTCACCTACAAGCTCTCCCATACTTTATACTACTGTCTTTAGACTTTTTCACTTGGAAAGTAATCATAACTGAAAACTGAATCGTGTCATCTATATTGTTTTCATTCTGCATTTATGGTGATACCATGGTCCGCGCTATATGCTTATTGCTGGCTAGTACCAAGTAGCCAAGAGCTCATCATGTTCAGACGAGATTGTGGTGGCCATGACCTTATGAAACGGACGTCGGCGACATGTGGAAATATGATACGCAGTATATACAGTACGTCTGCTTCCGGACATTCAAGTTCATTAGTCTCAATTGCATAACTGTTCCATAACGTGACGCCGTCCAGCCAACTGGTCCTACAGACCGTATTAGTACCATGCAGGCCAGCATGAAGGTGGTTGACGTTGACATCGCTGTCGCCGCCCTGACGGCCGCCACGGCGCTTGTGCCAACACCTGTTCTCTCTAGAACAGCTGATCTCACCCCCGTAACGACAGATATCAATGCGCAGTGACTGTCAGCAGCTGGGCGTGCTAAGCACAGCAGGCAAGCGTCCCTTTGTCGGCTTTGGAAGGGCGGCGGAATCTTTGACTGACCTAATCGCATAGAGGCCAGCAAGGAAAATTACTCGTCGTGTGAGTGTACCAAGAAGGCGACTGAGGTCCCTGGACAAGTTCTGCCATCCGTCGGAGAGGTTATCCGACCATCCGAGGCGTGAAACGGGGACATGGCTGCGTTCTGACACCATCCCTGTCACGTCGTCGATATGATATGGGTTGTTGCGGGCTGGATTAGAAAAGGGAAAGAAAATAGGGGCAGACGAATGGAATATAGCATCGTGTCTTCGCTTTTCAATCATCTCCAACACTCTTCGGGACGTTTAATAAAAACCCCAGCAGCATATCGGGTGTCTTTTCCACACCAAAATTGACAAGGTTCGCTTCGAACCATTGATTCGATCGGTTTTGGAGGTCTCACACTCGCCCAAACTTTCAGGCACTGCATGTTGGTGAGGGAATACAATCAGTATAAATTGAAAACTTGTGTAATGTCACATTAATTGGGTTTCAGCTTGGCAAAAGAACTCTTTGGTGGCGCTCTGTGTTTGTTTTTCGGTTTCACAGCTCATTAAAAGCCGAGATCGGAGTTAATGTCACTCCCGACGCTGACGATACGGCGTCCTTCCCCTTTGGCTTTGGGTATGCAGCCCACACACATAAACCACAAAATATCAAAAGCTGGCAAGAACATCTCAATTTTGCAGTGGGAAAGTGTCGGAGAAGCCGCCATCCAAATGCTATCAACATGCTGCTGCTTCCTTGTACGGCGAGATGTCACCGTCAATCGATGACAAGCAACCGAAAAGTGGAACCAGACTCCTCACTCACGTGACAAGCAACTACCGAGTACGTACTGTCAGAATTTGGAAGAGGAAGGAAAGGGGGGGGAACTCCCTTCCTGCAGGGGGGTCGTAAGGGTGCACTTGCAGGGGTACGTATTCCATGACCTTCCTCGATGCTTGTCGCGTGCCTGCCCAGCTCCAAGACGCGAACGCTAATTGCTTCCCACCGCGGCGCGTCTCACCACACTACCCTTGATACCATCAACCATCGATCGTACGAAGTAGGATTCGACCGCTGACCGGGAACCAGAATCTGTACCAGACGTCTGTCATACAACCATCCAACCCACTACGCTAGCTAGCCTTGGCCGTTTTTACTCCAGCCTTGCCTTACATAGCTTCGATTCCGGTCAAGCTTTTTTCATCCCCTCACTTCACGAAAGAGGAGACAACACACGCAACCTAATAGTACCACCGCGACCGTCTTCGGCCTCGCTACCCATGGGTCCAACGTAAGCCCTAACCCGGTTTCACGACGCATCATTTTGCCAGATTGCGCAGTGTGTGTCGCTCTTCTCGGCCCAGTCGTATCGAGTGTTACACCTGATCACCCCGACCCACAGTCTCAAGATGCCTCCGATCAAGGTGGAGGGCATCAAGGCTGAGCGCCACGAAGATAGCCTAAACAGCCTACCTATGACCCCCGACACTATGTTGCAGCGCTCAGCTCAAGCTTTTGCTGCTTCTCCGCATGCCGCGTCCCCGGATGTCACAGCTCCGTCGTCGGCCGCTACTCTTCCGCCCGGCACGCCGCTCCGCCGAGTCAAGGCCGAGCCGGGTTCTGCCCAGCATCTCAAACAAGAGAAAATCCACCCCACCATGAACTCCGATATACCAGCCCATAGCGCTTCGGTGCCGGTGGCGGCCCCACTGCCCGTCTCTCCGCAAGACGTCGGGGAGAGGGAGTCTCAGGAGGCAGACCCCCTCGAGCAATGGACTACAGAGACATCGCCCGAAGTTCTGGAGGAAGGAGTCAAGATTGGCATGGAGCTGCTCGAAAGCATCAAGGTCCCTCTCGGTCTCACCTCCTCTCTCCCAGAAACCCAAGCCTCGGCGTGGCTAAAGGCTATCAACGACATTCAAAGCCGCTCTCAGCCACCCAAGACCATTGTCGGTGTCGTTGGCAACACGGGCGCAGGCAAAAGCTCTGTCATTAACGCCCTGCTCGACGAAGAGCGGCTTCTTCCTACTAACTGCCTGCGCGCCTGCACTGCTTCCCCGACTGAGATTTCCTATAACCACTCCCAGAATCCCGAGGAGCTTTACCGCTCCGAAATCGAGTTCATCTCACAGGAGGACTGGAAGAAAGAGCTCAAGACACTCTTCACTGATCTTCTGGACGACAGCGGCCACATCTCGCGTGACTGCACCAACGAAGACAGCGAGGCCGGCATCGCGTACGCCAAGATTAGGTCTGTCTACCCTACCAAGACAAAGGAGATGATTGCCGAGAGTAGCCCCGAGAAACTGGCCAACGAGCCCGCAGTCGCCCGCGTTCTGGGCACCGTCAAGAAGCTCACGGCGACTACGGCCAAGGACCTCTATGCTAGCATGCAGCGCTATGTCGACAGCAAGGAGAAGAACCCGCATAGCAAAAAGAACGTACAGATGGAGTTCTGGCCGCTGATCAAAGTGGTCCGCATCTTCGTCAAGGCCAATGCCCTGTCCACTGGTGCTGTCGTCGTCGACCTGCCCGGCGTGCAAGACTCCAACGCCGCCAGAGCCGCTGTCGCACAAAATTACATGAAATCTTGCACTGGTCTCTGGATCGTCGCCCCCATCAACCGTGCAGTCGACGACAAGACCGCCAAGTCCCTCTTGGGCGACTCCTTCAAACGCCAGCTCAAGTACGACGGCATATACTCGGCCGTCACCTTCATTTGCTCCAAGACGGATGACATCTCAGTGACTGAGGCTGCTGAGAGTCTCGACATCGAATCCGACATAGCCGAGTCCTGGGCCAGGATCGAAGGCTTTCGACGCAAGCTTCGAGACCTTAAGCAGGAACTCAGCAATGCCAGAGACGAAAAGTCGGATCTTATCGAATGCCTTGAGCAGGCCGACAGCGACTGGGACAAGTGGGACGAACTCGCAAACAAATGTGCGGATGGCGAAACTGTCTACGCTCCTTCGGAGAAGAGCAAGAAACGCAAGCGCGGATCATCGTCGACCAAGAGCCGCAAGAACCGTAGATCGTCTGATTCTGACGATAGCTCCGATGAGTCTGATTCTAACTCGGATAGTGATAAGGAAAACAACCCCGACTACGAGAATCGACAGCCTATAACCGAGGATAAGATCCAAGAGAAACTGTCCGAGCTCAAGAATCTGAGGAAGGAGATCCGCCAGAGCCGCAAGGAGGTGGATGCAAAGCTTTCTGACATTCGACAGGAAATCAAAAAGGTTCAGTCGGAGGAGGAGCGACTTCTGGGCAAGGTCAAGTCTATTTGCATCCAGGGGCGAAACGCATACTCGAAGGGTGCCATCCAAAGAGACTTTGCTATGGGTATCAAGGAGTAAGCTGTCCCCATCTTGGTTCTGCTAACCGCGATTACTGACTGCCGTAGACTGGACCAAGAGGCTGCCATCGAAGAGAACGAGCAGACTTTCAACCCCGACGAAGACATTCGCGACTATGACGAGGTTGCTCGGAATCTGCCAGTGTTCTGTGTTAGCAGTCGCGCTTATCAAAAGATGCGAGGCAGGCTGCAGAAAGATGATTTCAATAACGATGGCTTCCGTGACGTCGAGGAGACCGAGGTCCCGCAACTCCAACAGCACGCGAAAAAGCTTACCGAGAGCGGCCGGGCCGCCAATTGTCGTCGCTTTCTCAACGATTTGAGACAGCTTCTCAACTCGATGCGGATGTGGGCTGCCAATGATGGAACTCGGGCTCAAATGACGGACCGAGACAAGTGGAACGACGAGACCAGACTTAGAGCCCAACTGTCCAGTCTGGAAAAGGTTCGTTGGTAGCTGACTTGTAAGACCGAGCATTCACTAAGTTTCCCACCAGGCCTTCACCAAAGCAGTCGATGAGTGTCTCGCTGCCATCAAGGAGGCTCTGTCTGAGAGCATCTATGACTCCTTCAACCAGTCCATCCCAGCCGCATCAGATGCTGCTGTTCCCACAGCATCGGGCTGGGGGGCGCATCGCAGCGAGGGCGGCATGTTCTGGGCCACCTACAAGGCAACCTGCCGCAGGGCCGGTGTGTATACTGGGGCCTCTGGTCCTCGCGACTTCAATGCAGAGCTGTTTGAGCCCATCTCTCGACAGCTCGCCACTGGATGGGAGCGAGCTTTCCAGCGCCGCCTTCCACAGGCCCTCGAGGGTTTCGCCATAAGCGCTCGGTTGCTGCTGGAAGAGTTCCACCGCAATGCCGTCTCAAGCTCGCAGGAGCGCGGTGATAACTTCGCTGGTATCAACATGCTCAGCAATCAGCTACGAACACACACAGCTCGTTTGAAAGAGATTCCTGCGATGATTCGCACGGTTGTCCAAGAACTTCAGCGCGAGGCCAGCCGCGGCTTTCACCCGGTCATTCAGCAGGAAATGCAGCCGGCATACGATATCTGTGTCGCCGAGTCTGGTACGTCCTACCCAGATCCTCATCCCTACCTGCCCCGGCACTCACTGACATATAATGGGTATAGGTCCTGGCTCCTACGCTCGTATGAAGAGTCACATGGTCAACCACGTCGAGAACTCCCGACACACCATGTTCCGTCACTCCACCGACAGTGTCAAGGAGCAGCTTCAAGAGTTGTGTAGCCGGGTTGAGCACGAGATTGCCCAGCAAGTGCAGGATATCTACAACCTGTTAGCTCGAGACTACTTGGCCGTGATTGTGGGCGTCGACAACAACGCCAAGCACACCAGCCTCCCGCGCTCTGAGCGTTTGCTTCGGGCCGAAATGCGTCCCATCCTGGAGACTACGGGGCAGTGGTTTGCTCGTTCCAACCGTTCCGGCTCCAAAGACGGCCCAGAAGCTGCAGGTGCACCTGATGACCAGGACGATCCTTTTGCCGACGATTATGGAACTGGTTCGAAAGACGTACCGGCTCCGACGCTCGGTAGCGGCGTCGACCTAGCGGCCGTCAAGAGCGAGCCATTTTACTAGATGTGTCGCTTGAGCATTCGTATCCCGGCGACTGGCAGAATTCTTAGAGAAAGGGGAAAAGCACGGGTGAATTTGGTCTCGAGCTGCATTCTGGGCGTTAACTTGCAGAACTTGCTGCCTCGGTAATCGGGCTTGATGGGGAAAAGCGGGTTTCAATTTATCTTGTGGTGGATGAAAAATACCCAGTTGCTTTGTTCTTTCTTTAGCGTTTTGTAATCCGAGGAACACTCGCAAAGAATATTAGCGCTTTCTTTCCACAATCATATCCTCGTGATGTCGTGGCCTGGCTAGATCTCATCGCTTTGCAACCAAGGATTCCGTCCCGCGGCGTCGTAGGCCAGCCATGGCTGAGATTGCCCGGCATCAGCTCGTATAGGTCGATCAAGGTTTATATTATCTATCCCAAGAGATATTCTCGACGTTTGTGGCTGTGATCAAACCTTGAGTGTCTGTGACCCGCGAACTCAGTTAATGGGTCAAATACCCGGATACTACCTTCAGTATGTCTTCCAAAACCTGATGTGGTGTTGTGAGCATGGTACTTTTGTGTTTTAGTAGCTGTGTTAGACCATTGTGTACATGTACGACCCGACGGTGGACCGCCTCGTATTTGCACTTCAGTAGAGATTCAAAGAACGGATGCAATGGAGTCTTGGTTAAGGGACATAAGCAGGAGCCGGAGTTCTCGGTGGTCGTGGCGGTATCTTTCTCTCATCGTCGCACTGTGGTCCCGAGACACCGAGCCTCACGTCATCCCATATTACTATTCGAAATAAGTGAGTGGTCACTGACGTTAGTACGTCGTATCTCAAAGCTTTCCAAAGCCACTTCGGCCATGTATCCCCTCGACGACAACACAGGAGGCCACTCCCACCACTGGCCGCGAAACGTCTTCCCAAGGACAGCGTACTTCCACAGCGACCGCCGAGAAGGCGTCTCCGTCGTGGATGACGAGACGCCGAACGACGGACGGTGGGACCTGCAAGATTTCCTCATCTTCAAGTGTCTCGACCACTTCTGGCTGCCCAGCGATGCCGGGCTCTCGGCCGCCGAGTGTTTGAGCGTCACGGCCGTTATCACGGTCAACATCGGGGTTCTCCTCCCAAGGCAGCCTGTCCTCGAGCGGCCGTAGACCATAGAAGGCCCTGTCAGAGGGGATCCCCGTTGAAGTCCATCTGCGCAACGCTAGCGGCGCATGAGCCCTTGAGACCGGCATCGTCGGTCCCAAAACATCTGTCATCGGAATGAATGGCAAGGCGAACACGGTCTACAACCCAGCGGCCTCTGTCCGCGTTCGTACTGAGCTCGGACGTACTGCTGCGCAAGCTCTCAGGGGAGGCCCGGGGCGCTCAAGGAAGACGACGAGGCATGTGACGACTGCGACTTTTGAACCTGGGAAGGCGGGACGGTGCCTTTGCGCGCGCTTCGTGCGTTGACGTGGGGACGGGGGACCTCGACGGCGCGTTCCGGTGACCTGAACGAAGCCTTGGGGCGAGCGCGTAACGCTGTCTTTGGGTAAGTGATGAGCATGCGCGCACGCACACACACACACACGCCCCCCTTCCCCCTTCTCTTTTCTTCTGCGTCGGGGATTTTTCGACGCCGACGACGAAGGCAATCTAACTATGACACGCGGTATGAGAACCGCAAGCTGACGAGCGCATCGTCGTGTTATTCGGTCGTAACCGGCTGGGGGGGGGGGGGGGTAACAACGATGGCCTGGTCGAGACTGGAAACATCACTGCGCCCCAAAGCCAAACGCCTTGCTCTGCGCTTCTCCCGGGATCTCCTTGCCTTTCCTCCGCAACCACGTGTACGCGCTTACAGAGTACGGCCGCGACTCGAGTCGGATGCGCGTCTACGGCTGCCGTTCTCAGCTCGTACCGAAAACGGGTTGAAACCACCGGGACCTCTTTTCGGGTCACAGGGACCTCGTGGCTATCTCCAGGCGATTAACGCCGATCGCGTGATAATCGCCTCCTCAGCCCCTCCTTGCCTGGCGTTCTATGACGCCTTGGTGTGGCCTCGCCGATGTCGCGAACCTTGAGTTGTCCTAAGTCCTAAACATGGCATCTTTGGTGGGTTCATTTTTTACTACGTCTGGTCAAGATCGCGCATGCGGCTTCGTGTGGTACAGCCTTGTACTCGTACCATGGGTGATGTGATCGGTACCAAGCAGACAGATTGCAGGGCAAAACCTACTCTCCCCCCCTAGCTTTACATCCTCCACCTCTAAGTTAACAGACATAAAGGACTTGATTTAAAAAGAATTTCTATTTACTGTATATAACTATAAGAAACTAACTGTTAAGAAGGATGCTTCATAAAGTAACTTTCTTTAAAAATTAATCTGTTTATTTATTTTTTAGATGCACTTAAGATTAATCAAGGTGTTACTGTTTTCTTTTTTTCCTGCTGGAAAGGCAAGAAGCTAAGCGAGTAACTTAGGCTAGTACTTTACTGATTACCTAATCAGTTGTCCTGCAATCTGTCTGCTTAGTAACGCCTATCGTTGAGAGCAGAATGCCCCTTGGACAGAACTCTGGGTTCAGACGGACTTTTCATCTTCCTGGGGCGCCGCGCTCGGCTGCCCCCCGTAAGTCCGCCATCCTCAAGGCATTCGTCCGAGACAAGTCGAGATCTGTTCGAATCGGCATGTTTGAAACAAAGTCGCGAGTTTTCCTTCGTCTGCTTGTTTGTCCGCTGCTCGTCCGCGGTTCGTCCGCGAGTGCTGCCATGAAATCTTTCTTCTTCTTCTTCTTGTGTTGTGTTTCTGCAAGGACCACTCTTGGGCTTTCGAGCAACCTTTTCCGTCGCGTCCCATCGATAAAAGCGTCCGATGGGCTTGGCGTAATGTCCGACGACACAAACCCCCCTTTGCGGACTGGCTTCCGGTCCACTAAGGGCGCGACAACCGCTGCAGGTGGCGTGATTTATGCTTCATCGCAGGTCGCTGTTTACTCAGTAGCCACCCACCCATAACAACAATGCTACCTGATTCATCAATCATCGTCGCCAAGCCGCCATTTGAACGCTCACAGAATTCGGTTGGACGGGTGCTGAATTCTGTCTGGTTAACTCGTTGGCATATGACCGACCGTGGCCATCCACTGCCACATCGACAATACCCGAAGACTTGTCTGTCGCTTCTCTGCGCAAAGGGGTTGGGTGATTACGCATAGTCATCTCATGACGTGACTGGCCCCTTGATGGTTCAAATCTTTAATCAGGATGTCAGATGAATTGAACAAAACTTTCTACGATAGACACGTGGGATGTGATCCGCGTAATTTCGGCAATATATTCAAAACACTGCCAGGCGGCCGATACCATGTCAAAACCGTCTTTTCTTTTCGGCCCTCGATCTGTTGGGCGATCTAAACTCGGTTCCAGCAACCCTCTCTTTCCAACTCATGTCGGAAATCCCACGCGCCATGCATACTTCTCCCAACCCGGTTGACTCGGTGCTATAAGTGACGAAGCGACTCATGGTGTCAGGGTTGACGTCTTCTCTGATACTATACTGTTGTGTTGAGTGTTGGGCATGATACTGATACTGTGCTTTTCAACTGTGTTACCATCAATCTGTGCCAGTACAACCCTGAAGGGCCCGCCTTGCCGATGCATCTTAGTCTCGTCGGATACACCGGAATGTTTATAACCCGTGCCTGGAACTGAGGTACGTTATTACCAAGCCGCCATTGTCAAGGCAGTTGGTTCCTCGCGAGTTGCCAGGTACACAGAAATAGTGAGAACAGGTAGAAAAAACACTGTATAAGTAGCATGCCCAATACTCGACACAATAGCCCGTGCTTGAAACAAACGCCATCGATCTTGGCTTCTTGATGTCGGTCTTATGTCTTCTTGTTCAACAGATGGCGTCTGTCACGCGAGATCGCAGATCCTTTCCACGCGAGACTGGGAAGGTGCGTCGCATTAATGCCCCATTGGTAAGCTAGTCAAACTCAAAGTTGCTCGAGATGACCGTTATCTTCATGCCCTTGTCACCCCCACATGCGTCGTAAGTCTCCGGGACGTCGGCTTTTTAATACTAAACGCAGCAGAAGTCCAAATCACACCTGATTACATGTATATATACTCGGTATTACAAATCGGGTCAACCGTGTCCGTGACGGTCTCGGTGCCGCAGCCTGTCGGCGTCTTTGTTCAAAGGTTCAGTATCATGACTACTTCTCATCCTGTCGCACGATCTTGGTAGTGTCTTGACTCGTTTAATGGCACAACAAGATAGCTGGGCTGTTTCTATGAGGTTCGATATTGTTTCAAGGATCGAGATTGCTCATGGGAGTTTCACTTAGAGCAGTCCGTCACAGAACCAGTCCCGTTACTTGCGGACAGCAATCGATTAACACGTGCCTGCATCACCGGTGATGGCAATATAATACGCTGTAGAAGCGAAGGAAAAACGACGTGCGCTCCCCATGGCGTATACAACCAAAGTCGGCACTTTCAAAACCAAGATACGTATCCGATGCGATATGTCACTGGTCCACAATGATACGACAATACAGTCGGGCCCGGTACTTGTCCGTGCCGTTGGCTCATTGGTGATTTGGTCTATAGACGTAAAAGTATCCATGTCAGAATCGCAATTTGGGCCACTACCACATATGCCGGTCTAGAATCATTGCTGGATTCGCGACTTTCCCCGTTTTCTGCTCGTGGTTTCAACGCTCAACTCTCTTGAGACCGCGCCAATGAGCATACGCGTTGTCGACAGCCATGTCAGCGTAGACCAGGACCCTGCAAACTCTATTTCACGCACATGCCTCTTGTCATTCCATAACGCCTCCTCTCCCAGATTCTGCCCCCTCCCCCAACTAACCGCCGAAGCAGAATAAAACATGGCACGATGGGGTTTGGACGGAAAAGACCACGATGTGGAAGCATCAGTTCATCGTTGAGCAAATCTGATTTGACCAGAGAAAAAACGATTTTTGCCAATCAATAGTTATTTACAAGTAAACCTCGCCTTTTACTGGAGAAAGCCCTGAATAGCCCCCGTTGAACTCGCTTTGGTGCACTGCTATGCTACATTAATCATACGAGTCGCTCAATGAAGTAAAGCCCCAACCCCTCAGGAATAGTCACCCGGGATCCATTGTCTGCCCTACTCAACCAAGAGAACCCCTTCTAGCCCATTCGGGAGCACCGGGATCCGAAAAAGGCGAGGTGCATAGTTTTGCGCACCAGTCATCAGAGCTTGCCGCCTCCGAATTGCAACTCGTCTGCAATGTCAGGGGAAGACGGCTTATGCGTTCAATCGGAAATATGCAATCCCTTGTTGGTAATGGAGGCGGCTCACGCACTTCCTCCGCTGCCACTGTCACCGCCGCCGTCTGTACTTCTGTCATTTGTTGCGTCCGCAGCTTGCTTCCTCCAAGAAATTTGAGGCTGGCCTTCATGATGCTGCTGTGGGTGTAGCCACTTGATTCCGGAGTCTTGGCGGAGTGGCGTGTAAGGAGGATATTAATAGCCGGGAAACATGCGCAGATCATCCCTATGCTGACCTCGGCGGTCCTGATTGCGCGGTCAGTCTCCATGGGGAGCAATTGTTAAAGTACCAAGCGGCACTGTGGATTTGACCTACATACCCAAGGAGGTTGAAGCGGATGAAGTCCACCGTCTCATCTGTTGTCCGCTGCAGCCTAATCACAATGACCATCCTGGCAAGGCTCGCTGCCGTAGCGATGCCACCCGCGCTGAGCATCGCCACGACTTTCAGCCGTTTCTCCCACGACATTCGGAGGCTCGCCGCAGCAGGTATCGGCAGGATGAGGACGGCCAAGTCGCTAACAGCACTGATGATTGTGTCGGCTACGAATATTGCTCGTTGGTTGAAGCAAGTGGCGCTGACTTTCGGGTTCCAGAACCCGCGGATGGGTCGGCAGATGAAGGTTTTCAGGAAGAAGACCGGGAGATAGTAACCAGCCATCAAGACGATCGTAATGTATATCCCGATTTTCGTCTTGTGGTGAAATCTAAAGACTCTAATCACGATCAGAAGAAGTGCGAGCTTCGTGAAGAACGAGTTTGGGCCGTATACGAGGCTGTCGGCGTATAACCCCAGAGAGGATGTTAACTTAGACGTCCTTCACTTACGGGGAAGGCGAGCTTACCTTCATAAAGCCCTCCAGGTTTTCCTTCGACAGTTCGTAGATGTGATATCCGCCACCGTAGTGACTCACTTACGTCGCAAGAGTCAGCTCAGAGATCGATAGACGGACCGCATGGAACTACTCACTCGCGAGCGCCGTGGCGCCGTAGCCCACCGTTAGGAACTAGTCATGAATTAATATGTTTCATTCCTCGGGGCCGATTGATCCGGCTCTTACCCACGCCAGTACAGCTACCCCTACGAAGTGTGAGCAAGCACCGCCAGATACATAGACACCGCGACGACGAGACTTACAATCTTCGGTATGGAACGGCGGGGCAATGACTGCTTTAGCGAAGATGCGCAGCAGCATGAAAATGGTGACAAGCGTGATTGACAGGATTTGTGAAACGAGATTGATGGTGTGCAGAACGTCTTCTGGGTGTTGCAGGTTGGGTATAACGCCTTCTGGCGGCGGGGCTGCCCCCTCTACGATCGACATATCGCATCGGGTAGCGTGGGGTAAGGCATCGTCGTTCCGCAGTTGCGAGGTGCTCGGAGGGATACACTGGTATTGGGTAGTGAGGAATGCCAGTTTTGTTATTGATCAAGTCCCAATGTCGGCGAGAATGGCATTTTTTGTCTTGATCACGTTTTGGAGTAGAATCGTCGAAGAGTCGGCCCAGGGGGAGAAGCTCTGATATACCTGGCCCCTTAAACGCCGTACGAACCGGCGGCTTGGAGGCATGAACATGGGGGTTTTTTTACCAAGCTGAGGATGTACTGCATGGTGGTTCCCAGCTAGACCAAAGTTAAATAGCAATGCTGAGAGGCTGGCTGCGGGCGTGCATCCCCTGATTCTCAAGGCCCTTGTTCTGCCCAGCGCCCGCACTCTGCACAGAAGAAGCTTATTTACTCGGGCGTGTGGGAGGGTGCCTGCTCCCCGGATTCGACTACAAAAAGCTCACAGAGGCTCATGGTAAGGCAAGTATCCGGACATTATCCGGACACCAATACTGATAGGCACTTGGTTGAAGAGCTGGGTTATTTCGCGTTGGAAGGGTCGACATGGTAGGCTCAGATTCAGGTAGCTGCATGTTTGTTTGTGAAACTCATGTGTTCTTCCAGTCCCTAGACCCAAGAGGAGTCATACTCTCTGACTTGCAACAGAGAAACGGTTCAGAATCGGCGTATCCATGACGCGCGTATTGCCGTCGACTGCTCCCAAGTCCGTAGCGCCAGGCACCTGCCTAGAATGCTTGGCCTCGTTGAAACAGCCGGAAACATGATCTTTTCAGCCCTTATCTTTCGACCTACCTGTTTGGTTTCACGAGTCAAGCAACCGAGGACTTCGCATCGAGAATGTTCCCCACAAACCTTGTGTACCAGAGCGAATCCCCACGTCTGGGGCCGTCCCTGTCTTGCCGCGTGTCCATCTCAAGACGGGTGCTGCAATGGAGGAGCTTGCTCATCAAGTGCAGGGAGAAGCCCACCTCCGACGCTCGGATTTGTGAGCAAAAAAAGAACCCTTGGATCGATTCAGCCCTTTCGATAGATGTCAATGTTGAAAGTGACTGATGGTATTTCATGACTTCTCCTCAAGAACTGCATGTAGCGTTGCGCCTGACTCGCTGGACACCACAAGGGCACTCGTATCCCGGAGAGTTTACTGGCTCATCCCAGCAACTTCTTATCTGGTTACAACTTGGCAAGGCGACATGAGCCCTTCTTCATCCTTTCGTACGCTGTCACTGCTTAAAGTTTGTCACAAGGTCACTGAACAGTTCGTCCTGTCTGACTACCAACCATCGCATGGCGATTTGCCAAGTTTTCGAACCCAGCGGATGTAACAGTTGCCATTTGATCAGCTCGCTACGATGACTGACAAACCCGAAGCAAATGGAAAACCGCATATCCTCTATGCCGTCCCCCCACGAGAGGGGCATATGCGGCCTGCGCTCCAAATCAGCAAGCACCTCCGCGACAACGGCTTCGATATCACTGTTTTGGGAACGAAGAAGTGGCAGGCAACAATCCAAGCAGCTGGAGCTTATTTCAGCCCTATCCTCGGACTATGGAACACGCTCGACGACGCAGCCCGCTGGCCAGATATCGCCCGGGCCCCAAGTCCTGCAGCACGCCTTGCGGCGTCCCTCGATGGCGGATTCGTTTCGCTTTTGCCAAGCGGTCTGGAGTCGATAAGGTTCGCTCTTGCGGCCATTCGCAGGCGACAACCTGGATGCCAAATTATTGTCCTTTCGGACACATGCTTCTCCGGAACGCTGGCTCTGAGGTTGCAGACCGACCTGCCGGAAGGTTTTGAGGAGGGCGAAGCGATCAGAACAATCGGGATCGGAGTTGTGCCGTCTTTCTGGACAAGCCCCGAAAGACCACCCTGGGGATCAGGATTACCCCTCGACCACGAAGAAGGTGGGATAAAGAGGAATATGCAAGCCATTCAAGAGGCTTGGAACGCCGCTGCCGAGGAGCGTGCCAGATGGGTTTTGGCGATGATGAGCTGCGCCAAGGACGTCGAATCCTTGTACGACGACCTCTCGCCCACGATCCAACACCCTTTTTGGGATGCTTCAACCATCTGCCACGACACGACACTTCAAATGTGCCTTCCCAGCCTCGAGCCTCGATCGTCAGACTGGCCAGAGAAAATCAAGTTCGCGGGCACACTGCCAATCAAGCCCTTGCCGCCCAACCTTTTCTATCCAAGCTGGTTCAGCGAGATACTATCCAGCAGCGCGACCCTTCACCCGTCAACGTTGCACAGAAGAAAGATCGTCTTCGTAGCACAGGGAACAGAGGTCTTAGACTACCGGGAACTGGTCATCCCGACGATGAAAGCTTTAGCTTGCCAAGGCGACGTGCTGGTCGTTGCCTGTTTGTGTGTGGCTGGAGCCACACTGGAAACCGACAGCTTCGACGATGGAAAAATACCTTCCAATGCCCGGGTTGTCGACTACTTTCCATATGACGCAATTCTGTCACACTCCGACGTATTCGTCTCCAACAGCGGATATGGGGGATTCCAACATGCAGTTGCAAACGGCGTCCCAATGGTACAAGCCGGTAATGCGTTTGATAAGCCGGACATTGGGAGAAGAGTTGAGTGGTCTGGCTTGGGCGTCTACATAGAGGAGTCTCCGCCGACTGTGAAAGGCGTTCACCTTGCCATTACAAAGGTGCTGCGTGATGAGAGGTATCGAAAGCAAGCCCAAGAGCTCAAGAAAGAAGCTGAAAATTTCGACCCTCTAAAGACGGTGACGGATGAGATCTTGTTGCTTACGAGCCTTCCCGGGTAAGTCTTCAGAAGACAATATGCTTCGGTATGTTCGCACTTGTATAGAGTGTTATTACATAGTTATCAAACCTTTGATGGTTCGTCCATTGGTATTTCAAAGTCTGGTCGCCATGCGCATCGGGAGCTACAAATAGATCAAGCACTGTAACCAGTCAATATAATAGCGGAAGAAGTTGAAGATAATGACAGCAGCATCCTTGAAACGATGGGTGGTTAGGGATTGAGTACAGAGGTAGAATGCGGCTAATGTAGGAACGAGTGTACTCTTGTGCAGTGGTGGCGAGTAGGAAGGGATAGAAAGGAGAATAAAACACCTTTAGTGCGGAAAGGCTTTACGTCAGGTCTTGACTCGAGCTGATAAGAATGAAGAATATAAGTTTTCTTAGCCTATAAACTGTACTGTGGAAAAGCTGTCACAATAGCTTCGCGCATTCTTGGTATCGGTTTCGTCATGTGCTTCATCACATAGTGTTTTCTTTATCGCTTTTATTATCTGCCTATGTCTAGATGAATGCTCTTTTCCATCCTTACTTTCATATAATTAAGCCCCCGCACTCCTATTTCCTCATGCTCTGCTGTGTACCCTGGTCTGTGACAAAAGAAATCCGAGAACCAATTGTCGTGGTATGCAACGACAGCTTCGGGTCCAACATCCGGTGATGAAGCTTCATAATAGCAGTCTATCCTCGCGAAGGTCTAGATTTCCATGCACCTATCTTTTGTTTTCATTCACCGCGCCCCCTCCTCCTTCTTGGTCAAGACGCACAGTTCCGCCATACAGTCGATACTTGCAATTTCCGACGACCAAGCGTTCTTTGGCGGGACTCCCGCCGGTTCAGACATCATATCGTCAACAAGTTCGTGAATCCAGCGGATAAAGGTGTCCTTGCTGGGATTGACCCTGCTCCCATCACCCCCGTAGCTGTCCATGAAGCTTGTTTGCAGATCCTCGGCAAAGTAGACTCCGCCAGGACGAAGATACGGCCACAGCTCTCGAAGAGAAGTCGTTTGCTGGACCATAGTATGGCCGCCGTCGTCGACAATAATGTCCACCAGCCTATCGGCCGTGACCTCGGCGCCAACCTGGTGGAGAAACGGCACAGAGGATTGGTCACCAAAGAAGATGACGGCTTCTGGGTTGTTGGCCGCCCAGACGGAACCACATTTCTCATCAAATTCGACAATGTTGAGTTGGATATTCGGAAAGTAAGTGGTCCATATCGGGTATGAAGCGCCGGGTCCGTAAGGCTGTATAAAGTTCTTGCTTCAGCAGACACCCACGAGGCATAGCCGGCCCGATCCATTGATTCTTACCATGCCACATCCCAAACCAATCTCGATCATTTTGACAGACTCATCACGGAACTGGGCAAGATATTTGTCGTATAGATAACCGTAATTGTGGGTCGTCACCTTGTCAGTCCCGGATTTCATTGCCAAGTCCGTGAACGTGGGCCGCTTGTCGTGGTTCTTGCCACCAAAGATCGGTTTGTGGGAGGCTGGGTCAGCTGCAGGTGCGCTCCCGTGTTGCGTCGCTTGCTGACCATCGTGATGGGAAGAACTGCACGGAAAATATTAGTCTCTGTAGCAGCGGAGTATCACTGCGATTCAATATGGGAGGGAATCTTGGGTTGGAGGTGTGTACCTAGACCATTGAGTTATCGGGGCGAGCACCTCGGGGACGTTGCGTCCAGACATGTGCAGCACACCAACAAGCAGAAGAATCGATGCACAGATGAGGAGAGCCGGGAAGTACCGCGTCTTCTGGATCATCTTGACCGAAAATGGTGGATTCTAGCTCGTGAAGTTGCTGACTGACTGACTGACTGTTGTTGCTGAGAAGACGTAAAAGGTGGTCGAGCCGAGGGGAAACAAACCTTATCATAATCTATATACTTATTTGAGGAACAAGTTGAATCAGCTTACTACGCCGGCTATCCCACTAGTTGAAAACGTTGTCTCACCCAAAAGCTGAATTCATATTGGTATGGCGTGTCTTGAATCGCTGCCCTTCAAGCGCTGTCACATAGCACGATGGCGGACCAAGCGATATGTGATTGGCGGCTCGTTCGCAGGGAGGATCGACCGGGGTGTGTTTAGTAATACTCTACACCTTTCTTTTAACGGGTAACAAATGGGCAACAGTGTGATGATGCCAGCCCTTCTGGGCCGATCCCGATTGGTATCAAGATTCCAGCCCCTCCAGCCCGGCCGGATTCATCAAGCGCATTTATTCATTGCAACGAATCTGGCTAAGGTAGACTGGCATCACCGTTACCTATTTCGATCGGCCCGAACCTAGTGGAATCACTGTTGCCCGTCGCGATCGGTTCAGATGGGCTGGAAGCACTGTTCCCCACAACAATAATGTCTTTGACTATGCCTCCTATGTTATGGTGGTTCGAATTACATTCTGTTGGTGTTACTCCCGCACGGATTGGGAAATGACCCATGTTCGATGCACCCTTGAAAGTTCCCTTCAACATCCTCTTCATGGAGGGGCAAAAGTAGGAAAGGTATTGGGTATCAATCAGTCAATACATAGGAATGTAAGTCTGGTGAATTATGCCTCCCTGGCTTAGTGTGTGATCCCTTGGAATGCCTATGTGCCTGGGGAGACATACCGTCATTACTCTCGGGAAGGCTTGTTACCATGTGAATTATTCTCCATGGGCCCCTGTGAAGATACGGGTATGATGAATAGACATATGGCTGCCATTTTAAAACATCATGTGGAATATTCTACACCATACGAGCGAGGTCCTTTGCATCATGTCAAAAATCTGAGATTGCAACAGGCTTAGGGAGTGCTCCAGGGACCTAGGGGATAGGCATAGGGGACCTAGAGGTTAGCTCTAGGGGGGAAAGGTCTTGGTAGGGTAGCCTAGAGGAATTGAACTTTCGTCTCTAGATTAGTATATAGCTGTCTTAGTAAGCTATGTACTAACCTCCTAGGCTATGCGCTTATCTTAATCGACTATAATAGACCTTAAGGTCCTTATATCCCCTAACTCTGCTCCCTGTATCCGTAGCTCCTCTTACAATGTGGGCTTTTTGACATGATGTCAAGGATCTCACATGGTGTGAAGGTTTTCACATGGCGATTGCCGTGGCAGCCCGACGTTAATTAAACCGCTCTGTAACAGCCACCCACATACTATCACTAATGATGTCTTTGCCCTTCTTGTCCACGGGCCGGTGGCTCGGTCTTTGCCGAGACGCGAAGTTCACCAAGGTGTCAGTGGTGCTATCCAGACGAAGTCAAAATGGGTTAGCCGAAGGAATCTCGGTTCACGAATTCAGATCTAATTGTCAACAATCGGCTCTGCTAGGTGCAGAACACTGTTCCAGTTGCATGCAGTGGCCAGACCTAGATTATCATGCTCCTAGAGACAAAACAGTGAGGCTAACTGAGTGTAACCTCGGTGCACAACTAGCGAACCACACTTACTGAATCAGGTGAAGGGCAGTTTGATTGATGTTGAGGTGGCACTGCCATACATAATTGGTATCCATCATGAAGATTATCCATAAGATTTGCAGTTTATGCCTTTCAACGGATTATATTATTACAGAAACTTATGATACTCTCTTGGAGGCTATCGTGTGTGCTTCATACCATACAAGATATCAAGGAACATGCATAATATTTCGTGAAACCCATACATGAGTGTCTAGGACCAGTTGTGATCGGCCACAGATGCGGCCAATCACATGCACAGAGCACGTCACCTAGATATTTCTATCAGGCATTGTCTCATACCTACGTATTAGATTCTTAAGTAGTATATCTCCTTCATATTGTTTCCAGCAGATGCATCGCTGCATAACATGGTACAAATCCGACGACTTACTATCATGCATTGATTGCCTATGTCACACATTATTATGTGGCCATATGGAAGACGAGACGAGCCAGTGCCTGGAGTGTGCAGGATACTCAGTGTTTGCGAGTTCGTTTCAATCGACACAGGTCCTCCTGTCTTGGTTTATGTTAAATACTAGAGGGGAAAGTGCAAGAATAAGTACTGAGAGGGAGGCGAATCTGTAGAGCTGAGGATGCATAGGTGGCAGCAACGGCATCCTCCGGGTACATGTGAAGTTTTGAATAGTTGAATTTCTGGCCTCAATCCAATTTACCATCACAACCAAGCGAACTTTAAATATTTTCGTACTCGCGGAGTAAAACAGACTTGAATGATACATAGGGACAGTATTGTAGACTTGTTGAAATAGGACGTACTGATGAATTGTGCTTCTGTCTATGAGAGAGCCAAGCCCCAGTAAGTAAAGTGGAGGGGCTATGCCTCAATACATTATTACCCTCTTGTTGGACTGTCAAGCCCCAAGACTAGCTTCCATCTAAATCACCCCAGGTCGATAATATGGGCGCGAAATGCGCTTAGCTACTCAAGTAGAAGTAGGGCCGAAGGTTCAATCGTTGCTGCACGTACATTCCTTGCTTTACTGGTCATAGGAGGTCTATTATTAGGACGCGGGTGAGTTCAGATTGTCTTCAAAGGGGGTGGAAGGGCTGTGTGCAGGATAGAATCCACAACAATGTAGCCCTTTGGAGGAGTGATACGAGGGCCGTTCCGAAAACTTTATCAGGCTGTTCACACTTCTCCAAAGAAGCCATTCATCGCCATTTGTTTGCAGTTATGGTCGCCGTGTAATGTTTCTGCTCACTCGGGAGAGTGGGGTGTCATTGTTTTCTGCCAAGATGAAGTCAAGCTCATCATTTTGTTCTTTCAGCAGCGCACTGAAAGACGACTACCATTGGTATGTCACCTGTTTCTTACAGTTCTTTGTCCCACTTCCGGAGGAGAATTTGATAAGAGAAAATGGGTTCTACATGGGCAACACCGAGAATGAAGAAATGTTACACAATCAATTCACAGCGACACCTTAGTACTAAGATATCCCTCCACCGCAGGTTCACAAAGAGCGCAGCATTTGAGGGCACCAAAACAAAACCAGCATCAAAACGTGGACGACACGTTCCCTCCGACACTATGTATGTCAATGGCCTCAGGTTGTCTTCACCACCGCCGACGTTCCATTGCTCTTTCCCTGGACTCACTGGAAAAGAAGCTGAAGATATGATGCTCCTTGTTGCAGCTGCAAACGTACGAAGCCCCAGCACTGACGCAGGCTTCCGTACAACCGATAGCCTTCCGTCGAACAGCTTGAGTCAGCCACCATTACTAATACCGTCTTTCAGCTCCTTTACCGTCCACAATATTGATACTGTAGAGAAAAGAGATAGGGCATGGAAAAGTACAGTTGATGTAACACCAACAGAAACTTATTCGTGGGCTGCAGCAGGAGAAACCGAGAACCTGATCATGTTTTTTTCTGGACGACCACCTTTACCCAGCAAACGAGGATACGGGGGACGAGGAGGACGTCAGGCGGTACCGGCTATCGGATTTGATCTTGGACGCGGAGCACATCATCTAAGGGGTAGTCAATGGTTGCAACCCCCGGTTCAAGCAAGATGTCGGGGTGAGTTCAAAGCATTTGCTAAAAGTTTGGTAGCCATTTCCTTGCGCCCAAGGTGTGATCATACGCTGTAACGACAATATATATTATTTGTTGAAATCAGTACACTGTAAATGCTGAGAGGCACTTATCTCGCTTGAAAATGCCGGCGAGTGGACAAGCGGCCTGGAAGCTCCGGGACTCGGCCGAAAACCACGAGCTGGACCAGGTACTGACAAGTGCAGCGCAGCAACCCAATCAGATATCACCCCACATATCTCAATCAAACAGTCAAATACAGCCCTTTTATTATTTTAATTAATTAAATACACACTTAACGATTTAATAGATATATCTAAGATATCTAGATATCCTTAGAGAAAAGTATATCTATAACTAGACTAATAGGATTATAGCATTTAGTTATAAAGTAGGGTAAAAAAGGTTATTAATAGCTAAAGGGAATATAGCTAGGTAGTAACCCTTAGAGCTACTTTATCTATTTTAGAGGAAAATAATAGCTATAGCTAGGATTTAAATCTAAAGCACCTTAACCTAGAATACTAGCTTTAGCTTTATTACTATTTATATTACTATAGCTGTTACTAATATATATATATAAAAAAAAGTATAAAGTATACGTTAGGCCTTTAGAGAATTTTTCTAGGTCTAGAGGTAGGGTTAAGTAGATATAGGGGGCTAAAGTAGATATAGGGCAGCCTTACTGCTTTTTATAGTATAGTAAATTTTACTACTTTAATTTAATACTAACTATACCTATAATATCTAATTAACTAATAATAATAGTAATAATAATAATAATATTAAATATAACTTTTTTATAGTTATTTAAGTCCTCTATTTTTTATTTAGCCTTTTATAATAGCTTTCTAGCTCTTTAGTATACTATTACTATATTAACTTATTCTCTAACTTATTTAGCCTTCCTTTACTACTAGTAATATATTAACCTATAACCTTAATAGTTAAGATACTATTAATACCCTACCTTATATAGTATTTAAAGGGTGTAAGTATATTAATAACTTATTACTCTTAATAAAAGGCTTAAAGGGTTAAACTACTTAGATTAAGGATTATAGTCTTTTTATTTACTATATACTGCTAGGTAGGATTAAGGGTAAGGTATACTAAATATACTATTAATATAATAAAAAGGGCTACCTAAAAGTATTTATTATAATATTAACCTTATTAGTAGGCTCCTATCTTAATAACCTTTATTATATCTTTAAAGATAGAAATATAGATATAATTATTAAGCTAAAGGATAAGACTAATTTATTATTATTACCTCTATTAGTAAAATAAGCCTACTTTATACCTATTACTATTATAAAGAGCTAAGTGTTAGTTTACTATAAGCTTACTATTACTTTTCTTATTAATATAAGTAACCCCTTTTTAACCTTTTTAAACTAATAGATATAGTACCTCCTTTTTAAACTTAACTCTAACTTATTATATAAAATACTATAGTCTTATAAGGCTATAAGGTAGTATATAAAGTATATCTATAAGGTAAAGAAGATTTAGATCTATAATAAGATATATAATATAATAATAAAAGTCTACTTCTCCTTTAACCTCTAGACCTTACTAAATAAGTATATAATTATTATAGTCTTCTATTACTTCTTTAATGTAAGGGTAAAGCAGACCTAGTATCTTATTACTCTCTACTATTAACCTAGGTCTTATAAGGGTATAAATATCTTTTAAATACTCCTTTAAGTTATTAATAAGTAGGGGATTATAGACTATATTAGTATAGTTATTTATAATAATATAAGTAATAATAATACTTATATAATATATCTCTTTATTAGTCTTTTAATAGACTATACCTATACTAATATACTTAATTAGTAGATATAATACTATAAGTATATCCTTAATCTTATAGGTTAAGCCTTTTTATATAAAACTAATAAAAAAGCTTTTAAATAGGAGTCTAATAAGATCCTTACTACTAGTTAACTAAAGGTAAACCTTAAGCTTTAGTGTATATAAGGCCTAATTAGTAAGGTCTATAATATTATTAAGTATATCTAATTATCCCTCTAATAATATAAAAAGTTCCTTAAAATTAGTAATAAGACCTTTAATAGCTTTATAATATTTAAGCCCTTACTATAGGAGTTATAATTAATACTAAATAATAATATATAATAGAACTTAATATACCTTATAATATAATACGCCCTTCTTAAATAAAGTTAGATTATAGGTTATATCCTTAATAATATAACTCTACTTTACTCTAAAGACTAAATACCTTCTAAAGACTACCTCTCTAATAAGGATTAGTATCTCTTTATTAAGATTTATAATATACTAAAGCCCCTTTATAGTTAGATAATATAGTACTAGGGCTAGGAGAAAGGTAATAGTTATAGTTAACTATAGGATATAATAGTTAGTATTAAATACTTTATAGACTATCTAGAGGAGTAGAAAAGGCTTTTTAATAAGCCTATAGTTAATAAGATTAATCTTATAGCTTTATAACTACTCTCTACCTATTAGTCTATTATAAATTAAAAATTAAGACTATTATAAGTAATATACCTATATAGTAAGTTATGTATTATAGTAAGTTATATATATCTACTTACTTTCTACCTCTTTAACCTTTATACCTACTTTTCTCTATATATAAATATAATATCTTCCTCTAAAGAAAGTTAGATTATCTTTACTATCTAAGCTATTAAAAAAGACCTAAAAATATCTATATAAAGAGCTACCTATACCTTTAAGGTTTCTAAATTAACGCTTTATAACTAATACACTAGATATATTATATAACCTAAAAGATAACTAAATTTAATAAAGATAACTATAATAAAAGAGGAGGTAATTCTTAAATAAGTTATTAACCTAATTAATTAAAGGTTCCTTTTATAATAAGAAGACGTATAAGAAATAGCTAACTAACTCCTAAATGTATATAATAGAATATATATAGGACCCTAATAGATAGAGAACTTTATATAATATATCTCTAAATTAAAAATATAATTTTAATATTAGATTAACTATTAGAGGGCCTTAACTAAAGATCTTATAATTATATAAGGCTAGTTTATACTTATATAAAATATAATTATAAAGTATAGAATATAGGATTATAATATTTATAATTTTAATAAAACTAGCTTTCTAATAGGAATACTATTATATATAAAGGTTATTATAACTTCTAACTATAAGGGAAGGCCTTATATAAAGCAGCCTAGTAATTATAAATAGGTTTCTATTATTTAGGGTATATATATAGATAGCTAGGTAATACCTCTATATATTATTATAAAGGGTAAATATTACCTTCACTTTTAGTATACTAATAGCTAATTTCTAGCTATATAGCGTATCTATTTAAATAAAAATAGATAGATAATAAATAATATTAGCCTAAATTAACTAAAACACTTTAATTAGTATATAAAGTCTTATATAAAGGGTACTTATTACCTTTTAATCCTTAATAGCTATAATAGCTATAAATTAACTAACTTTAATAAATACTATAAGGAATAATATATTATTACTCTCTATATACCTCTCTATTTATTATATAAGCTTTAGCCTCTTAATATTAAGTGCTTTAGCCTATTAAAGTACTTATATAGTAAGAAAATTAAAAAGATAATATAGATATAGATTTTATATATTATAAAGGATAATTTCTTTCCTACCTTTAAAGCAGTATTCTTTACCTTAATAGGTAAAAATAATATATAAGTTAGTTTTAAATAGGTAGGCCTTATACCTTTTAACCCTAAAGTAGTTATTTCTTACTTAAATTTTAAGCTAAAGATACTAATACTATTAAACTTATAGCTAAGCAGCTATAGCTATTAAGACCTAAAAATACTAATAATAGTACTAAATAGTATATAAAGTATTACTTCTCTTAAAAAGAAGATCTAAGTATATTAAGATAGCTTACTTTTACTAATATATAAAGTAATTAACTTCTAAGCTAGAGGTATTAGTAAGTTAGCCTATAGGCTTACTATTATTAAGGTTAAGAACTATAAGCTTTATATAGGGATAGAGGTACTAAGTAAGTGCTAGAGAGCTAAAAAGACCTAACTATATCTTAGAGGGTTACTTAATACTACTAAAGTAGAGGTATTATAGAGAGAAAAAGGTAGTATTAATACTAAAGGAGAGAATAACCTTTAGAAGAAGGGTTATATAGAAGGTAGTAAACTATATATATAATAATAAAGTAATTATAGAAAGACTAGATATAATATATAAACCTATAAAGTAGTTTAAAATAGTAATAAGGAAGAGGGTAATAAGTAGTTTTAATTAATTTTATATATTATAGTTAAATTTACTTATATAAAAGGTAGAAAGGTAAGAGAGAGTGTATAACTTACTATAATATATAACTTACTATATAGGTATATTAACTATATTATTATAAGTAACTATATTATTATAAGTAACTATATTATTATAAGTAACTATATTATTATAAGTAACTATATTATTATAAGTAACTGTATTATTATAAGTAACTGTATTATTATAAGTAACTATATTATAAGCCCCTTTAGTTAATAGTATCCCTTTATACTTACTTAATAAGTATACCCTATATAAATAATATAACTAACTATAGTAACTCTATAAGGGTACCTTTAACTCCTATAGATACTTTTATTTATCTATACTTAATAGATAGAAGGTTCTAAATAAGTACTATACTTAGCTAGAGGACTTAATACTCTATATAGCCTTAATTATTCTTTACTTTAGATAAGGCTTATAATAGCTAGAGAAATAATAGACTAATTTAGTATAATAAGTATAGCTTTATAATATAAAGGAAGAACTATATAACTATTAATAGAGGTAGTATACTAGTAATAGCTTTATATAGATAATATTATTACTCTAGCTGTCTTTAGAAGGGTATTTTACTCTAATTATATCTATACTATATATAGAGGACTTTAAGTATTAATAATAGCTAAATAGCTATACTACTAAAGCTATTATAAATAAGGCTTTTAAATTAGACTAGTACCTCTACTAATCTATTATATAACCTATTAATAACCCTATTTAGTAGTAAATATCCTATTACTAAACCTTTCTTACCCTTAGTAACCTGTTACAACCTAATAAGTCATAAGTAATACCAGCCCCACTAGGCCTAGAAGTATAGGTAGCATAGCGTCTTATAGACTAACAGAAGGATAACTCCCTATAGAATAAAAGAACTATAAAATAAGTTATATAAAGATAAAGAATAGGACTAATATATAATAAGCAGTCTATAACTTAGACTAATATACCTAAGGCAGTCTAATAGGTAGGACTAACGTCTTAAGATTAGTCTTTAGAATATATACTTAGGATATAAGGATATTTATTCCCTAGTAGATAGATATTTCTATAGCTTTTTAGTAATTAACTTATAATATATTCTCTAAATACCTTTTAGTATCTAACTTATATTTTACTATTAAGCTATATAAGCGACCTAAGATAACTCTAACTATTTAACTAATTACTAAGTAACCCCCTAAGCAGCCTAGAAGACTATTACTGTTAACTAAGTATTAACCCTAGCTATACTTCTAGTAGAAACCCTACTATTAGATATCTAGCTGTAATATAACCTTACTCTAAATATCCTTATAATACTTATAATAGTAATAGACTATAAGAGGGCTTTTAGCTTTATAAAGTTAACTTTAATATTATAAAGGCTCTTAATAATACTATCTATACTAAAGGAGGTATAATATCTATAGAACTAGCTTTATAGCAGTAGGGTTACTATAAGAGGGTATTACTTTAAATAGATAAGGGATAGGTATATTAACGCTATAGATATAGCTTACTCTACTATATCTAGACTTTATAATAACCTTACTAACTTCCTAAATAGGTAACGCGTATAGATATCTTAGATATCTGTTAATTAATTAAATATTAGTACCTAAAGTGGTTAATTAATTAGATATTAAGGGGTCTGTTTGATTGATTGATTGGGTTGCAGCGCTGGACAAGTGTACTAACAAGTGCCCCAATTCGACTAGTCGGATACCAAATCAATACAATGTGTTGCGTCTTTAAAGATGGAATGAATCTTTTGTTTGAAAATGTACTAAACCAGAAGGAATAAGTATGCAATCCGTCTTTCCATGGGTTTATTTCCTACCTAGAAAATATAATTTGTGGAAATAACGAGCTCTGAAACAATTGCCCACTTAGAAGTTGCGAGGAACCACCTTCATCCGTGGTTGTAAAGATTAGTCATTTTCAACCTTTCAGTAATAGCTCCTCATGGCGTCCTTGTATGACTCTCCTCCCTTAAGGTGAAGGTCAAAACTGTTCTGGACATCAAGGACCTGCCTGATGTGTTCCATGCTCAGGGGCTCTCTCCTATTAACGGCTAATGCCTGCGCCGTGCGGACGGTGTTCTTGATCTGCCGGCCGTTCAGGTCGTGCTTTGCAAGGTTATCATAGTCTTCGTCACTGAAAGCCTTGAGGTCGATCTTCTCAAGGACGCGAACCCGCTCGACGAATATCTTAAAGATGGCCTTCTTTGCCTTTTGGTTGAGGCTCTCGTATCGCAAGGCAACGTGGATGCGGGACTGAAAAGCGTCGTCGAATGTCTGTCTTGGTGTTAGTGTGCGTGGCCAAAGCTAGGGAAACCCATGGGCGGATATACCTCGACTCGATTCGTCGTTAGGAACAATATGCCTTGGAAATACTCCAACTGACGCAGAAAGATGCTAACCAACGCATTTCGGGCAATCTCGTGGAGGTTCCGCTTCTCGAGGAACACATCGGCCTCGTCGAGGAGGAGGATTGCGCCCCAGGCATGACAAATATCGAGTATTTTCTGCAGCTCTGCCTCGACATAGCGCGAGTCGGTGCCAAGCTCTCCGGCGGATGCCATGTAGAGGGGACACTTGAGAAGCTCGCTGATGCCCTCGGCCGTAAGCGTCTTTCCTGTACCAGGAGGTCCATGGAGAACAGCTATATGATAGTTAGAGATCAAGGAGCAGGGAAGCAAGTTCACAGCATGTTGAAACTTACCGACAAGCCCCTTTCCCTTTCCTTGGATCACGTCATCAATGCTCTCGGCAGCGTGGTACTTGTGAGATTCAACGAGTGCCTATTGCTGAGTTTCAGCTTCGTCACGCATAATTAATACGAGGAGTGGCTCACCTTGACGATATCCTTCTGCCTGGGCTCGAGTACGAGAGACTCGTAAGCACTGTCGTTCCATCGAATCTCATCAATGCCCGAGACGGTGAACTCAAGCCACAGCTTCTCGGAAAAGGAAAACCCCAGAACAACGGGCGATGCAATAAGGCAGTCTGCCTCCGAGAAAACGGGCGCTTCTTTCGAATTTTGGCCTTCCTGATGAGATCCGCTGGATGAGTTTTCTGCCTCGGCAACCTTAACCTGCTCGAGCTTCTGTGCCGGAACCGACTCTTCAAGCTCGGACTTTGGGACCTGGACCATGCGAACACCGCCCTTTGCGTCACGCACAACCTTTGTCACCATCTTCCCGCAGGCATCATCGTCGCTACCATTTCCATTGTCGGAATTCGAGCCCTGACCGCACGGGCTTTCCTCGTCGGAGTCCTCGGTATCGGACAAGACATCGTGATCCTTGGGTCGGACCACGGAGACTTGGTAGTTAGGGTTGATCCTGCGATGAATGGCCGGGTCGACCATCACACGACTATTGACGTTGACTTTGATGACGGCCTTCTTCTTCTTGAAATACGCCATTCCATGATGGCTTCGATAGTGCACACCACCAAGCTGCACAAACTTCTTGCCTCGTTCGATCAGAGCGGTCTTGACGGCCTCCTTGTCTTTATGGAAGTCAAGGGGGAAGGCGCTGAGACTAGTGATCTTGCGCGCTCCTCGGAAGTCTAGGATTTCCTCGCAGAGAGTGCCGTAGCCGAAATGTTTCCCGTCAAACTCCAGGTACTATCCTATTGTAAGTTACTGTCTCGAATTGACATGCAGAAATGAAGTTACACTCACTTTACCATCAAGCCAGTAGAAATCGCCTTTCATCATGCTGTTCAGCTTTTCTGCCTGCTCTACTTTGAAGATTCGAGGCTCATCAGGAGATCCATATGTCGTTGTGTAGACAAGCGTATTGGGCTTGAAAAGTGCCCAAAGCAAGTCGAACGTGATAAGTCCGTTTTCAAGCATAGGATACAAACTGATTCATCGTTAGTAGCCTTCATGGTATGCACACCCGATCAACCCACCTCTTCTTCACGTGAGCATAGTCCTTGTCGAGGTACTTCAACAGAACCTTGAGATGCTGCCGCTTGGTCTTAATGTGCTTCTTGTGCTTCTTGCGTTCCTTCTTATCAGCGCCGACCACTACGGTCTTCTTTAGCTGCTTATGATACTTCCGGAAGTCTTCCAAGTAACTACAATCGGGTTAGCCACATGCTATGTTTTTATCCGTTCAAATTGACCGCAGCACCCACAGAAACAGCATGTTGGGATTGATTTTCGGCGTCTCATCCACCAAGCTGACACCTTTGATGTTGCCCATTACCTCCTGCAGACTCTCGCGCAGAAGCTTGCTCTTGACGTCGACCAGGGTGGCCTTGTACTTCCCTTCCCAATCAAACGTCCGCCTGATCTGGAGGACGTATCCGTCGTACTGAGTATCGGAGTTACTTGCTGCGGTGTCCTGGAGTTTGTATTGGTGGATAGCGCTGTCCCAGACTTGGTCGACCCGCTTGAAATCCAGCTTTGATTTCTTTTTCAACGATGGCGGTGTTGCCCGTGCTCTTGCTCGACCTCCGTTGCCGAACATAGGATTCTCACCAAGCCCAACATCTCCCAAGCCAAGGCTGCCGCCGCGCCTGGGGGGAGGGGGCCAAAAGGCCGGCCCATTATTGCCGCTAAGCGGTAGGGTGCCATTGCTGCGTTGCCATTGCTGGAATAACTGCATCTGTTGAGCTGTCATTGGTACCTTGGTCAGACCGTCCCCAGCATCGTCATCGTCGTCGTCATCGCTCGAGGAGTCCGAGTCGGTGTCAGACGAAGAAGATGATGATGGAGACGGGGAAGGATCGCGCTTCTTGGAGGCTTTGCCCTTCCTGGTAGAACGGAAAGCAGTGGAACGACTCTTCTTGGCCGTGGTGTCCCTAGGACGTCTTTTCGATTTAGCCTTACGTTGGGACGGCTCATCCTCTGCGCTCGATGACAGGGACTCTGAGTCAGACGAAGCATCATCGTCGGTAGCCGGATGATGATCGTTTTCCGTACCGGACGCGGATGAGTCATCGCTGCGACGACGTGCATGCCTGTTGTGCTTTCTTCTTTCCCTTGTCGACTTATTCTTAACTTTCTCTTTCGGTGACCTTTTCTTCCCATTCTTGGTGCTTACTGAAGATTTGGCTTCATGTATCTGAGTAGCAGCGGTTGTGGCCGAGTGCGTCTTGGGATCCATGTTATCGACGTGGGCAGGATTGGACAGAGTACTTCCTGGTTGCCGGTCTGTCGAAGTGGCATCAGGAGAAGACATAGGGGAGGCAACGGCGCGAGCGGCAGGTGAGTCAAGCAATGAAAGCGTTGCAGCAGTAGGAAGTCCTAAAGTTAGGATGTACGAAGAAAAAATCAAGCGGAAGAAGGCTTGGCCAGCTTTTATCCCCCTTAAGTTGGGAGGTAACTTCAGGCAAAAAGGCGCCTGACTATGTGGAACTCCCGGAAAAGACGTTTCCCAACTTTTCTAGGCTGCAGGCAGCGTGTAAATGGTCCGCCTGAATGAGCTCTAGCTGCATATGTCTCGAATTTGAGGTGAGATGAAGTGGACATTAAGAAGCGTGGTGGTGTGTGGCTAGAAAGGCTTTGCCAAGGCATCCGTCTGCCGAAAAGATCTATGTAACAAATGTTGCACCTACCGGGATATTTCCCGCATCTTTCGGTGAGGACTGCTTAAGTACCGCAGTTTTCCTAGTGTGTGACCATATCTTTCTTTCTTGTATGCTGTCTGTGCCTTATATTATTCCAAGTCTCTATCCATTGCGTCAGACCACCAAGAAGGTGATACTGCATTAGCCGGATATGAATGAAGCTAGAGAGTGGTGGTGCTGATGTTGCCCGGCGTCATCTTCGGTCAATGGGTTGACTTGCTCGATTCCAACACGTAGCGCATCGGCTAGTTATCATGAGAGGACATTGGCCAGGACTGGACGGCGAGCTTTCCGATGGAATCCGGGCCTTGCCAGGTCACCGGTGATTGCTAGATTCTTGGCGCCACTCCGCATCTGCTGCACCCAAACGCGGGGAACCTGCAAACCACTGGTGCAGTGCTTCATCTCAGCGCTTCAGTGGTCATTCGGTAGCAAGGGGTATGTTTGCTGGAATGTTCGCCCGCCTCAAAATTCCGACAATTGGTGTCATCGCCCTCATAACAGGGATCGGCGGCACAGGACTGTTGGCTGCTGGCGCACAGAGTGTTCTGTCGCTCGAGAACCATTAAATTCGCGATAATCAGCCTCGTTATAGGCAGGTCCATGACACTAGGGAGAGACATAGTTCGACGGTGCGCAGGCTAGTTTTCTCTGCGGGGTCAGCCTGTTCTTCCACCTCACGCGTCTTGCTGCGTCTTGCTCGCGGGACGCTCAACGAGGAAACCAAAGGGATTCGGGCAGACGACTCAGAAGCCATCGGAACACATCGATTGCGTGTCCCGCATGCATATTATATGCATCCATGCCGAACGGCTCCGAGGCGGCCTGAGAATGTATGGTGGATAACGCTGCCAGGTTGCACTGCCCAGCCATGTCAATGTCAGATTGAGGCACCCCTTCCGGTGATTGGGGCCGGAGGATTCTGGGCCGTGGCTGCTGGGCGATGCCGCGTCTGTTCTTAGCCAATCAGTATCTGTACACAATTTTCACTGTTATCTTCTGTGGACCAAGGAACCCTTTTGCCCTGATGAACCAACGATCTTGACACTGAGCTGGCCCTGATAATGACCTTACTGGGCTGCCGTTTCCAAGTTGGTTTACCGAAGTGGGGGTTATGGCTTCTTTCGAACTTCAAGTCAATTTGCACATCAGCATATACATTCGAAAAGATGCGGTGCATACTAGTGCTATAAACTAATCGTCTGGGATCTGCAGGTGGAGAAAGAAGAAGACGGTCAGTGCTCTCCACGGCGGCAAGGAAGCCGGAAGATGAGGGTATTCATATATGCAATAGGCTTGAAATTACGTTGCCGCTACAAGTTCTTTGCCCAGCCACTTCTTTTGGTAGTAAAACATTGCGAATCCTTCCATACTCTCAGACCAAATCTTACATAGGCACTAAGTAGACAGAAATTCATACTCGTCTAGGCTGGATAGACCAATGTTTCTCAAGTGTGCATCCCGAGCGTACTAAGAGTTTACGCAGGTAAAGTTGCATGAAGAAGGCGCGGATCACTTTGTGGCAAGAGTATGAAAACTGAGGTATTAACTTTTATGTCTATGTACTTGCGCCATTTCATATATTTGCCTTTGCGCAGGATATCTAGAGCTTAAGAGTGCCGAAAGTAGCCAAAGCGGCCGTGATAGAATGTCAGAAACAACCTTGACCAATACAGCGAATTACACTCAGTCGTTCAAGCTTGCTGTTGATGGTGGGGAAGCATTTAGAGGAGGTTGCAAATGAGACCACCAATGTTGAGCTTGTCAAGGATGCCGCCGGCGAGGCCGAGGACGGTAGGCAGGAGACCGCTGAGGACCTCGAGGAGGAGGTTGACGACGCCGCCAAGGGTGGACAGAACGAACTGCAGAAGGCCTTCGACAACGGTGTTGAGGGTGGTGAGGAGGTTGAAGACAACGGAAAGGAGGACGAAGACAAGAGGGCCGAGAAGCTCGAAGATGGCTAGGGTTTTTCGGTTAGCGTGTCGCGTGGCAGTCACGGATTCAGAGAAACTTACTGATGCCGAGGACGTTAATGACGTTCTTCAGGGTGTAGAGAATCTCAAAGACAAGCTCGAGAACAGAGCTGATGATCTGGTCCTTCTCGTCACCGACAATCTCGGTGGTCTCGCCGAGAAGGTCGACAACCTCGGTGACAAGGGTGTTGATGAGGCTAACGATGATGGTGACCTCAGACTTGACGAGCTTGATGATGTCGGCCTTCTTCTGCTGGACCTGGCCGCCGGTGGTGTTGTCGACGGTGGAGTTGATGGCGCTGCAGTGCTTCCTGACCTCAACGTAGGTGTACTGGACCTTGGTATGGACGATCTGAGCACGCTTGTTCACCTTGTCGACAACATCGGAGACGGGAGGGACGGGAAGACCAGAGAGGACGGGGACGTCGGGAGTGGCAGGGACCTCGGCGTTGAGGGCGGGGAGCTTGGCGTCGGAAACAAGGCCGTTAACACCTGTGGCGGGGGCGGCGTAGGTGCTGGCGAAGAGGGAAGAAAGGGCAACGAGGCCAAGGTTGAGGTACTTCATTGTTGCGGTGGGGGTTTTTTGAAAAGTAAAGAGTGTGATTAGTTGGATAGCCGTAAAAGAACGAGAGTGTACTGAAAGATTCAGAAAAGAATGACTGAGTGAGTGATGATGATGCTGATGAGAGGAGATGAAAGATTGCCGTTTCGCTGAGTTGAGGACGTCTTAAGTACTCAGAGAGAGAAGCCAAAGTGGAAGCAAGATCACTATACCACATAGCTACGACAGCATAGAGGCAAGGTTTGTTACTCCTGACAATCCCCTGATGATGCCGATCGCTTTCCACACTAACTTTCCCATTGCCGGTCAGTATTGTTCATTAGATGGAGATCTCATGGGCCGTCCCTTGCTCGTTATCGTGATGCTGCAATGTAAGCCACAATCGATACTTGCAATCTTAGATCCACTTTTGACAGGCCCATCATCACAATTGTTGAATCTGACTTGGCCGGCTTGTCCCCCCTCCAAAATGTCCCGAAGAATATCGGAAGCTTCCACTAGAACGGCGCGACCAACTTATCCAGAAAACTGATCGCTCTACGACCTCTGAGGTATGAAAGAAGTTCAACGTTGTTAGCCTTACAGTAATGTACGTGCACTTTTGAGACAAGACGTTGAAGTGTCACAGACGTTAAACTACCACGGACACTGAACTCACAGACACTGAACCACAGACATTGAACTGCCACACATTGGACTACCACAGACCAACATACCGTCCGACCGGTATCGCACTTAGCAGAATTGATTAATGCAGGTGGCCTCTTCTTGGCTCAGTGATCATCGGAGGCGGGCCCTCATAGATCTGCGAGCCCACGCGCTGAAAGGCAGGGGTGGGAGAAGATCATCATTTAAACCCACAACTCATTGAACTCAATGACGTTTGGGTGTGTTAACCTACTTTTCTACATGCTCATCGCATCCCAAGTCTGCAGTGTAGACGTTACACCCGAAGAAGCGGTCACTCCGGGGACGAAAAAGCAACGGTTTTCTCCACTGCTTCTACTATTACAACTACCTATACTACTACTAATATTATAAACACCACAAATACCACCACAGTCACATAATAATTAAGATAGGTTTTGATACACTAGATAAGGCGTGTCTAAAAGGCGACTGCGGAATTCTTAACGTCAAGGATACATGTATAATATAAAAGGGCGTGACCTTTTTGCCCATCTTTAGGATCGAAAAACAGGGCCATAAGGTTCTTGAAAACCAGCATTATTTTCCATCTCCCGAGTGGCGGTGAGATTGCAGTCTGGGGGGTCGTGTCCGTAGTGGAGGATCACCATCTTAAAAATTTCCCATCCATGTCACCTTTAGGCGATCCCATTGTTTCACGAGCGAATCGTCATCTGGAAACTTGTCTTCTCAGGCACCAAGATCAACCCGCCAAGAGGAATGAGGAAAGAAAACCCTCCCACCTCCCTCCCAAAGTCATCCGATCAGACAACAATACTTTCGGACGTTACTTTACTCATTTTCAACCAAAGCCATACCGTACGGAGTACTGTACCATCTCTCAGGCCGCCAGAAAAAATGAAAAGACAAAATGGAAGGCGAGTCAGTCAGTCGGTAGAGCACCTGACAGTAGTGAGGAGTCACGAATATCCTCGTCCGGGCAAGTGCACAGCAATATAGTACTGCAAATATCGTCAACAGACATGCCGTCAATGGGGAACACCTGACAAGCTGGAAACATGCATGGGGAAAGTCTGGCCTAAGAATGCCCGAAGAAGCACCCATTACCCCATCACTAAGAGATACAGCATAATACAACCAGCTTTGAGCCAATCAACCCCTTTCCAACGTCATCGGGATGCGACGCGAACACGCAACCTTGGCGTTCCCCTGAATTTGCTGATCCAGGCAGACCTTGTGTGGATGCAGACCGAGGCGCGCAGACAAGGCAGTTCCCCGTAGGGTCGAACCTCTTCGCAAAAGGAGGATGAGGAGGCTGTGTTTTACTTTGCACACCAGAGTTGGCCCACCTGTGTCAAGATGCCGTTCTAACCGCGCCGTGTGGGGGCTCTCGCGCCCATTGGATTTGGCAACAATTGCCGGTGGATGTTGGAGTTTCAAGAGTGATCGACGCAGTTTTTGGTGACTCGAGGCGAATCGGGCGATCATTTGCTGACAGTCACAGCCTTTTTTCGGGGTTGTTGATCTACCTACCAACGGAACACTGGGCATTCCGAAACCTTAGCTGAGTACATGTAGTCGGAAGAAGCCTAGGTTCCTGGATAAACGTCCATGACGCCCAGGCACCGGATTCGCCTCGAACTATGAGCATCTTTCTCCGTCGGAGCTCAGCTGCAACTATCCTTACTCATTGCCGAATACGCATACCGAGTGGCAGATTCGGCTGAAGAGGGGAATATTTGCAACCGCCCCGTCAACGTCTCAACTTCAAGTGAGCGGGGCGGCTTACGTAGAGTTCCTGCGCATGGCAGATGGCAGATGGCAGGTGACAGCAAAGAACAGAGAGAGAAAAAACGATTTTTCATCCAATGCGCCCACTTGGCCAGCGTTCCCCTCAATTTTTTACTGGATCTCAGCTTCGTCTCGTCCTGCCCGGGGCGCGAGGCGCGCGGCCACGCGGGAGGAGCCACGAGAAGGGAAGACAGGGAGATGCGTGCTTGGCACTTGAAACATGATGTGTTCGGGTCGATCATGGCGCATGGGCCTTCGTGGCGGCCGCGGTCTTCCTCATTCGGGGAATAGGGGGATCCTGCAAGGCTGCTCTCACAGACTTTCGACCTCCTAACCCCCTTCTTTTCTCAAGGAGCAGGGCTGCATTGGCGGCGGCGTGGCCGCCGGTTGAAACCGCACGAGTCGACTGCTGGTCTGGGCCTCTTCCGAATGATCTCGCCGAGTTGAGCCCAGTCCGAGAAAGGAACCCTTGCAATATATGATAGATAACGTCTGTTCGAGGGTGGGGTCGGTTGATCTCGGAGAGGTCTGTGTTCGTCGTGAGAACTTCAATGCGATTAGCGCAGACACCAGGTTAGGCCGAGTTCCGACACGAAATAGATGTGTTTCCTGATTCTCTATGGAAGAATCGTCCGGCTTATTTACTGAATATGGCCATTACCTCGATCGCGGCCAAAGAATCAGCAAAACCTTGGGTTAAGATTTGTGTCACTACCCAAGGCTAAGAAGCTTAGATGCTTGCTTCCTCAGCACAGAAACCCCTTGTCGCACGCATACATGTATAGCTGAGTCGTCCAATAGTCATAGTTCAAACATCAACGTCAGTGTCGCCGAGTATCGCTGCCCGCGGACATTGGCTGGGGTCCATACAGACGATACCAAAGCGCTTGTCGGAAACACCCCTGACCCCACCCGCGATGGCTGTCGCAGGCCTGGGCTGGGAGGAGGTGCTGTGATGTTTCACTCGGAGCAGACGCGATGGGTCAGTCAAATGGCCGTTTGGTAAAGCTGTATTCGGAAATCCATGCTATCGGGACTAGTAATGACAACCCAGAGAGTGGCCCTCCGGAACGTACCGTCGGTAGATTGCCATGACGGGCATACCGTTGGAACGTCCTTCACAGTCGACTATAAAACCATATGAGTTTCCCGCCTACTACACTGCATTTCTCTTCATTATCAGCAGCATCATCTTCTTCTTGTTTGTCTCTACTTCTCACTTCTCCGCCGATTGATTCGTGTGGGTGTCATTCTTCATAACCTTTTTGCTTCTTCTTTGAACGCTTCCTTCAGCTACACAGCTTCCACTCAAACCAACAACACTCTTTGGATTCTTTACTACACAAACATATCAAAATGATTGCCAAGACCCTTCTTCTGGCCCTTGCCGCAGCGCCGCTGGTCGCCGCTCACGGCAAGATTGCTGTTGTCCAAGGGGACCTTGGTGGTAACGGTACTGCGCTGGCTATCCAGGGAGGTGTAGTGCCTGGTCCTGGGCCCAACAAGAAGGTATGTTCGGTTACACTGGATACGCTCAGGAGGAACCATCAAAGCTGACATTGTTACTTAGACTGAATTGGACACCACTGTCTTCGGCGCCAAGAACATCATGACCGACGGCCTTGGCAAGACCACCGGCGGAGGAAAGGTCAAGGTCGCTGATATCGCGCAAGCAATGGCGCTGTCAGGCGACACTCTTCCTCAGGTGTCTTCCACCGGAGGTTCAATTTCTGGCACATACCACTGCGTTACCACCGACGGTGCCGGTCCCATAAATGCGGTTCTCGACCCGACAGGAACCGGCGCCTTCTCTCAGGGCGTCATGCTCAAGGTTGTCCAGCAAGTTCCCGGAAAAGGCGGCAACATTAGGCCTGATGGCTCAGTTCCCGGAGGCAAGCGATCTCTGTGGGAGAGGGCCATGAGTGTCATCTACAAGCGGGCTAGCAACGTCAACATGGACTTCGTGAGTCTTACCGCATACTATGCCCCGGTGATTGGGTGGAAGCTGAGGAGTGTGCTAACTGTCTACTTGCAGCCCATGAAGTTCGAAGTTCCCGCCGGAACCACCTGCAGCGGTACCATGGGTGGCCAGAGCAACGTCTGCTTGGTCAAGATTGCCAACAGCAACAAGGCCGGCCCCTTTGGCGGTACTGTGCCCATCCAGATTGTCCCCAGCGGTGGCAACGCAACTGCTTCGGCTCCCAAGCGCGCCGTTGAGTTCCAGGGCTAAAGCTACGAGGAAACACCGAAGAACAAAGAACAAGGAACGCTCTTCTTGCTTTAGTGTATCAGATTTTAACGTCAGTTTGAACACTGTTAGCTGAAGACCCCTGGTGGGCAACATATTGTCTAAACTGCTTGGGGAGCCGGGTTTCATTCAAAACGCCAACAAGGGTCAACCCTTTTCTGGTGATAGCTGCTGTCACTCTGTAAATTCAATCAACAGAACTATCTCGTTACCTAGCATTCAAATAGTACATAGCATCCTTTCCTGCGCAAACTTTCACAAACTCAATACGCCTCCAGTGTGCCCTCCTCCAAAACGTGCTGTAACCATCATTCGAGGCATTCATGGCTGGACAGCACCCCCCTGGCGGGAACTCTCATCCCACGCCTTCAAGCCTCAACTCTATTTCTCGAGGGTGCGGCCCATGTGCGTCGTTTGCCATACTTTGTCGTCTGCATCCACTCGGAGGAGAGTGAATCCCTGCCGAGTCCAAAACTGGATCGCTCCCGGGAGAAAAGGGTGTGTGTGCAGGTACAACTGCCGTATGCCTGCCTCTTCGGCTGTTTCCACCAAGGTAGCCACCATCTTCGATGCGAGTCCGCCGCGGCGCCAATCGGGATCGACGTAGAGCCGCACCACTTCGACGATGCCCTCCGTCTCCAAGCCCAATTGGTGGCGATGGTCATACTCCTGGTAGCCGACAGTTGCGACCAGCTTGCCCCCTGAGCGGGCGACGAGGTACGCCCCTTGCGGGTGGTCAACGAATGTCTGCTGGAAAGTTTCCAAGTCGTGCTTTGCCCTTTGTGTGCGCCATTCTTGGTCCATGTGGGGGAACATCTCGACTCGTGCCTTTTTGGTGAGCTCTGCAATGTCGGTGATGTCATTGATTGTGACAGGCTGTATGCTGAAGTCCATTTTGCGTTTATTCGCGGTATCAGTGGTGTGGCAATGCGATTGGTAATGGCTTTCGAAGCGGATGCGTTTGTTTCGGCCTTTGGGACTCCAGTGAATCTGATCAAAGTTGGAGCTGCGATTACAGGAAGGAGATGGAGAACACGACAGCTGCGAGTTTGACAGATGGCACTTTGCTACTCAAATTTGTATCAGGAGAGAGCGCAAAATGGAAATCTAACAGATTGATAAGATGCCCCACAGATGAAATCAGCTGGAAGCGACTTTCCCTGCTCATAGGCTTACTAATTCTCGTATCGAGTCTTTGCCAAGACGTGAAATTACAGGTTGACCAGGTACTCCCAGCCGCATGTTATTATTCCATTCTAGGGGGCTGGCAAGCTGTTGGAAAAGCGCTCATGATCGAAAAGACAGAAGTATAGAAGAAGGAGCAGCGACATTGTAGCTGGAAACTGGCCGGAATAGAAAATCAACTACCGGAATGCACCGAACCACAGTTCTTGCGAGGTTAAAGAGAAAAGGTGGAAGGTTACATGCATCCGGAGTACATAGTCTTGAGTTTTAATATTCAGCTCAGTACTAAATTGCAGCCGCACGGACGACCCAGAACACCCGGGATAAATTTAATACCTCATAACTTGCATCGGTGAAAGACCTCGGCGGTTGTTGTTGTTATGTTCAACGCTGAGCTGTTTCTGTAGAGAACAAAAAGCGCCTTGAGTGACAAACCCAGCAATGTATATGCACAGCGTTCCCGCATCCAACTGTTCCATCATATACAGCCTGCATCTATCAGTCGTGCCCAAGAGTACTACTCGGGTTGTTCCATGGTGTCAAGAGCTCGAGACTCTATTGCGGGAAGCCCCGGCCGTAAAAGTCAATCAATCACGGCGTATCCATATGTAGTTCTTTTCGACCAGTTTACGTGACTTGGCAGTGCAAGAGTTGGTAGACGTCATCATCAGGGTGACATGCAAACCTGTGGCTTGGTTAAAAATGACGCTACAATTTACACTTAAAGCCACAAGCGCTCAGGGTGCAAAGGTTAAAGGTCTACAATTCTTGCAGCTGAAGTAAGGCAAAATCTAAACCTGTAGCTGCGAATAGTATTGATATGTCAGGTTAGCCTTTTCACCTCTTCTTGCAGAACTTGTTGAGATGGCTACGAACTCGAACCAGCTTCACCATTCGTGAGATATAAATTTCTATCACAGGCTGAATCTTTTTTAGCTGCAAGATAGACAAGCCGACCTTTGCAATTACTTTATACAGTAAAAGTTGCACAAGAATTTGGCCTCCGGCGACACTTCTGTTTCTCAATTATCCCCGATTTCTTTTTCTCTTTCCGTTTTGGGATTATCTTTTCTCTGCATTTTATGAATATATATATACGGTTTGCAGTGCTAGAATGAGAATGCTTAAGACTAATTCAGCCTCAATATACTTGCCGGATTCTATTGCATAGCTACTGCGATAGATTGCATGAGCGGTTCTTGTCAACAAATTAGATATCTTACTGTCCCTCAACTATCTCAACTACCAATGAAACGATTTCAAGTTTCGCCACCGTTTGTAGCAACCAAAATAGTACAAGATGAATCTTAAAAGCCGCTATGTCCGGGACTGATCCCGCCTACCGCCATTATTCGAATGCCGATATGTCCGGGACTCTCGGTCGCTTCTGCCTAGAGTGATGTCGCGTTTATTACTTAGCTGATGGATCGGCCTATAAATCAGACACTGCGATGAATAAATTACTGAGGCAATCCTATCCGGACATTAACGAAATGGCTTCATCGATTAACAAGATCCTGCTCAAGAATGGAGTGCTTCTTGTCCACGGGGATGACGGGAAAGTGACCCCTACACAGTTAGACTTGATGGTAGAAGGAGATCGGATAACTCAAATCGAAAAAGACATTGAGGTCGACGCCAATGACATCCAAGTCTTCGATTGCGAAGAGAGGATCGTGTCGCCCGGTTTCATCAGCACACACCACCACGTGTGGCAGACCGCCCTCAAGGGTCGTCACGTCAACCACACCCTACTCGAATACCTACCGCCCGGCAATTTTGGCGGCAGCTTTTACTCCATTGAAGATGCTTTTTGGGGAGAGTTAGGTGGCGCACTTGAAGCCCTCGATGGTGGTACCACCACCGTCGTGGATCACTCCAGTTTGAACCTTGGCCCCGAGTATCGTTAGTACCTTCGGCTTCTTTAAGACCAGATGAGGCGCTGACCTGCACAGCACCGACAATGATAGAAGCCCTTGCTGCTTCTGGGATTCGAGCCGTGTACTGTTACTGCGTTCCGAGAGAGGTCTCCAGCTGGAGTCCGCTTACATCGCAGGACGACTACACTTCCCCGAGCGTTCTTGAATCTTGGAAGGCCCTAGCCGCCAAAGGCCCATACGGAGATAAGAGGATTCAAATCGGCTTTGTCGTGGACAATGTCTATCAGCCGCCTGACGAGATGAAGAAGCTGTACTCGGGCCTACGGGCTGCGAAGGCCAAGGTCATCACATCTTACTCCACAGCAGGCCTGGCATTCGGCAATGGGCCGTCTGTGGTGCAAGTCCTCAACAGCCACGGTCTTCTTGGGCCCGATATCTTCCTTTCGCACGCGAATTTTCCCAAAGACGGCGACGCGGAGCTGATCGCCGAGAATGACGTCTACATTTCCACGACTCCCAACACCGAGCTTCAGATGGGATGGCCCCCAATTGGGCTTCTTCCAGAGTTCGAGGCCCACTCCAGTCTGGGCGTGGACTGCCACTCTTGGGGCAGCAGCTTCATGCCGAGCCAGATGCGTCTCGGCCTACAGTACGCCCGCACCGAACGCCAGGAGACCCTCCGCGGACAGGGCAAGTGGAGTCGTCATATCGGGCCTTTGGCCGAGCAGGCCTTCAACCTAGCAACCATCGGAGGCGCTAGAGCAATCGGCATGGCGGGCGAGGTTGGACAGATTCGCGTTGGCGCCAAGGCCGATCTCGTGATCTTTGATACCAACAGCCCCTCGATGCTCCCGGCCGCCGATGAAGACCCTGTGGCCGCAGTGGTTCTCCACTCCAGTGAACGCGACGTTGAGACCGTCATAGTCGGTGGTGTTGTTAGAAAGGAGGCGGGGAAGTTACTGCCTGTGACTGTTGTCGGGGAGGTGCCCGGGGCAAACACCCTGGGTCTGAACGGCAAGAAGTTGGTGTGGAAGGATGTTGCCAGAGAGCTTTTCGATAGCCGAAAGAGGCTGAACAAGAAGGTCGATGGCATTGACATGAAGGCTGCAGAGGAGACTATCATTAATCAATTCCACATGAACCGCAAGGACATGATTGAGCAAGAATAGGTTTGGGATCCTTGGAAAGCATATAGGATAGAACGATACTCCAACGGTTAATTGTCTTCTTTCGGTAGTTTTGGTTGTAAGGGCTATGGACAAGAATAAGTGCAGTTTTTTGAGACAAACTTGAATGTGAGGTGACTCTTAGCTAGGGTTACTACTGGCATGGCTAACATCAATTTCCTGGACGCTGGGCTTCAAGCTCTTATTTCTGAGTACCACAGATCAGAGATGAACCATGTAGTTATCTTGGTTGGTAGGTTGGAATGTTGGCATATCATCCTGTTCTGTCATCAAACGTATACTTCTCGCCAAGAGTTTGCCCAAAGTTGGCAAAAGCGTTGTGCTCGGCGGGCTTCACCCTCTGTTTGTGGTTCGACAAGCATAGGGGTGAAAGTCAAATCAAACTTGGCATACGCGCGAGCTAACGTCACGTACCCAAACAGGTTGCCACAAAGTTCTAAATGCCTGTCATGCACCCCAAAACCACCGACAAATGTTTTTCAAATGCTTTGGATTAAGATCACAGGAAAGCATGAGGGCCGAAGATGTGTGAGCCAAGAGAAATGTATTATTTTGGGATCACTTTGAAGGCGCGTTATTTCTGAGCCTGTACCTATACGACGACATACATTACCAAAGCCAAATATTCTGTCAAGTTAGTTACACATACAAGAACAATGGAGCTACAAATATCAATACGCAAGGCTTGGCCACTCACGTTACGACTATTCTACTCTGTTGACCGCTTGTTGTATTCTTCATCCGTGACAGCATCATGCCATGTGGTCTCGCCGATTCCAACAACAAAGTGGGACATGATGCTTCCGTCGTCGGCGCCGTGCCAGTGCGTTGTGCCCGGAGGCGCCCAGACCGTGTCACCGGCCTTGATCCTGCGAGCGTCGCTGCCCTTATCGCAAACCCATCCCGTGCCGGACAGGACTCTGATCATCTGTCCACCAGCATGGGTATGCCAATGGGTTCGGGCGCATGGGGTGAAGGTGACATTGGCAATAGCGGCGTGCTCGTCACGATTGATGAGCTCCATGTAGACGTCGCCCGTGAAGGTAGCCGTTGGTTTTGCGACCGCCGATGTTGGGGCTGGAATGATCCTTGACTCCGGCATTTTGCCCGTCGATGATATGGTCGAGTAACCGTCCGTAAAGGGAAGAGTGAGGATTATCACCGAGGAAAAGTGATTACTTGTGTTTGGTTGCGGGAAATAGCTTGAGGGATATGATCACGCCATATCGGCTCCGCTATGTAGGTGAGAAGAGAGTGGGACCGAGCAGGAGCTTGATAGATTATACACGATAAGATACTACCTACCCTCTGACTCCTCAGTGTTGCGTTACATATTAATTTGGCAGTTTTTAAATGCAGATTTCAACGATTATAAAAGCATGAAGGAAAAAAGGCAATGTGCTAAGGACAGCTCCCTCTGTAGTAGTTCGTTTCAGGAATTAAAAAATATTCCCTCTACCTTTCGGTTCAACCGAGCCCGTATATCCGATGAAACCAGTAGCATTGCCTGATGAAAGTACGAGACCCTCGTGTCTTTAAATTCCACCAAACCAACATGCTTTCCCAGACGACAAGAGCTACAAGTAAAGCATAAGCCACTATGTAGTTACTTGTTTCCCATAATCTTTGGACTCAAGTGTAAATTATGTATCTTGAGCGAAAATGGAAATGCTGTATGCATTTATGATGTTTGTATTACACATGTGAAAAGCCATCACCCTAGTTCATTACCATTGAGGTTAGGATTACTCTAGGTGCGTAGCCGACTTTTCCTGATGTCCCCTTTCCTCGTCACTGTGCACCGAGTGCCCAGTCCCCGCGCCGCGCGTATGCAATACATTCTCAATGGTCTCGTCTCCAGCAACCTCGCGTATATCTGAGTCGTCGGCTGCGTCGAAGCTGCGGCGCAAATGCTCGGGTCCGATAAATGTCAGGACGAGGACGTATGCAAACACACACCCCATGAAGATGCAGATAACTTTGCCGTAGTCGTAGCGCTTCACGGCCCCGTTGGGCGCCAGCGGGAACCTCTCGCCGAGACGTGCCTCGATGGTCGAGCTGGCGGAGGAGACCAAGTTACCGAGCTGGTATGAGGTGCCGACGACGAAGGTGCGGAAAGCGCCGGGGCTGAGCTCCATCAGATGGATCGGGATGACGCCCCACGCGCCCTGCACGCAGAACTGCTCAAAGAAGGCCGCGGCCATGACGGCCTCGGTCGTGACGAAGGTGTAGGGGTAGAGCAGCGCGCCGCCCAGGACGCAACAGACCAGGATGCTGAACCGCCGGCCAAAGATCTGGCTGCAGTAGCCGACGGTGGTGCCGCCCAGCATAGCGCCGAGGTTGGCGACCACCTGGGTAACGGTGACCTGGTCCGCGTTGAAACCAAACTGGCTCGTCAGCATGGTGGGGTAGAGATCCTGGCTGCCGTGCGACATGAAGTTGAAGCCGGCCATGAGGAGGACGAGGTACGCCAACAGCAGCCAATGCTTGCGAATGGCGACCTTGCCCTCCCTCAGGAAGGTCGAGGTCACGCTCCCGCCAACGGCCTCCGCTTGCCGCCCGGCCGCCTCGCGTATGCGCTTGTGCTCAATGAAGGTGTCGGTCTCAGGTAGCATCAGACGGAAGATGATAAACAGTACTGGTGGGCAAGCCCCAAACCAAAAGAGGGGGCGCCAGCCATGCGGGGTAGTGTTGACCAATCCCCGGGCAAATGCCGCGGCCAAAAGGTAACCGAAGGCGTACTGATTGGCAGATGGGTTAGCTCTTCTGGCGTGCCAACAAGCATATCCGTACCAAGGGTGGGCGATGAGGGTGGGGATCCGGGCGTGCGCCGGCCCTATCTCAGGAAGACTTACACCTTGCTGCAGGACACCGGACATCATTCCGCGAGTCTCGCTTGGGAGATCCTCGAGAGCCGTGGCTGCCGCATTGCCGTATAGACCGCCCATGGCGATACCGAAGAGAGCGCGACACGCGAGGAACTGGTCATAAGTCTGGCAGAAGCCGGTGCCCTGAACGGTTTCACCACGTGTTAGCTATCCATCGTAGCACGAAGTGAATAAAGAATCATGAGGAGTGTGGTGTTGATGTCACTGCCTGTCGGTAATCGCCGACACTACTAGTAGCGCCTAATAGATTAGGTAGTAAGGTCTGATTTGAAAACCTAGACCACACTGAGGGGGCTGGGGAGGGGGAGTGTGGGGAGCTGCAGGGATTCTCCATGCGTACAGCCAAGACGGAGAGAGGGGGAGGCGAAAGCTTGTCTGTTGCGACCATGCTCGGCACAGACGTGCCGGCGGAAGTCGGTCCAGGGCAGAAGGGGAGGGGAAGGAGGAATAGAAGACATGAGCGGTTTCTTACCAGTTCGAGGATAATGAAGAGGAGATTATTAACGACGAAAGGCCATTTTCTGCCGTATCTGTCTGCTGCGATGCCGAAGATGATCGAGCCGACGGACCGGAACATGAGGACAAGCGTGATGCCCCAGGTAATGTCAGTCTTGGACTTGTCAAAGGTCTCCGAGAGGTCGGTGATGGTGAGCGAGACGGTGAAAAAGTCAAAGGCGTCCCATGTCTGCAACAAGATCTCGTTAGTGACACGACCAAACCGGTAGCGAGTAGATGGTTCGCATACCCAGGCAGCAAACGCAACGAAGAAAAAGGCCCATTGACGTTTGTTGATCATCATAACGAGTTTCAGCGGGTTCGGTGCGCTCAGCATGGGTGGCTTCAAGGTCGTGAGGCGCGTTGTAAGATAACGGCCGACGGACATGCCGTGCCACGGCTCTTGGTCTGCATGATGTTCGACGGATGAACCATGCTCGGGGTCGACATGTGTCTTCTCGTGCGGACTATCCATGATGGGCAATCGCAAGGACGTTGATGTGAGCAGAATCAGGTCCAGGTAAACACGATAGCCAGAGGTGGCTATCATTTGGCAGGGAGACAGTCTTATATTAGTTTGCTGTTGCAAGCCCTGTCGATGGTGTACCCCCGCGTGAGAACTTGTTTACCACGTGCGGGGTGCTACACGAGTCAAAACGATTTTACAAAGGCCCGACAAGGGACCGGGGGGCTCCCGAAAGCTGCAGGTAACCGTACTGAGGAAGGTCAGGACAGCACCAAACCTGTGCAGATCGCGCGGAGTTGTAAGAAAATAGTACGGCACACACTATCAAGTAGTCGGCGCCTAGGACGTACCAGCTGGCGTGAATACGAATTTCTCCTCTGTCCGCCTTTATCAATTTTGACGAGGGGCTTCTGAGGATCTGACAAAGTCTGTCGAATCTTTAAAAAGCGTCGAAGTGTCATCGCTGGTTTCCATGTCGATGTTTTTCCGCTGAAAGAATTCCACGCCCGAGCGTCATCACCAGACATCAGGGCCAAAATTGGACGAAGTTCGGATGACATCTGATGGAATGACCAGATGCTGGTCTTGCACGCTATGACATCAGAACTCATCAAATCTCCAAGACGGCACTAGCAACAGGACATGAGGGTTCTCATCTCACCGTATCCCAATCACGGTACCACCTGTCAGCCACTGAGACTACATAAAGATTCCACTAGAAGAAACGAAATAATGCCCGCTTTCCATAGGCTCAAGCCCAGGCGCCACCGAGCTTGATCATTGCTTGTCTTCGTCTAGCCCCTGTCGAGCCCCCACTAGCCCGGGGGCCAGATGTGCTCACTGACAGCTTTTGCAATGAAGACAAAGTTGAGAAGTTCACGCCGGGCCGTGAGCGCCGTCGTGACCACCGATGGCGTAGTGTTTTTGTTGAATATGGTCGTTTTAGATCCCCACAAGCGGTCTAGCCCAGTTCACCATGTAAGTGGACATTGATACATACTTATGATCCGATACGATGATCTAGCGTGTGTCTCTTTCTTCAATGACAGCATTATTTAGCAAGTCTGGCCCATGCACAAGGTTTTATCGTGGAGCTGGTACGCGAGGGACCATTAGGAATAGGTGTTCCTCACTCGAAGCGGCCCGTGGCGGCCCGCGCCACGGGCGTCGAGATGTGCGTGGTGGCCGCGAGTGACGGGTTCACCCGTGGGAGGGTTGCGGTAGAGATCACTCGGCGTTCCTCTGCTTGTGAAGCTTTCGAAAACTGGCAGGGTCCTCGTTCGGAGGCACAAACAAAGGTGGCTAATGTCCGTTTACAACCCGATAAAGTAGCACGGCATATGGCAAGAGAGCTCTCAACAGCGACTGGTAATGTTTCCGGGATTCTCCTAATCATTTATATGGATATCAGCAGTTGGCTAATATCGTCAAATAAGCTCCGTACACCAAAGCACTCAAGCAGAACGCGTGAGCATTGCATGTCCAGCTGTAACGTATGCTGACCGGACCGGCAGGTCCATAACATTCATTACATGCAATTCAGCGCAATACCTATGTCGCTTCTCGTCCCGTAAGATGTTTTACCACGACCAATCTGTCGGCATGTTGCTGCTATGTAGTCTCTCTATGCTGCAGGCAGCTTGACGCCAGTCTCCTGCTCCAGAAGCTTAACCAGCTCGTCTTGCCTCTTCTCATCCTTCGCGAACGGCACTGCTTCGTCTTCCATGCCAGGGGGCTTGAAGTACTTCCCAGTGACGTCACCCGCGCCAGTTCCCTCCGCCAGCAAAACGTAGCTTGCGACTCCGTCCTCTGCTTTGCCCGTCGCGCTCTCTCCGCCCATCTTTGTCGGCACCCAGCCGGGATCGACCGAGTTGCTCTTCACATCCGGCCAGAGGCGAGCAATCGCGTTTGCAAAGGTGGTGATGTGCAGTTTCGAGTCGCAGTACGCCTGATAGTCGTTCCAGCCTTGCTCTCCGCGCTCGCGCCAGGTCGGGTCGGCGAAGCTGGAGTCGCCGCTCTTGTGCAGGCTGGAGGAGATGTAGACGAGTCTCTTCGGCCTGTTGATCAGGGCGGTCAAAAGGTACGGCGCAAAGACGTTGACCGCGTACAAGGTAGGCAGGCCCAAATCCGTCTTGCGGTAGGGGCCGCGATAGAAGCCGGCATTGTGGATGATGACGTCAAACGTCCCCAGCTTGTTGGCGTCTGCGGCCAGTTTCTTCACCTCGTCGATTTTGGAGAGGTCGCCGATCAGGACGGCCTCGGCGTTCGGCACGGCCGACTTTGCGTCCTCGGCCCGCTGGGCGTTGCGTGCGTGGATGACGACCTGGTGGCCTTTCTGGAGGAGCGTGCGAGCAGCAACGGCGCCCAGTCCATCGGACGATCCAGTGATAAAAATTCGTGCCATATTGATGATGATATTTTCACTTTTCCCCTCTTGATTGTTCTTGTGTGCGACCGAATACCACAGAAGAACAATTGGTCGGTACGGATACATATGTCGGGTAGCTGTGTCACTGATTATTAATAATACAACCAAAGAAGACCTTCGCTCTTCGGCAATTATTAATAATGCAACCAAAGAAAACCTTCGCTCTTCGGCAAAGTCTCGCGTCGCGAAGTCCGCGCCGTGGAGCTCAACCGCGAGGGGTTTCGAAGCGTCATTTGGTGGAGACTCCGATACCGCTTGAGTCTCCGACTTGGATGACTATGCGATCGCTAGAATGATGTGCTATTCCATCCCCTCAGCTCGGTTGGTTCCCCTACGCAAAACCCAACATCTGCCCTGTCAATTCTGCGTCATTTTACGCAACGCCAACTCGTGCATCGGAATTGAGTCTTGGCTTCCAGTTCCCCAGAAGCTTGAGTTGAGTTGTTTGCCAAGACAAGAGCCTTGCAGCCCCTGGAAGCATATACAAATTTGTCGCTTCGGCTGTCATTGATATTCAAAGTGGCATTCGTTCCCACACGAGCCTCTGATTCGTCATTCTGTGCCCTAGTGTAGGTATACTCCATACTTGAGTCTTTGAATTTGCTTGGCTTTTGGTTGGCAACTGTCTTGTGCTTCTACATCATATTGCAGAAGAAGTGATTGACGACCTGCAAAGCAATAATAGTTGTTGTTGTTGTTGTTGTTGTTATATTTATCGCCGGGCCGTCCCCTGCTGGGGCAAAAGGCGCCTAGCATAGCTAAGTGTCTAACTAACTAATACATGAATTGTCACCCGCCAAGATGTCCGCTTCTATAGTATCATCATTACCGCCACCCAGGATTTAAACTAGAGTTACTTCTTACTGTTAGAGCTCTAAAGGCTTTTAGCGTCTAGGGGTTATATAGCTTCCCTTAGCGCCTCTATATTATATAGTGCACTAGGGGTTCCTATTTTTAAGAATTTAATTAAGCTACCTAAGTTCTACCCTAGGTAATCCTTCTCACTTAGTAAGCTTTTTATCTTAGTATATATAACCTAATAGTGCCTTCTAGCTGCTAGGAACCTTTAAAGGAATAAACCTAGGCCTAGTTAGCTAAAAAACCCCTATAGGGAAAAAGGCTGGTAGCTAGTCCTAGTAACTTAATACAGTATAACTACCTAGTATTTTTCTTCCCTGTTAATAGCTAGAGGCCTATACCTACCTAGAGGGCCTGCCCCGCCTAGAGGCCCTACCTTTTATATACACTTAGGTAGTAGTATATATAGGTCCCTTTTACTTCTTCTAGTTACTAATTAGAATTTATAAAAGGTCTTCCTATAGTTAGAATTAAACTAACTAGAAGTAGAGCTCCTATTACTAGACGTATACTACTGCGTTATACAGCTAGAGGTTCTTATATATTTAGTTATATAGTGCTATTAGTATATCTATATTATATAGAGGTAGTCCTCCTATATAAGTATCTAGTACTATATATTATATATAGTAGAAAGAGTGTAAAGATAAAGGGAAAGGTAAAGGAGTATAAAAGAGGAATAAAAGAGGTAAGGGAGTATAAGGTTATATAAATAGTAGTGCACTTAATACTATTATTTAGTCTAGCTATACCTAAGTAGCTTAAGTAATACCCCTTTTTAAAAGGCGCTATATTAATACTATAAGGTAGTCTATAATAGAGCCTAAAGCGCTATATCCTACTATTTACTATTTAATAAACACTTATAATAATAGTATACTATTATATATCTAGAGGCTTATACTATAGGGAATAGCCCTATTAATATAGTTAAGCTGCTATAGTATCTCTAGGTAATAGAGTAAATATATATAATAGGTTATTATTATTATAGTATAGTACTATTAGTCCTAAAGTAAATAGATAAATAGAACTTTATATCCTTAAGAAAGCTAATATAGTATATTTATTTTTCTATAACTTATTTTATAAAGTAAGAGTAGCTATTAAACTATAGTACTAAGCTGTATTATCTTACTTTTCTATACTATAGTAAGTATAACTAGCTTTTATAGCTATAATAAAAGCATTTTAGGTTTATTTCTTTATATCTAAACCTCTAGTAATAGTTAGTAAAATTACTATACCTAGTATAGGTAGCTATTAGCTAGTATAGTTTTATTCTAATTAGAGTACTAATCTCTATTATAGGTTATAGACTAGCTTTAAGCTAGAGGTTATAGTATCCTCTAGGTAGGTTTTCCTCCTACTAGTATTTAAAGGTAATTTTCTATTACAGTTAGAGGTTTTATTTAATATAGCTATATATTAGGAGTTATATTATTAGGTCTACTAGATATATCTTACAGCCTTCTTTAGCTAGCTTATTAGCTAGCTTATTACTATTAATATCCTTATATTTAGGAACCTAGTAGACTCTAACTATCTTACTACTATATATTACTATCTATATAAAGTCTAAAAATACTTTTTAAAATAACCTAGTAGGTATCCTATTTATACTATAAATAACTATAGAGTTATTAAAGTAAACTATAATTCTATCTATACTAGTTATATTATATTAAAAAGCTCTATAGAGCCCTAACTAGGCTCTTTCTATCTCTATATTATAAACCTCTCCTTTAGGGAGTCTCCTCTACCCTTAATAGATAAGTTAGTATCTTTAGAAAATTATATATCTATATCTAGTTTTACCTTATAAGATTTATAATCTGTTAGAGTAAACTATAATATATAAGGGGGTAATTATATCTATCTATACCCTATAGTCTAGGGCAGCCTCCTCCTTACTTTATCCCTCTACTTAGTAGGTTAATAGTTATTAGTAAGACTTATATTATAATATTAGTTTAAAGAATTTTAGAATTACTTAAGCTGCTAAGGATAAAATAATAGGCCTAACTTACCCCTTCTTTTAGTTAGTCTCTAGGTATACTATTACTCTAGTTACTACTAGGTGTTAGGTGTTAAGGGTGCCTATCTAGAGTCTATATTATTATTAAAGCGCTTTTAATAGAAGCTCTACTAGTAGTGTACTAGATTCCTATATAAGGGCTAAGATAAAGGTAGTCTACTAAGCTAGTAGATACCTTTATATTCCTATATTAATTACTACTTATATCTATTCAATTTATATAGTTAAGCTATAGGCTACTATTATTAGTTATTAGTTATACTATTTTTATCTATATCTATTTAGTTTTAGGTACTAGACTTTAGTACTAAAAAAGGCTTATAGGATAATAACAGTATATAGTATACGTCTTATATTAAGTAGTAGTACCCCCTAGTAGACTTTATTAAGGCCCTTAAGGTACTTTAAAACAGATTTAGCTATAGAGGCTCTTTTATTAATATATATCTTAAAGTTAATACTTAAGTCTAGAAGTATACTAAGCTATTTTATAATCTCCTTTAGTACTACTTATTAGGTACTATATTATATAGTAGGATTAGTAGTATTTCTTTTTTAGAAAAAGTGTATTACCTCTATTTTTACTAAGTTAAAGAAGATCTTATTCTACTTACTCTATTCTATTATCTTATTTAGGACTTTCTATACTATATCCCTACTTTCTTCCTCTATATTACTAATATAGAGGATTATATAGTTATTAGTATAGCTAAACCTATCCTAAAGGGGTCTAAATTAATATAAAAGCTTAATATAGTAGAGGTAAAGTATAAGTAATATAGGTAAGCCTTAAGGGAGGCTATAGTAGAGTAGTACTATAGCAGTTATATAGTCTTTAAATTATATTCTTACTTTATATCTTATTATAAAAGAGAGTGCCTAGTTAACTATATTTAGTAGCTAGCCTTATTCTTAAAGGCTTTTAGTAAGTCTTCTGCTATTAACTATATTAAATACCCCCTATATATCTATTATAATAAGTGTATAGTTCTTTCTATTATCTAGAGCTACTTTAATATTATATACTAATAATACTACTATATCTATAGAGGACCTTTTAGGTAGTACTCCTACTACTTATAGGTATAGTACTTCTATTTTAATATACTTTTATACTATTTAGTATACTATTAGCCTCTTAAGTCCTTTACCTATAGTAGAGAGAAGAGAGATTAACCTCTACCCCTTTAGCTTACTGTAGTTTTAGTTAGCCTTTAGTATTATAATAGTTTCTATATTATAAAAGGAAAGAAGGTAATACCCTTACTCTATATAGGCCTAAAAGAGTATCCTTATATATTCTCTAATATATAGCTATACAGCCTTTAGTATTACTATAGTAATACTATTAACTCCTAGTATAGTATTACTAGCCCCTAGTAGGGCCGATTTTACCTTATCTAGAGATATATTATCTTCTTATAGTATATTTCTTTAGGGTATAGTTAGAGTGTAGGGGTCTATATCTATATTAGTATTAAAGCATTCTAGTAGATATTTCTAAAGGATTAAAGTCTTTTTAATAGGTATAGTAGCTATATTATTACTATCTTTTAGAAGGGGTAATTAAAGCTAGAATACAGGCTTATACTAGCCTATAACCTTATATAGGTCTTTATTAGTCTTTATATTATTAATTTAGTCTATTTAGTATCTCCTCTTAACGCTATAGACTGTATTATAGAAAGTATACTCTACCTTTTAGACGTTTTCTTTAGGTATACCTATATGCCTTAGTATATAGAATATCTTATAGGACTTATTACACTTTAGGGTCTACTAAGTAACTAAGCGTTCCTAGACTTATTAGGTACTAGCTGCTACTATAGCTCTCTATAGGAGTTCTATAAGGGTTTAGGCTACTTAATTAAGGTCTAGTTTTATATATAGGTTATTTAGTAGAATCTATATTATCCTCTATATTTCTCTTATAAACTTTTAGATTCTCTCTAGAGTGTTAATAATAACTTTAGTACTTTCTTTTAGTATAAGGCCTATAGGGATTAAAATAGTAGTAATAAGGGTATAGTAGTTTAAGCTAGTAAAGAGGTAGTCTTCTACTATAGTAGTAGCTAGAGGGATATTTAAGAAGGCTAGGTCTAAAGTGTTACCTTACTTATATATTAAGATCCTAGCTTTACTAATAAGTGTAAGTTAGTTATTATCTAGCTAGTTTATAAAGTGTATACTACTTTAGTTTACTTTAGAGCCTAGCTACTAGAGTGGGTGCTAGATATTAAAGTCCCTAGTAATAAGGACGTTATTTAGAGGTGTCTAGAGTTTAAGCTTATCTATTATTCTTTAGATCTTAAGTAATTAGTAAATATTTAAAAAGTAGTAGTTATATAGGGTTACCTTTAGAATATCCCTAAAGGGGGGTGTAGTAATATTAAATATAGTTACTTTATAGTATATCTTTTTAATATATATTAGAACTTAGGGTTTTATCTTCTCTATTAATTATTTTATAATAGGGGAATAGATATAGTAGTTTATAGTAGTTTTTATAATTAAGTAGAAGTTATAGCACTATAGTTTCTAAACTATAATAATATTAGTATTCTATTTATTAGTAAACTTTAGGGTAATATTATATTTTAAACTTAATTTCTATAAGTTAATTTAGAATACTTTAAGTTATAATATTATATAGGGGATAATATAATTAAGGTACCTAGTTTAATTAGTACTAGGGTAGTGCCCCCTTTTAAAACGTTTTCTATCTCCTTATTTACTTAGTTAAAGGCTCTAATTTCTTAGCTATATATAATAACTACTTTCTAGTAAACCTTATGCTTTAGTTTAGGGCTTTTATTATATCTCCTATCTATAGTACCTATTAGATAAAGGTGGTATATACTAGAGTACTACTAACTAAACTATACTAACCTACTATCTTAGCTATATAGCGCTAGGTAAAACCTATACTAGTAGAGGGATAGAGGCTAAGGGTTAATTAGTTAGTACAGCCTTAATACGCCTAGTTAGGCTATAAGTAGGCTTAATTAATAAAGAAATTAATTCTTAAGTCTAAACTATTAAAAGAAATAAAAAGGATGTTATAGTTATAAAGTAAAAGTAAAAGTAGTAATTTTTTTCTAGAGAATATATTATACTATATATAATAATAATAAAGCTAGTCTTTTAATAGCTAGTTATAGCTATAAAATATAAAAAGGAAAAAGTAGGCCCCTATAGCTAAAAGTAAGTATTTATAATATATATCTATCTAAATAGGTATATTACCTTATTCTAATTATTCTTTAAGTACTTTTCTCTCTTTAAGAGACGTCCTTATTAAAAGTAACTATAAATTATTATTAACTATCTATTTCTTAAGTCTAATTTAGTATTTATTAAAGTCTATAGTGCTTATTTAAGTACTAAGACTTTATAAGGTCTATATAGTAATTATCTTATTCCTTACTTCTAAAGTATTAACCTTACTCTTACTAGGTTAAAAGACTTAAAAAGTAATAGATAGTACTATTAGACTAAGTATTCTTATTAATTTAGTCCTAAGGATTAATTCTTTAGTTAACGTATTCCTTTTATATAGCTATAGTAATATTAATAGGTATCTTTTTTAGTAGGTATTTTAAGTAATTAGTAATATATTACTTTTTAAAGTTATTACTTATAAGAATAATACGCTTATATTAAGGTAGAGTTAGAGGCAGCTAGAGTAGTTTTAGGTTACTTAAAGGGCTTAAAGTAAGATTCTTAAGTCTAATAGCTAGTAGTTAGTTAGATTTAACTAGCTAAGTATAACTCTAATAACTAGCTAGCTTTAGTAGTATAAAAAGCTTCTTTAAAAGTAGTATTAGTTTATATTTTAATAAAAATAAGGTCTATAAACCTAAATTAAAGCACTTAGTAAAGCTATTATATAGTATAGATCTATTACCTACTTTCTACTACTAGTTATTAAAGCTTTACTTTATAATATAAAGTAGCTTAATATTATATACCTATATCTTATAGCTCTTCTTAATATAGTAGAATTCCTTAGTAATCTAACTAATCTATTAGGCTTATATAGCCTTTAATTTAATAGACTTAAGCTTTTTAAACTTAGCCTAAAGATAGTTCTAGCTAAACTATTAAGATTCCTAGTAAAAGAGAAAACCCTTATAGATATATATCTATATAAATTTAATAATATATATTCTATAAGACTATTTATCTTTTTACTTAAGACTATTTAATATTTAAATATTAGACTTAAGAATTTCTAAAAGATTATTTAGAGTACTATAGTTATAGTAAAGCTAGATAAGATTACCTACTACCTCTTTAAAATACTAATTTATATTATTTATATTATAGTATATAGAGTCTAACTAGTAGGTAATTCTATATACCTAGTCTACTAATAATATAGTTTAGTATAAGCTAGCTATATTAATAAAGGTAATAAAGATATCTATAGTTCTTAAGTCTAATATATTAAAAATATT